>OY744516.1:35779277-35834277 GCA_963556195.1 Sepiola atlantica | reverse complement strand
GTAAAGAAAATGAATTGCTAAAGAAAGAAATAAATAAACTTCCGGGCAACGCCGGTATTGTATGAAAACTAGAGTGAGAAAAATAAGAATTAAGTACTTTTTTTTATTACGTTTTTGTTTTGTTCTATTTTTACATCAAAGGAATAGATCTTTTCCAAGAAAATCAGTTTTATAAGCGGTGAACATTTTAAACATGTCCCCTCTAAAAAAATTGTATTTACCAAATAAATAATTGGAGTTCAAATAAAATCATATCAAATTTATTGACAAAAAAATAGCAACCAGCCATATGAATGGACAGTTAAACGATATATACATCTAAACAGTGTCTGGATGTTTTGTCCAAGGCGACCTCAATTCTGGATGCAATAGATATCATTAACACCTCTGGTAGGCTGCTCCACAAAGCATAAACACAGACAGGGAATACTGCCTCTCCGCCAATGAAACAAAAGCCACCATGGTACATCCTCCTCTGGGTTCTGTTAAGACCACAACCTGGCTCCGTGGTGATAACCCCACCCACCCTCGAAAGATACATCCAAATTTTGGATGATGTTTTACTGTTACAATGATATTGTGACATCAGTTCTTGTATATTACGTTTTTGTTTTGTTCTATTTTTACATCAAAGGAATAGATCTTTTCCAAGAAAATCAGTTTCATAAGCGGTGAAAATTTAAAACATGTCCCCTCTAAAAAAATGTATTTACCAAATAAATAATTGGAGTTCAAATAAAATCATATCAAATTTTTTCGCCTTTTTCTTTTTTTTTAAAATTAAATACGCCGTTTCAGAGAGATGCCGAGCTACAATGAAATTTTTAGCATCCTCCGCTGCTAAAGTCAGGGGCAATCCCCATGATGCATCATCCAGCGACCATGATGCATCATCCAGCGCCGCCTTCAACTGTTTGTGACGTTATTTATAAAAAACTGTATCTACCCGGCGTTGCTCGGAATTATATTTACGTTCATTTTTTTTTTCGCCATTATCTTTTTTTTTTTTAAATTAAATACGCCGTTTCAAATTTTAGATTTGTTTCGTTTTTTGGGTACTTCTATCGATCCTGACCTAACTTCTGTGAACTTCGCGTCGGCAACGGTCGGGTATGCTACGTAAACACCCGAGAGATGACGAGCCGAATGGTGGCAGAGAGATGCCGAGCGATTAGCCAGTCAGCTGTCAGTAACCAGACGACAATGTTTCTAATCAGTATTTAAATTGATTAAAGACACAAGATAAAATAACATACAAAAACTTTATACAACTTTAAACAATACAATTGTTTCGCTTTGTTTTTTTTTACAGAAAATTAAAAAAAAATCATTTAGTAACAGTAATTTCGCTATGTTTTGTTCGTTTTTTTTTGTTGTTTTATTTCATAATCTTTCTTGAAAATAAAACTGAAGAAAAAAAATACGACGCAGCAATGTATCGAAATTATCGGCTGCCACCTTTCGGCTCGTCATCTCTCGGGTGTTTACGTAGCATGCCCGAACGCTGTCGACGCGAACTTCACGAAAATTGGGTCAGGATCGATAGAAGTAACCGTTTTTTGTTATTGCTTAATCGCAATAATTTGTCACAGACTACAGGGCAGGTTCACATTAACTGCAAGCATATAATCCCAGGCAACATCGGGCCGCGTCAACTAGTATATATATATATAAAATATAGTCATCCACATTCAATTAAACTAAATATAGTCAACATTACCAACCATTATGCATAACAGCTGCATTACAAAATCCATAATGATCGGTTAATTAATTTAGGAATGAATCCTATGCATAGAAATATATAAACATATACACACATCTAACTTTATATAAATAGATATTTGCCGACGGAAGGTGCATCTATTTACTAGTTATTCAAATTCTCCGATTCGATCAATATCTACATTTATTTCTTACCGAACTGAAAACACGCCGTCAATGTTTGCATAACGATATGTCAAACGTTCAGCTGGGGCTACAATGTAGACACTTTTGTATTTATTCTAAAGGTCAACCGCAGCACCACCACTCCCACCCCAGCTCGACCGAAACAATATTTCAGCTGCAGCCGATGTCCTCTGTCATTTTCTCACGCTATTTGTCATTGTTGAAAATGTAGTTTGATTAAAACTCTCTGGTGAATAAATAAAGTATTTATTTTATTTACTCGTCTATGCGATTTAGTCACAGCGATTTAGTCGTTGTTGTTCCCCGGCCTTCTTCGCGTGCATTTTGTCGTAGTCGGTAATCTTTTATGGGCCCTTCTTTAGTTTATGTTATTGTTTTTATGGGGACAACTTATCTAGATTTTATGTTCGGATTTTCTAACAATTGATATGATACATTTTTCCATATTAAAAAAATTATTGTGAAACTTTTCATTTACAAAAACAATTTTTGTTTTTAGATTCCAACGTTGGATTTTAACAAAGATAAACAATGAAACAATAAAACATTTTTTAATGTTAACGGAAACATGTCCTGTCAAGTTTTTAACAGTTTCCCTATTTTTCTCTTTCCCTGTGACCACAAAATATTGTTAATCTATTTGTCATACTTAATATTTAATTTTCAATGTTAAATATATTTTAAAAGGGCGCGAGGTCGAAAATCATACATTTAAAAACATTTAATTTTTTTTAATGGAAAAATGTTAGAAATTAATTTTTACAAAATACAAGCATAAAATCGAGATAAGTTACCTCCCTTTACAACAGCATGAACTAAAGAAGAGTCGTTTTGTTAAGTTATAACTGAACCCTTTATTTACCCCACTAATGTAGACTGATCTCACTTCGCGTTCGATGCCGTTTAGAAATTTAGTATCAGTTCATTTTTTTAAAGTTCCACCACCAACTCTCAGATTATGTTTGCCTCGCTTGACGACACAACTATCTATGGCAGCACTTCGAAGGGCATTGATGATCAATATCTTGATGATTCTTTCTCTTCTGACCTGCAGTACGTGGTGCAATGGGGAAAAGTGGTTTATTGCTTTCAACACTTTTAAACGCAAGCTCTTTTCGTTTCGTCACCAGTGCTCGGATTTCCATTTTGCCTCAGTTGAAATGAATGGTTGTCTCCTTGATGATGCCCTTGCTTTGATAAGTTCCTATACCTAACTTTCACTAAACCTGAAATTTAAGACTTACACCAAATCTGTTGCTACGGTTCGTGAAAGATGGTGTATCATTCAACCGCTCCAACAAGTACCCCACTCTTCACGCAACCCTCTAACTTTATAAGTATCAAGTACGCCATAAGATTACGTACTGCTGCCAACTATAGGGAGATGAAGCTGATAGCACCCTTTGTTGCCTTGACAGAGTACAAAATCGACTTCGCAATCAGAAGAGACCTTGCTAGTCTTTTTCTACTCTATTGTTATGTCCAGGGCAGATGCTTGACTGAGCTCCAATTTCTGGTTCCCTCTGTAAAGCATCATCTCGTCTAGCTACAACCGCAGTAAAGAACTCCCTTTTCTTCCCCCGTCTACCTAAAACTGAACAGAATTTCATGAACAAAGTATCTTTACACCAACTGTAAAACACAATACCGCGGCGTTACTTCCCAGCTGACTACAACATGGTATAATGTTAACAAATACTTGTCAAGATGTCCTCTTTAGTAACCGAATTCTGCTTATTCCACTCATCGCTTTCAACCTTCTCATTATATTGGTCATCATCGAACTGACAATCTCATTAAGCCTTATCCTCGAGTGGCTTCTGGCATTGGTAAGTGGTGACTCATTAGTATATATTTTCTTTTAATGTTGCCTCCAGATGAGCTATCAACTTTTAGCTAAAATCATTCTAAAATATATCTTAACCAACGCCCATATCCACTTGACCATCTTTCTAATCGCTGAAATGAGTCAGTTCTAAATTCACAGAATGTTTCAGATAAGGAAGCTGAAGATGGCCGATTGTACGGCCGAAACGTTGTCAGCAATGAGGAAAACAGTCCGAAACATGTAAAATATCTAAATAAAAATATCCCATATCAGAAACATCGTCAAACATTGTTTTAAAGAAATTCATCTAGTTTAGATAATACCGTTGACTCTCACTCAATTTATGGGTAAAATAATCATTTGTGTTCGGCTAATCTTACACATTTGATTGCCGTCCTGCATATGACACTAAAATGCATCCGATGGTGAGGCACCAATTTGGGAAATATAGGTAAACCTTAGTAACGATTACTTCCAGATACACTCTGACCGGAAATAGTACTATTTGTCAGGGTCACATCTTACTTGTGGGAGTAAGATAAAACTGGCCTTGTGCCTAACTCCTGGAGAGGTGTAAATAAATATTTGTCAGGGTCTAATATATGGGTTAAATAGCATTTGTTTCTAGCTAGACACTAAACTGCTTCGAATACCATTCGGCAAGGTGTCCGCCTCTAGCCTATGCAACCATTTCATAACCCATCTTTCCCAGTCCTTTCTACCTTTTTTTCTGCCTACCCTATTTCCCAACCCTATCAACTACTTGAGCTGTACTCTCGCCCCCGACAATCGTCTTGTATATGAGACAAAACATTTAGCGATGAGTCCACAATTAGGGAGCTTTTTGGAGTGTAGAGTAACCCTTTCGTTACCACTCCTCTAACGTCCACTCTGTTCAGGAGGAGTGATAGTACCCGGCAAAGCTCCATCTATAGGTCAAATAGAAACTCTTGTTTACAGAGTATTTATTTAACAAATATAAGCCGACAATCTAGTAGGGGTATCTCTTTCGTTCTCTACAACTCCTTTCTTACAGAAAAGACGTTGCTAGTTTTTCTGTACTCAATCGTTATTTTCATGGAAAGTGCTCAACTGAGCTCCAATCTCTGGGTCCTCTTTATAAAACATCTACAACAGGAAGCCGTCTCTCTGGAACCACTGCAAAAACTTTCCTTTGATCCTATGTGTGCCTAACATCAAACGGAATTTCCATGAACAAGGTTTCTTTCCAATAACTTTGTATCTGTAGAACACATTATAACGGGACTGTTTCCATGCAGGCTAAAAGATGGCCGTCTTCAAATCCAATCTCAACAAATACTTGTCGTGAACCCTCATTATAAATAATAAAACTTTGTTCACTCCCTTCATCATTTTCAATCATCTCATAATATTCTTCATCACTCAACTGTCAATCGATCCATCTTATCAACCCTTCCTTTTAGCCCTGATAAGTGGTGATTCATTAGTAAAAAAGTAATCTACAAACCAATCGTATATTAAACATCTGTAAGGTTTTAGCATTAAATAATCCAACGACGGTTGACATGCCGTAAGACCAAGCAACCAACATTTAATCGTTGACACTAATATGGTGTCTCAGCATGTAATGACCCCTAAAATAGTCGATGTGCCATAAAAGAAACAAAGCAATCCAAAACAGATACGGGAAGCCAAACCATTGAAAATAACTTATTGTTATTTATGGCTTATCTTTTTTAACCAGAATTGGACGATGTAAAATAAATTACTAAATAAAGAGAAAATGGTTAAGCTAACCAAGTGTGATTTTCGTTCGTTCAAGTTCTGTCTTTGGGCAGATTGCATTCATACCCTAAATAACATCGAAGAATCCGGAAAGAAGAAAACAGTGATGACAGTTTGGCAATAAGCTGAATTCGTGAACAAAACAAAAGAAACAAGAAAAATACAAATCCTTCGAAATCTCGATGGTGTCTCTCGGTGAGATTTTTTGAAATCCGCTTTACTTTTTGTATTCTAAGGGTTCTGTAAAATAAAATCCATGAATTAATGTTGTTTTTATAGCTAAGGGCCCCCACAACATCTGTTCAGCAAAGTATTTTTTCCGCTTTATCAATATCTTGCTTGACTGTTTCCGGAAGGAACCTCCCTCTTCTCTCTCTCTCTCTCTCTCTCTCTCTCTCTCTCTCTCCTTCTCTCTCTCTCTCTTTCCATATAAATCACATCCTTTCTCTCCACTGTTTCCTTCGGGTTATGCATGTTCATGGGGAAGGGGTCTATTTATCTTTATTCAGCGTCCATTATGGCTTCCATTTTTCCACTGTCGTTCGTCCCTTTTAATATTTTTTCATTTGTATCCCTCTGACTACTTGAACGCCCATCATCGACGACCTCGCAAGAAACCTGTACTTCACTTTCGCCTTGTAAGGAATCATGGTTGAATTGCGATTCTTAAACAATGCCCATTCTCATGAAACGTTTTTGAAAAACATTCTGACGTCGATTTCCCCGCAGACTCAACTCTAAAATTAATTTAAATTTGCCTATCACGAGTTCTTCAAATTCTAAGACATCTCTCTCTCTTTTTTAGAGACACGCACTACTATCGAATCTGTTTGAGAGCAATTGGCCCGAAAGATGCTCAGTATCTATTATCAAACATGAGATTGTCAGTGGATAAAGGGTGTGTCGAACATTTCCGATAGTTTTACAATTGCATGTGTATATTTGTAAACATATATTTCACCTTAACACACCGGATAAGAGAATATGATTAGCTCTATTGTTCCAGTTTGCAGTCATTACACTTCCTTATATACTACCGGCCCATTTGGCATTATGGTTAAAGTGTTAGCTAATGGTCCGGGAGACCGGGGTTCAATTCTAATCGAGTCATTCCAATGACTTAAAAATGATATTTGATACCCCTTGTTAAATACTCAGTATTATATGGTTTGATTTAACCCATTTAAAAGTGCGGAGCACCAAATTCATCTCAAGCAAATGGGAATAACATAGGTAGGGAGGGGGTAATAAACCAACGACTCTGATTGGTTAATAGCTAGAGTAAGCATAAGTTAGACAGAAAAGCAACTGTAAAATATAAATCCACGATGTATTTCCCCCGGAAATGAAACAAACGTTTCCGTGTAGCTTATTTTCCATGGATATATTTTCATACTACCACGCATACATACACACACACACACCCACACATACACACACACACACATATATATATATATATATATATATATATATATATATATATATATATATATATATAATGAATAATTAAATGTACTTAGCTGTCCCACTTTACTGCAGTTTCACGGTTTTATCAGATCATCGTGTGTTTGAGTATAAAACAAAATGACTAACACTGGGGGAGATGAGAGTTATCCACTCATATCTAGTAATATATATTGCAATTTATATATTTATTAACAATTTTGAATATTATTTTTTATCCGATAACTAATCGTAAGTTATTTTCATTCTATGCTTCATATCCCTTTCAATTCTCTGGCAAATTCCGCGTATTTGCTTCGTTTTTTCTGTTTCCTGTGGTATACTGGGACGGCAAAATCTACAATTTAGCAGGATTTTTCCCTCTTGTTGACTATTATGACATCCGGTCTCCTTGCTTGCATGGGTTTATTTGTTGGCACCTCGATGTCCCATAGGATTTTATTGTTTTCATTTTCCAGTACTGTCTCTGGTTTATGTTTGTCCACGTGTTCGAAATGCAATCTTTTACATAGTTCCCTGTGTACTACTTTCCTCACGCAGTCATGTCTGTTCTTGCATTATTCTTTTGCTAGTTAGCGGCATTCTCTTATTATGTAATTTACTGTTTCGTCTCTTTGTCCACACAGTCTGCATTTAGTGTTTTCCTGGGTTTTATCTAGTTTAGCTTTAATGTAGTTTGTCCTAATCGTATTGTTTTGTGCAGCCGTCAGCAGGGATTTCGTGTCTCTGTTACGGTGTCATTTTCTTAGCCATGCCCAGCTATTTTCGTGTGTCTCTTCTCTTGTCATTCTTATGAAACGTCCATGTAGTTGTTATTTATTCTCACTTTTCTTTTCTTGTCTTTTTGTTTTTGGTTTCGGTACTTCCTGAGTTGTTCATTGGGACGGTGGTTTTTTCTGCGGTGATCAGCTGTGCGGTCTACCTACTGAGTCACATCCCTGTTTTGGCATCCACAGAAGATCATCGCTGATGATTTCATCCTTATCCCTCCAGCATAGTCCAGCAAATATGTTTTTTTTCTCTCTGACCATGGCTGAAATCTGAGGGAGGTGCCCATAGAGTTGCTATCTTGTGGGCTATCTCCAGAAGATGTTAAGAGCAGCATTCTGGTGTGTACACCATCAATTTTGTTCACCAATCTTTTGGTGTAAGTCCAAGTGCTACTTTCATATACGAGTACCAATGCAACAATGGCTTCAAAGAAGTCACGTCTCATCTTGCATTAGGGCTTTTTGTCAACACAAGCAAAACAGAGCACATTATCCCGAACCAACATGGTAATATCTCTTCTCTAAGTGGGACTTGTCTATAAAATGTTGACGAGTTTACCTATTTTGGTAGTAAAGTTCCACGGAGAGCGAACTGAAGGTGCGAATCAGCAATGCCTGGGCAGAAGTGAACAAGATAAAAGCGATCTGGAAGTCAAGTCTTCCTACCAAGATGAAACGTGATATATATATATATATATATATATATATATATATATATATATATATATATATATATGGGAAAATGAAAAAGGAAAACCAAAAAATGGATGTTTTTTATGTGTACATCAACGTTTCGTCTTTATTTATAAGACTTCATCAGGATGATAAAATAGAGAAAAAAATGTCATGCAAGTACAGATACATGTAGGGTAGACATATTGGGAAAAATAGAATGAAATAGTGGCCAACTGCTGGGTGGACGTCCGTATTTGTTGGAGAAATAGAAATGAATGTAGAAAAGAATGAGTGGGGAAAAAATGGAAGGATGGGGTGAGCCAGGACTACTGTGGCTGGTGGTAAGAGAAAGAGGTGGGAGATGAGCAGGGGTAAAGTGGATGGCAGAGAGAGAGGTGAGGAAGAGGTGAGGAAGAAGAAGTATAATTATAGGCTATAATTATACCTCTTCTTCCTACGCGCCCTTAGAATATGTAGCCCCCTCACATAGATGAAGAAATAAAGTACATTTTTAACTCCCTAAAAACATTGCAATACCCCACACATTTTATATTAAATGCCAAGAAAAAAGCCTTCCAAATATTCTCCAGAAACACCACACAAAAAAATCAAACTCCTAACACCTCTCTAATAGACATACCCCTTCTCCTACCCACGCACTCCAATAACACATCCATATGCAACACGCTTAACAAACTAGGCATTCCAACAGTACAAACCACATCTCAATCCATAAAACAAACTTTAAACACATCCAGACATTTCCAAAAAACACCCACATCCCATGCCGGCTTATATACTGTCCCTTGCAATGACTGCCATCAATTTTACGTGGGAGAAACACAACGTGAATTAAAGAAACGATTAAATGAACACAAAAGGGACATAAAAAACAACAACCCTCTTAGTGCACTTTTCTCCCATGCACTAGAACATGGTCATGCGTTCAAATTTGAACAAGCCAAAATCACTAAATATATCCACAACAAATCTCGGCGAAGATTATTAGAAACTGCCCTCATCACCGCCTCCACCACCATCAAGCAACGTAATGGTTTCTTTAACCTATCACCCTTAATAAGCAAGATCATCCTCACAGAACAAAGACTCTTGCCTGATCATGGTTAACTTTTTTCATCTCCAAACTCTATAACACTCTCCCATTTACTTTTCCCTTTTTTTTTTCTCCTTGAATCTTCATTTTCTCCTTACTTTTTCCTCACACTTTTAATACTGCAGTCCAAATAAACTTTCTCATGTTCCAAATATTTCAAATATTCCATACCCACCCTTTCAATCACCGCCCTCCTCCCCCCCCCCAATCCCTCACTCATTGCTATCATTTTCCAAATATTTCAAATATTTCACACCCTATCACAACAAATCCTCCCTCTCCCCCACCCAACTATTTTCTCCCATACCCCTTCTTAAATGTCCCTCATTTTCTCAAAACGCTCTCTAAGACCATAACTTTCGCCCATCCACCAAAATCACAGCCCCCCTTCCTCTCTACCCATCCTCCTTTCCCTGCATACACCCCCCATACACAAACATTCCAACTTACTTTTTCCCCTTCAATCTTGAACCGCAGCCATCTGGTTAAACACCTCCCTCCCCCCTCTTCCTCACCTCTCTCTCTGCCATCCACTTTACCCCTGCTCATCCCCCACCTCTTTCTCTTACCACCAGCCACAGTAGTCCTGGCTCACCCCATCCTTCCATTTTTTCCCCACTCATTCTTTTCTACATTCATTTCTATTTCTCCAACAAATACGGACGTCCACCCAGCAGTTGGCCACTATTTCATTCTATTTTTCCCAATATGTCTACCCTACATGTATCTGTACTTGCATGACATTTTTTTCTCTATTTTATCACCCTGATGAAGTCTTATAAATAAAGACGAAACGTTGATGTACACATAAAAAACATCCATTTTTTGGTTTTCCTTTTTCATTTTCCCATCACGTCGGATTACTTTCATCCTTCTCTTCCCATATATATATATATATATATATATATATATATATATATATATATACCCGCCGAGAACGGATAAAACTAATGGCCTTGCAGAACATTTTTGGACTACTATAATGTGCCCTTACAAAGATTAAAATTAATATATAATGATACTAAACCTTATGTTTAGAATACTTATTCTAATTTTCATGAAAATGCATTACATGATTTTGTATGCGAAAAGATGTCTAAAAATTAAGAGGTCTTAAAAAGAAATTGGAATTCAGGAAATCTTAATTTGTGCCTAATAACTAGAGATGAAATTTAATGCAAATCTTAAATATTTGAATTTTGAAATGGGAGCTTGTGCCTATATTATGCCCCTAAATCCCTTTTATAAGACGCCAAAGAAACTGAACCTTGAGGCATATTTATTAATTGATGTTTAATACCCATTGTTCAATTTTCACAAAAATCGGAAGTGTCTGAATTTTCACGAAAGGCTCTTATCCCTGTTTGCCTTATTTGCATGAAACTTAATTAAACTAAATATAGTCCACATTACAACCCATTGCGCCTAGCAGCTATGTTCCCAAATTCATAGTCAACGATTAATTTATTTTTAGGAGGGAATCGAAGGTCGTATTCGGATGGAAGGGTTTGAGTGACACCCTAAGGGTTAGAGATGGCCTCAAAGCGGAAGTCAATAAAACCACGTGACTTCCAGCCCGGGGATTTTCTCTCTCTTTTTGGCTGACAACTTAAGCAAGCGGAGCAAACCGTGACTGTTCTCAGGGGAGCCTCGGCAAGGGGGTGGGCGGTCGCGTACAATGCAACTAGGTCTAACGAGACAAGCTATTTATCTATCTATCTATCTATCTATCTATCTATCTCTCTCTCTCTCTCTCTCTCTATATATATATATATATATATATATATATATATATATATATATATTACCGCTCTCCCTCTCGCGTACACAAGTGGACTGTCGCTTGATGTTGTATGTGACTGTTTCTCTTTGTAAATAAACCTTTCTTATAAACTAACACCAGCGTTCGAGCGCTTTACCTACAGACGATTTATCTGTCTATCTATCTATCTATTTATCTATCTATCTATCTGTCTGTCTTTCTCTCTATCTCCGCTCTCCCTCTATCCATCTCATCTCTCTCTCTCTCACACACACTCACACTCACACTCACACTCTCTCACACACACACACAAACGCGCTCGCGCGTACACAAGTGGACTATCGCTCAGATGTTTTATGTGACTGTTTCTCTTTGTAAATAAATCTTTCTTATAAACTAACACCAGCGTTCGAGCGTTTTACCTACAGACGATTTATCTGTCTGTCTATCTATTTATCTATCTATCTATCTATCTATCTATCTATCTATCTATCTATCCCCGCTCTCCCTCTCTCCATCTCATCTCTCTCTCACACTCACACTCACACTCACACACACGCACACGCACACGCGTACACAAGTGGACTGTCGCTCAAATGTTTTATGTTACTGTCTCTCTTTCTAAATACACCTTTCTTATAAACTTACATCAGCGTTCGAGCGTTGTATCTATAGACGACCAAGATCCTGGGTTCACAACGACGACACGGGTGTATGATGGTTTATACACTCATCGGTAAGTGTAAATGTAACAGCTGTACATACAAATATAGAAACGCGTGCACATAACTAGCTCTATATAAATACAGATATGTTATATATAGAATTTGTTTTATAAGGATTTTTTTAAATTTCATTCTAAATGAATTTTCGAATGAAAAATATTCAAAATTTATGGACTTACATGTGTTTCTAGAAAAATGCAGACAAAACAATTGTAATCTATTATTTACTTCAAAATCGAAACCCGTCATCAGAATCGTTGAATTAGTAACGCTAAACAATTAAGAGAAATGATGGTGTAAAAACGTCTTTGGGGGTCAAAAGTTCAGCATTGACAACAAAAATTATATCATGCTCAGCAAAGTATATCCAGAAAATATAGTTATAATTGTAGAGAATTTCAAAAGTGTTAATATCGATCTGAACTATATAAATTAGTTTTATATGATCATTTTCTCCGATGGATTATACATAATAATACACCATTTCGCAACATCTGTTTAATGCTTTTGCAATTATAAATATAACTGGCCCGATAAATCAGAATCTATGAATGGGGACCGCTTCGTTCCCACTTCAAGACTTCCTCGATTGATTTGAAGAAATAACATACAAGTACAATATTTGAAAAATATTTGGTGTGTGAAAAGAATGTTTTTGTTCTGTTTTTGAATAAACCATAGCCGTTAGAATTCAAAATATATGATGGGTTTATGAAATGGAATAAATGTGTTTTCTTTTTTCTTTTCAAACGAAACATAGTTGTTAGAATTAAAAAAATTGTGGTCCGATTATGACGTGAAAATAATGTTTTTGTCCTTTAATTGAACGAACCATAGCCGTTAGAATTTAAAATGTGTGAACTGTTTATGAAAGGGAATGAGTGTTCATCATCATCATCAGCAGCAGCAGCAGCGGCGGCAGCAGCAACAACAACAACAATAATAATAATAATAATAATAATAATAATAATAATAATAATGATAATGATAATGATAATAATAATAATAATAATAATAATAATAATAATAATAATAATAATAATAATAATAATAATACAAAGTATTGTTGGGAATATGGTGTACAATAGCTGACCTGGATCTAAATTCAAGTTCTGTTCAGTAAGTATAAGTCTATTATGAGTGGTGATTCAAGAAGTCTTCGCCGAGATTTACTTCAAATGTATTTAATGAATTAATTATTAACTCTAACACAATTAAACAACGTAACGGCTTCTACAATTTATTTCCTTTATTCAGCAAACTTTTATTTACCGAACAGACCTTGAATTTAGATCCAGCTTAGCTATTTTACACCACATTCCCAACAACACTTTGTACATAATATCGAATATTATATATATACAGATTCATACATCATGTTCTGTTATTAAAATGCATACTTTACCAAAACTTCCCGGATATCTCATGTGTAATGCAAAATTATTTAATAACACATACAACCTATTAAAAAGTCACGCACATTATTTACTAGTATACACAATCTACTAAAACTTCCTGGATATCTCATATGCAAAGCAAAATTATTTAATAACATACTTAATTTATTAAATAGTCACGCAAATATATGTAATATAAGCACAACACACATTATTTACTGATATACACAATCTACTAAAACCTCCTGGATATATAATATGTAATGCAAAATTATTTAATAACATACACAATCTATCAAAAAGTCACGCAATATATGTAATATAAGCACAACACACATTATTTACTAGTATACACAATCTACTAAAACCTCCTGGATATATAATATGTAATGCAAAATTATTTAATAACATACACAATCTATCAAAAAGTCACGCAATATATGTAATATAAGCACAACACACATTATTTACTGATATACACAATCTACTAAAACTTCCTGGATATCTCATATGCAAAGCAAAATTATTTAATAACATACAAAATCTATCAAAAAGTCACGCAATATATGTAATATAAGCACAACACACATTATTTACTGATATACACAATCTACTAAAACTTCCTGGATATATAATATGTAATGCAAAATTATTTAATAACATACACAATCTATCAAAAAGTCACGCAATATATGTAATATAAGCACAACACACATTATTTACTGATATACACAATCTACTAAAACTTCCTGGATATCTCATATGAAAAGCAAAATTATTTAATAACATACAAAATCTATCAAAAAGTCACGCAATATATGTAATATAAGCACAACACACATTATTTACTGATATACACAATCTACTAAAACTTCCTGGATATCTCATATGCAAAGCAAAATTATTTAATAACATACAAAATCTATCAAAAAGTCACGCAATATATGTAATATAAGCACAACACACATTATTTACTGATATACACAATCTACTAAAACTTCCTGGATATATAATATGTAATGCAAAATTATTTAATAACATACAAAATCTATCAAAAAGTCACGCAATATATGTAATATAAGCACAACACACATTATTTACTGATATACACAATCTACTAAAACTTCCTGGATATCTCATATGAAAAGCAAAATTATTTAATAACATACAAAATCTATCAAAAAGTCACGCAATATATGTAATATAAGCACAACACACATTATTTACTGATATACACAATCTACTAAAACTTCCTGGATATATAATATGTAATGCAAAATTATTTAATAACATACACAATCTATCAAAAAGTCACGCAATATATGTAATATAAGCACAACACACATTATTTACTGATATACACAATCTACTAAAACTTCCTGGATATCTCATATGCAAAGCAAAATTATTTAATAACATACAAAATCTATCAAAAAGTCACGCAATATATGTAATATAAGCACAACACACATTATTTACTGATATACACAATCTACTAAAACTTCCTGGATATATAATATGTAATGCAAAATTATTTAATAACATACACAATCTATCAAAAAGTCACGCAAATATATGTAATATAAGCACAACACACATTATTTACTGATATACACAATCTACTAAAACCTCCTGGATATATCATATGTAATGCAAAATTATTTAATAACATACACAATCTATCAAAAAGTCACGCAATATATGTAATATAAGCACAACACACATTATTTACTGATATACACAATCTACTAAAACCTCCTGGATATATAATATGTAATGCAAAATTATTTAATAACATACACAATCTATCAAAAAGTCACGCAAATATATGTAATATAAGCACAACACACATTATTTACTGATATACACAATCTACTAAAACCTCCTGGATATATAATATGTAATGCAAAATTATTTAATAACATACAAAATCTATCAAAAAGTCACGCAATATATGTAATATAAGCACAACACACATTATTTACTGATATACACAATCTACTAAAACTTCCCGCCAAAATAAGATTTAATTTTAACAGTTCTCTTCATTCAATAACTCAATAGTTGATTTAAAGTTTAACTCGACCAATCATATACACATTCGTATAATGAGTAATTACATACATCTATTGCTTCGCATTACATCACCTGAAAATGTTGATATGCCGTAAACCAAATTAACCAAATCCAACTTTTGGCTTCACGTGATAGTTATGGTATGTGTCCATATTAACGATCCACTCCAAATAAATGGCAAATTTCTTTACTACGAACATTAACGTAGAACTGTTTTTATTTTATTTAAGAAGTGTGCATGATTTTAAATATATCATCTTTCAAACCAAAAATAATTTAAATATGTTTTAACTTTTTCTCTTGGAATGAAAGCAATTTCTTCCGATGTTTACAATTCGTGTTTTGTCGCAAAGTAATGCGAACGACGACAAATTAAAGAAATAATTAAAAACGCTGGTTTAAATGTAATATTTTCGTCCAAATCATCGATTAATCTTTGAAACGAAAGAAAAATCTTCATTATACAAAAAGGAGAATATAAAACAAAAAACTTTAACGAATTATGTGACATCTCAAAATTCCAAATTCTTCAAGTTTTTTGTGTCCTGTTTGAATCACCAAAACAACTTTCTCATGTAAATATCTTCCGTTTTTTTTTTCTCACACTTATTTCTTCAAAATATTTTATTTTCACTTTCATAAGAAACCACAACGATAAAAAATAAATAAATAGCATGAAAAAGTAAAATTTGTGTTTTTAAAAGAAAACTAGAATCCGGATTTTCATTCTTCACTTATATCAGGATTTAAAAAAACACATCTTTCATTGCAACGACTCGGAATTCTTTAGAATTATAGAATTATTTATTTATAATCACCAAAATAAAAATAAAAATTTCATGGTAAAATCGAGCAAACAAAATATTCTTGAGATCCAATTACGTTAGAAAGTGTCGTTTTCTGTACAGATTATTCAACGGAATCAAATTACGTGGGAAAAAATACCAAACGTAGATGCGTGTCCATATCAGCGTACGTGTGCATGGGTATATTTGTTTGTGTAGGTGTAGTTGTATGTGTGGGTTCGGAAGTGGTTGGATGCGCAATACACACCGAGTGCGTGCATGTGCGTCACCATGCACGTGTGTATTTAGGTGTGCGTATATTTATGTATGCATGGGATGATGAGCAGATAGGTGTGCCCAAACGTTTGCGTCTGTATATTATGTCTGTATGCGTCTGTACATATATAAATAGATATTCGTAAGTGGGTGTGTGAGTCTTGAAGTTTGTGCACTGTTTATATATATATATATATATATATATATATATATATATATATATATATATATATATATATATATATATATATATATTACATACGAGGGTGAATCAAAAGTTCGTGGAATCTTCTAGAAATTAATTTATTTTACAAAAACAACAAATTAGCTTATTTCTAAACATAGCTGCCATTCGAATCAATGCACTTCTTAAGTCGATGTTTCCAGATTCGAAGACGATCTTTGAAGAATTCCGTAGGACGTTCTCGGAACCAAGTAGTGGCACAGTGTTTTGTTTCTTCTATGTCATTAAAATGGGTTCCATTGAAGATTTCTTTGAGTTTTGGAAAAAAAGAAGAATTATGATAGAGCTAAATTGTGACTATACGGTGGGCGAGGAAGCATTTCTCATCGATATTCTCGAAGGACATCTTGCGCAACCCTCGAAGAATGCGCTGATGAATTGTCACGATGAAACAGAATACCACCATGAAGTTTCTCTTTTCGTTTTTTTAATCAACGCGTTTCTTAGCTCCCTTTAAACTCCTGTTGCTGTCCTTTGATTTAAAAGGTAATCTATCAGTATCACACGCTTTGAATTCCAGAAAACCGTGGCCATCACTTTTTTAGCCGACTTTTGAGGTTTTAACTTGATGGGTCCTTAAGATCCACGCGAGAGACATTGCTTTGACTGTTCTTTGAACCCTAACCCTAAATGCCAATCATACTGGTAAATCCAAGTTTCAACTTTCTCCAGAAATTGCTCTTCATCTGCTCAAATTTTGTTCAATGATGTTAACGAGAGATCACTTCGAAGTATCTATTGATCAGGCCACAACGCTTTCGGGGCCCATCGTGCTGAAAGGTTGCTCAGTCCCAAATTATCACGAAGAATTGAATTTGCGGACCAATAGGAAACGTCTAGGGACGTAGCTTTCTGATTGACGGTTATTCACTGATCTTCTTCAATTAAATTTTGAGCAGACTCGATGTTTTCGACACTTTTTGAGGTTTTTGGTCTGTTTTCTATGCTCGAAAAATTAGTTTCTTTTTTTAGACGGTTTGAACAATACAAAGGCTTGGAAGAAGTTCATTGCAGGTAACTAAAAGCAAAGTAAAAACCTAGTAAAAAGTGTTATGACATGTTTAACCTGTTGAAATTTAAAACTTTTACTGCTATTAAAGAATTCCGCAAACTTTTTTGATCCACCATTGTGTATATATATATATATATATATATATATATATATATATATATATATATATATATATATATATATATATATATATATATATATAGTAAAGAAACATAATATAGCCCATTCTATAGTAAACAGAACAATAGAACAGTATATAGGAAGTAAAACTAACCGGACCGGTGTTCGTGGGAAGCCCAACGATTGGCGAAGAGAACAACAAAAAATCTGATTGGTTAACTAGCCAGCCGTGTATATAAAAAGCCCGGCAAAACTAACTCCATGTATTTTAGCCTGAAGATTCCCGGGGATGAAACGCGGGAGCCATAAATATATTTTCATAGCTTGCTACCTAGCTCTACTTACGTATCGAGCACTGTTGAAGTAAATACTGAAAATTGATACATAAAAAATTATATCTCCTTATAAAATTTTATGTGGATACATGAAATAGTAATATATATATATATATATATATATATATATATATATATATATATATATATATATATATATATATATATATATACTATAAAAATACTTGTTCCAGGACGGGTATAAACAATAAATATAGCATTAGTTTTAAATTTTAATGTTTTATTTCTTTCTTTGGGAGGTATGGTACGATTTCAGTGGCATCCTCGTAAATGGTAAAGTTTACAAAATATAAATAATGTGTACACGTTACTCACCCTGTTGCCTAGAATACATACGCCATAATTCATAATAGTTCAATAGTTTACGATTTTACTACACACAGTATCATTGACGCTCATGCGCGTGTACTGATCCTTTTAGAAATGTATTACTTTATATAACTCAAACTTTGATGTAGAGCAATTCTTTTCTCTATTAATTTGGTTGTATCAAACTTATTTTAAAAATATTTGAAGGGGCGAGTTTGAGGCAGCTTCCCCAGCTTAAAGTTTACCAGAAACATAATGTATCTATGTTACTCAACGGGTTGTCGATAATATATGTTGCAAACTTAATAATTATCAGTTCATGATTAAAATAAAAAGCTATATATATATATATATATATATATATATATATATATATATATATATATATATATATATATATATATATATGCAAACATTGTTTAAAACAACAGAATTTGTCTTTTTAATTATACCTTTTTTTATTTTTTCAATTTTTCTGATGGTCTTTTTGTATTAAAATCAAAAATATTATTAAATGTTCCAGAGGTTTCACGAACGTTTTCGATTCTTCGTCGAATCATCCTCAGGTGTCAACAGCAAATGAACAAAAAAGCTGGAGAATGAGAATTAAAAAAAATAAATAAATACTGGAAGCTATCTACATAAAAACACAACAACCTAAAATAAACAACATCACATATGAAACCGGTGGTAACATTTTAAAATGCTTAACGTAATAACGTAATGCGATTTTGTTCTGTGATACCATTAAGCGTTGCTGAATTTAAAATCACCAACGACTTCCTGGAACAATACTAAAAAACGTTATTTGCGATGATTCGACAAAGAATCGAACACGTTCGTGAAAACTGTGAAACCTATGGCACATTTATAATTTTTTTTAATTTTAATACAAAAAAGACCATCAGAAAAATTGAAAAAATAATAAAAGGTATAATTAAACAGACAAATTCTGTTATTTTAAACAATGAGAAAATGCTGCCTCCTAAATACACACAATATATATATATATATATATATATATATATATATATATATATATATATATATATATATATATATGTGTGTGTGTGTGTGTGTGTGTGTACTCTCTAAATATTAACACTAAAAAATAATGTACCCATGTTACTACTCGTATATATAGTCTAAAATCTATAACGATCCGCTCATTAGTTTAGGAGATTAACCTGTACAAGCACACACACACACACACACACACACACACACACACACACACATATATATATATATATATATATATATATATATATATATATATATATAGGTAGGTAGGTACAAAAAAGCTTTCAGATTTAAAAATATAATGCTCCTGTAAGATTAATAGTTTCACTAGGAGGGCACTGTTTTGAATTACAAAGTTTGTTGTCACTAGCGATTATGCAAAGTTCCGCTTTCAACAACAATGACGCCTGTCCCCGCCTCTTGGGTAAGTGTACATTAATTTCAATTACTGTCTGTAGCGAGTTTCGTGGTCCCGTGGAGATAGACGTTAGGATCGTGATTCTAGACTGAATCTACGAACTGCGTTCGATTCTATGCAACCGCCACTCCTGCGTTGATGAGGGTAAAAAGCCCGAAACGATATCGTCTGTATGTATAAAAAACACTTCAATATTTAAAAATAATTACAGTATATATATATATATATATATATATATATATATATATATATATATATATATATATATATATATATATTTATCAGCCCCCTCCAACAAAGGCCGGGCACTCTTGAGTGACTTTAATAACAAGCAGTGCAAATAGCTACATGCACGATCCGAACGCCGTTCGTAGATCACTCTAAACTGCTTGGGTAAATCTAGCCGCCGACTCGGTATTTACATTTAAATTCCTCTCTATTTACTAACTAATTGGCGATGGGATAAGACTCTCGAATCAGTGGCGATTTGTGATCGGAGTTCGCGCCCACCGACCGTTGAGAATTAGTTCCTACACTGAAGATTGTCTGTATGTATTAAAATATTTGATAAATATATATATATATATATATATATATATATATATATATATATATATATATATATTCTTATGAATATATAGGTGTGGTTAGTGAATGCGTGTGCGTCTAGTTGTATATTTATGTCTTCATGTGAAAAGCGTGTTGTTAAGTCAGTATTTCTTTTGAAAGTGAAGGGAGATATGAAATACACAACAATAAGAAAATCGCGTAAGTTAGTAAAAGGATTTTAAGATAATAGTTGACTATGTAGCACGTAGCTATATGGTGATCCGCTCCCCACGGTTAATATTTGTTGAATTAAGTTTGTAAAAACGTATAGGCAATCATCAATTAATCTTTAAGAAGATTCCCAACACGGAAATAAAATCGAAAAACACAGTCCGGGCACGTGGGAATTCTAAAGCTAGTCAGAATCAGGGAAACGACTGCAAAACATATGCTTGCTATTCACGAAAGTAATGTGCGGCACATGGTTATTTGTGAGAATATTTCGATGCTCGGGCCGATGTATAAAAGAATTGCCACTAAATATATAGCTCTTACGCAGAAGTGGGGCAGCACGAGCGCTGACAAAATGGAGTGCTCTTGTATCGGACTGAATCTCGTTCCGTTTGTTTTTCAGAGTTGCAGAAGACGGCGAGGTGACTATCAAAAAGCACTGAACGTCTAAGCGTGATCGAAAGGAATATGGCTGACATATGCAACTAGTTTGAAAAGGTCAAAGATGCAATATGTCTCAGAAATAGACAAGGTTAGACAGTGTATACACGAAAAGTTCGATTCTGTGCCTCTTCACTTCCGATGCTCGAATATGACTTCTAACATACGTTGCACAACGTATATGTTGCATAATCTTCTATACGCCCCTTTAATAGGCAGACTTCTCGTTTGCTAATGATATTAAATAGTAGAGTTTTGTTAGAGAAAATAAACTAAATTTTATTTTTAAAAGTAGTTAAATCAAATACTATTAATAATATTAAGCAAAATAAATTGTTTTAGACTATTAAAATAATTTTCAACGCTATTGATAATGTTTACCCATTAATTAATTTATTTTGTATCATCGGTTATGTTTGAATTCATGTTTTGAAATACATAAATCTATGACGTCACACCAAAGCTATAATTATTTTGTTAAGGTAATTTTTTTCGCCCTCTAAATATAAGAAAGTCCAAATAGGTTAGTTGATAGAACGTCAGACTGAAGATCTCAAGGTTTCGATTTCGAATTCAGGTCATGACATATGTATTATTTGTTATGGGAATTTGTTATTTACTATTAATGCATTATTTTCAATTTATGAAAGTATTAAAGATCCCCGATATTTCGAAATGAGACAAATTCCGCAATGTATTTATTACTTTAAAAAAACTGGGACAGACGGACAAAATCTCTATTTATATAAAATAATTATATTCTATAAATAAAAAATATAGACGTTCCGATATATAGGGGGCGTGCGACATTTTGTAAGGGAGGTGACACCCCTCTCCCTAGCATTTAGGAAAATACTTTACCATAGATAACTGAATTCGTTCATTTTTCTTTATCGCCAAAACAATAACAAACAAAAATAATATATAAAGTTAGGTATGTGTATACGTTTATAGATTTTTGTATATACAGGATTCACTCATAATCTAATTTACTGATCATTATAAATTTTGGAACATAGTTATTAAACGTAAGGGGTTGTAATTTGGACTATATTTAGTTTAATTTAGTTTTACGCAAATAGGAGAAAGAGAGTATAGAAGCTCTTCGTAAAAATTCAGACACCTGATTTTCGTGAATTTTGAACAATAGGTATTAAACATCGAAAGGTTGTGGGAAAAGGGGCGCATAATATGGGGAACCCCCCCATTTGAAAATTTAAATATTTCAGATGTGCATTAAATTTGATCCATTAAACAATAATTAAGTAAGATTCCCTGAATTTCAATTTTTTTCTTAAGACTCCTTAAGCTTAAGTCTTAACTTTTAGACATTTTTAATCAAAATCATGTCATGGATTTTGATCAAAATTGAAATAAGTATTCTAGACATAAGGTTTAGTATGATCATATCTTGATTTTAATCTTCGTAAGAGGATATAAAAGTGGTGCTGTAAACATGCGCCTGTGTGTGTTTACTGCACAGGACGTGATCGTACACTTGTCTTTATCTGAGGTCGGTGCTTGATTCCGGCACCGGTCGCGGTATCAATCATGTGATATCTGTCACTATTGTAACAAAATGATTCTCCTTCCAAACAAAACCCCAACTCCAGTTCAAAACAAGTAACAGTGTCTTATTTTGAAATACGCTACAATGATACGCGTTTTCTTCTACTAAAGAACAAGCCTTCAAATCAATACACATTCAGACCAAATACTATTTGTTTCTGATAATTATAAAGGCCCATGTCAACTCCTATTTCCCTCTGTTGGAATATATATATAGATATTGGTGTACTTTGTAGTAGACCACCTAGCCACAAACTTGAGAATCATAAGTTAGTTTATCTATGGACATAAAAACCTAAAAAAATTAATGTGCGTCCAGATACGGGACGTATCTGGACGCAAATTAATTTTTCAAGTACCTTAAGTGTGTTTTACTCTCAGCATGAAACACCGTTTAGAGATATCATTACTTTTTTCCGAGTGAAAAAATAAATATTTTGGGTGGTCAAACAGCGAGATATATATATTTCCTATTTCTTGGGTGGTCTTTCTTCTCTTAGTTAAATATTTATCGCAGTGCAGGTCTGTCGTCCGAATGCAGTGCAACTATGCAACCCACTAAACATGCAGCCTTGCACATATTTACAATGTCAAACTGTTCTATTCGAGGAATTAATTTTATCCGTCCTGGGACGGGTATTCTTCCATTATAATTATGTAATTAACTTGATTATACTTATGATCTATTACCTCGTGTAGACGGATGATTCAGTTAGCAGTAGATCAAATAAAGGAAACCGAGATTCGGGTTTCATCAGTTAGAAATTCAAATTAATGTGTGGGAAATCCAACGCTCCAAAAAGTGGAACTCTGGATTGGGACAAAAATAAAACTTTCCTCAGTCTAGAAGGATTTCTAATTCATTGACTAAGGACAGAAAAGATTATGTGTAATATCAGAACATATACTACACTTTAGTCCCCTAATGTACCCATGTAACGAAAAACGAACTCAAAAAGCTACATAAAAAATATGAATATTTCTTCATTCGCTATTTTTGCGCGTTTACGAAGTAATGTTATTTCGTCTGTCTTTTAAATTTTTCTAGCTGGACGTCTCCAGTTTAAGGCCGGGTAAAGAGGGTGAGGCAGAAATAGGGTCAAAGGTTGGCTGGTTGGATTCGTCCGCAGTCGTCAGCTTCTTGGCGTGCTCTGGTGTGTTCGTTCAGTACTAGATTTATAAATAAGGCACACCTACGACTCTGCGTGATTTTCGGATGCCTTCCGGCGCTTTTACTCATTACAATGTGTTAGAATATGTCTCTTATTACTGATCCTTAGAATCAGCCGATTTTCCTCAACGCACTTGATTTCTTCTAAATCATCAGACATTCGAACCAGCCCAATATTGCGCAATGCCATTCAATATTTTAGACTTAGACGATTTCATAGTTCGCGTCAGTATCCATGTATAGACAAGGTACGCAACTATAGTAGTACAGAATATTGAGTTTCCCGTGTTATGTGATATTAGTTAAGGTACGCAGCTATAAAGTAAAGTAAAGTGGTCGACCGTAGTCGAGGGTGATCGGAATGCTCCACTTTTCATTTACTACTGTATAAGGGGCACAGGATTAGTTCACTTACCCTTGATCATCAGATCAAGCGGACTAATCCTTATAATGCGGTAAGCGGACTAATCCTTATAATGCTGAGTATTTAGGGGGCTTCAGATACCATTTTTAAGTATTTAGTGCGACTTGAACCCTGGTCTCTGGGCCCATTAGCGAGCACCCTTACCATTATACCAAATGGGGCCTTATAATATTACAAAATATTGAGTTTCCTGTATTTTTCTGTGTTCTTCATCGTGTTTCAATATTATGTTTTTAATCAATCGATTTTTCAAAAACTGATTCGAGTTGCGTTGTGAAGCCATTTAGAAGCGATGACAATTTTAACTACGTTAATTAGCGGCAAAAAGCACAAAAAACAAGATGGCTGTACCGGACAATGAAGACAGACACAAAATCGAATTTTTTCTGTTTTTTTTTATCTTTTTGCTGTCGAGTTTCATCGAAATCCTTAATTATAGAAATATCTGGTTTGGTGTCGCCCGATTAGGCGCTGATTTACCACACAGCTCGTTTGGCGAAATAATGATAAAGATCGCATCATAAAAACTCTTAAAATAGCTGCAGAATGCGTATTTTATTCGCTAATTTCTGAGTGTCCATTAATAATTTGTCATATGTCCTCCCATTATACGCCACAATACGTCAAAAATACTGTGTAAAAATCTATTAAGTTTTCTGTAGCTGGTTTGTCGATCTCTGAGAGTATTTGAAGCATGTTTTTTTTATTTAAAGCGACATCCTAAATATGTTCTTATGGAGTTTAAAGTCAGGGCTCGTCTACTTCCTCGAATAAAAGCAATTTTCGATTCTCGCGAGGTGTTTTAGGCAGGCGAGCTTTTCGAAAACCCACCCATGAATAGGTTTTTGGAGAGGTTCTTCGTGCGGCACAAACCTTAGGTGGGTTGAGTCGGCTTTCTGTGAAGGGGGGAGTTTCTAGTGTGAACTTGGATAGGTGCGTTCACTACACTGGCCGTGATCGTCCCAACTCGTTGTGCCGGTCCAATGATGTTATGTGATCTCAGTCAGTGCTGCAACAAAGAACTCCCATCCCAAGTAAAATCATCAGTCCAGTTTATAACAAGTAACAGGTTTATTTGTTAGAGGTTACAAAAGATACCAGTTTTCTTTGGTTGAATGGCAGACTTGCAAAATCAGATCTTTTATCCCGTAAATAGAGTATATTTCCGATAAACACAGTCCTTTAGCTAAAAGCCCTAAATGGGTACACCTTGTCTGGAGAGACATCCAGCTTCAACTGATTTCTAGATCTCCGAAAGACCAACTCACTGCCTGTCTCATGCCTAGAGGCCAGGTCTCACCCCTCCCATATCCTGGAATCCTTTCCAACTGACCGGGGATCTTGGATTCCAGTCTTTCTCACTGGTCACCATTCGACCAACCAAAGTATGACCGCTGGAGATATCCATTAGAGATAATAGTCTACGTAAAGGGGTTTATCATGGAGACAATCTAAGAACATTACTTTCTGGGATGAGCATAATTGTATATTTTTAAGAGGCACTTATTTCATTTCAAAGGGAAATAAGATTCTGGGTGGCCCGATATAAAATCAAATACATTTTTAAATTACACTATGCCCTCTTCTTCCTTTGGGCGAGCATCTATCATCTGCACCGTCTGTCATTCGGATGCACCACAAACAAATGCAGCTTGCTGCATTTTACATCTCTACCCATCCCCATGTGGGAGATGCTTCTTGCAGCATTTCACTCAGCCATGCTTAAAAATAAAAAACAGAATCACTTCAGAACAACCCCGAGGAGAAGAAAAAAGAAGTTCAATTGTAAATTCCAACAGTTCATCAATAAAAGGTCCAGGATGTAATGTTCGTTTACACATTGTTGTGGACCTTGGTAAAGCTGAATAAATGACACAGGAACACATGGTTTAAATGAACAAAGGTATATATTATATAATAGAAAGAAAGATATTACAAGGAGAGGTTGCTCTCAACCGCCATTGCTGGTTTGCCTGGGAAGAAGAGGACAAGTGTCACGTGCTTCCCGTATTTATAAGGTGGACGAGTCCATTAGTTCTTTGTAGGTAGGTACGGCACCATAACACCCCCCTTCCAAGCCTTACCTCCTCAGGAGTCTTAATAACGTTTCCTTTTCGGATCTATCTCTAGGTAGTCCGGAGCCATTCGTTTTCTTTTTGGTTGTCGTTTACGTGTGACTACCTGGGGTGCTGGTAAGTTGAAGGTGTCATATATTACGTCCATCACGTCTTCTCCTTGTGGGGCGCTGTCAGTGTCATCTGACAGTCTTTTTCTGATCTGATTTAGATGTCTCTTATGCGAGAACCGTGGTCCTTTTATGATATAGACCATCGATCCGATCCTCTTTTCAATTGTACCGGGTTCCCAGAACGATGCATTGTTTTTGAACATCTTAAAATATACCCTATCTCCTGGGTTGTATTTTTTCTTCGGTACCGTAGAGATTCGGTCATAATTATTATGTTTAGGTAATAATTTATCAAACACGGACTTCACATTCCGCGCAAACATCATCTCTGCGGGGGATAATGATGATGCTATGTTCATGTTTTTTGTAATTCTATATACCTGTAAGAATTGTTGTAAAGCCTTCTCCTTAGGAGTATCACCGGCCTTTTTTAATGCTCTTTTTAATGTGTCTACGAAGCGTTCCGCCTGGCCGTTTGACCTAGGATGATACGGGGGCGTCGTTATATGTCTGATTTGAAACGTCGCGCAGAACTCCTCAAAATCTGATGACGTGAACTGCGTCCCATTATCACTCACCAAACAATCCACTACCCCAAAACGGGCAAATAGTTCATGTAGGAATCTTATCGTAACCTCTGACGTGGGACTCTTGCAACGTAGTACCTCGGGCCACTTTGAAAAACTGTCGACTACGATTAAGTAGTAAAATCCTTCCAATGGTCCCGCGAAATCCACGTGAATTCTTTCCCACGGACGGTCGGTCTTTGGCCATGGGCTATGCTTTATATGCGGTGCTTTTGCCGCTAAGGCACAGCCTTTACAAAGCTTTACTGCTTTTTCAATGTCAATGTCCATACCTGGCCAGTACACAAAACTCCTCATTAACCCCTTCATCCTGGTTATCCCTGGATGGCCAACATGAAATTCTTTCAGAATTTGCTTTCGTAGTTTTTCTGGGATGACCACCCTTTCGTTATGCATGAGTACGTCATCACAGAGTAAGAAACTCTTTGCCGCATGTAAATCCTTATCTACCAATTTCATTTTTGTTCTGGTGATAAATTCATCCTCTTGAGCTTCTTTTTTTATCTCGTATAGTGTCACCGGGAGCTCTCTCACTGCGTTGCACAAAATCTCTTTTAAATCTCCTTCTGTTTGAAGAGACGCAATCACTGTGTCTTCTAGAGTCTCTCTCTGTTTTGGCACTAATCTCGACAATCCATCTGCATGATAGATTTTATTTGAATGCAAATGTTGCATTTTAAAGTTGTAGTTTAATAAGATAGTTCCCCATCTTTGTAGTCTATTAGCTGTATATACAGGTAGGCCTTTTTTAGATCCATAAATTGTAATTAGCGGCTTATGGTCTGTCTGTAAGGTAAATTGTCTACCATGTATGTATCGGTGAAACTTTATTACTGCAAATATTATTGCTAGGGCTTCTTTCTCGATTTGAGAATACTGTTTTTCCGCTGGGAGCAAGGTCCTTGATGCATGTGCAATGGGTTTATGGGTTCCATTAGGCATTTTGTGTAGGATACATGCTCCTAAACCATATGAACTAGCGTCGCTAGCTACGATTATGTCCAATTCTGGATTGTAATGTGTTAGAAATAACTCTGACGTAAGTCTTTCTATGATTTTATTAAATGCATCCTGACATTTAGGTGTCCATACCCAGGCTTTACCTTTTTTTAATAGCTCATTTAATGGAGCACGCAAATTATGCATTTCTGGGATAAAAGCCTGGTAGTAATTTGCTAGGCCCAGAAAACTCTGTAATGTCATGACGTTTTCTGGCGCCGGCATGTTTTTTATTGCGGTAGCCCTTTCTGGGTCTGGTCTTCTGCCGTCCTTGTCGATCACATGACCCAGATATTTTATTTCCTCCAGGAAAAAATCACATTTTTCTTCTTTTACTTTGAACCCATAATCTTGGATTCTCGCAAACACTTGATTTACATGTTTTTGGTGTTGTTCGATATCTTTGCTGTTAATCAAGATGTCATCGAGATACGCTATTGCGAAATCGAGTCCGCCCAGCATTGTGTCCATTACTTGTTGGAAAATGGCTGGCGCGACCTTAACTCCGAACGCTAATCTTTCGAATTTATATAAACCACGATGTGTGTTTATACATAACAGCTTAGAACAATCTTTATCCACCGGTATTTGTAGGTATGCCTCACTTAGGTCTATTTTTGAAAAAAATCTTCCTTCATTTAAGCTTGTAAACACTTCTTCCGGGGTATGGAGTGGGTAGTGATAGTCCGCGAGGGCAGTATTCAGTCCTGTTGAAAAATCTGCACATACACGAATCTCATTAGATTTTTTCTTTACATAAACCGTGGGTGCTGCCCACTGGCTGTGTTGTACTTTTGATAAAATACCCATCTTTACCAGTCGGTCTAATTCAGCGTTTATTTTTTCAATCGAGGCGAAGGGTACTTTCCTTTCTTTTCTAAATACCGGCAGTACATTTTCTTTTAGACGGAATTTTGCAGTCGTTTTAGTGCAGCATCCGAGACCGCCAGAAAAAACCTCTGGAAACGAGTTTTTTAATTCTCGTTGTAATTTTTCCGATTCTGTTGCGCGACTATTTATTTTTTTACAAAATGTATTTATCGGCAACTTCCATAAATCAAATGCCTGCATAAAATCTGAACCAAAAAGATTATTCGAATCCTTCAGTACCAGTAGTTTGAGTTTTTTAGTATTTCCCATTAGGGACACATTTGTGATTAATTCTCCTTCAAATGTAATTCTTTCACCAGTAACTGTGCTTGCCAGCCTGTTTGTTCTTGATAGAGTAGGTTTATTTAATCTCCTCCATGTATGTAAATTTATAATGGAAACGTCTGAACCAGAATCCAATTGCAATTTTATATTTTTATCCAGGATTTTCACCTGTACATATTTTCTTATGTTCATGCCAGTTTCCTTCTTTGTCCTAGTGGCTTGAATCCGCATTTTATTTCCTCTGCCCGTTCTGCAGTGCGAACTTTTATGTCCAACTTTTTTGCATTTCATACAGGTTTTAAAACGGAATGGGCACTCATTGTACCAATGTGGATTACCACAGCGTGAACAAGGGCTTGGTGGCAATTTATTTATTTTTTTACTGGTTTGGTTTGTCTTTGTTACATCAAAATTATTATTTCTTATTTTTCTATAAGGTTGTGCTTTTGTTTTTTGATGTACCTTTTTTATGTGCGCAATGCCGGACAATTCAATGTCTTTTGAGTCCTGTTTTACATTTACAAATCTTTGACAGTCCTCAGCCAACTTTTGCAGCGTAAGGCTTGGTTCATTCTCTAATTTATTTAGAACTCTACGCCTTATCTCCGTGTCATTTCCTGAGATTAAACCTTGTACAAAAATTAGACACTTGAAATTATCTGCACTTAATTCAGCTAGTCTAAAATCGTCACAATGCTTGTTCACTATCGATGCAAAAGTAGCGTAATCTTCCTCATCTTTCTTTACCAGGTTCATGCACTTCTATCGTTTGTGGAATAGTGTAGTTCTTGGACTAAACAGTTCTGTCAATAAACCAACCGCTTCTATGAAAGTTAGCTCGCTAGTTTTCCGAGGCAAAATGAAATCCACGAATTTGGTATGTTCTGTGGTATTTAGTTTTCTAAGAAGGAGGCGTAGCTTCTTCGCATCACTCCAACCACCGCAGTCAATTTTATATAGGTCTTCATATCTTCGGAAATATTCTTCAAATGTATTATTTTCCGTGTATGAGTAATTATCAATACTGTTCCAAATTTCGTTCTGCGAAAACGTGTCGTCTTTTTCATTTTTTTGATCACTGCGCGATATTGTTTGTATCAGAAATTCCAATCTTTCATCATACTCTTTTTTGTGTAATAAAATATTTTGGTTCTGTTGTAATAAAAGCTTTTGAAATCTTTCCTCAGTTTGTTGTTGCTGGGAGATTTGGAATTTCGTTAGTTCGGCGATTATAGACTTAATATCTTCCATATTCAACCATTTAGTTTCTGATTTTATTTAGAAAATTAATATTTTCTTATTATCTTATGATTTTATAAGAGTTCTTTTCTTTAAATTAGCGTTTGCTAGGCGCCGTTTTAATTATGAAAAGATTATGAAACTTTTCCTTTTCTCTATATACGCGTATATTCACTTATTTTTTTATTTTTTTTATTTTGAAAATTAATATTTTCTCGTTATTTAAAGAATTTATAAAAAGTTCTTTTCTTTAAATTAGCGTTGACAAGACGCCCTTTTAGTTATGAAAAGATTATGTAATGTTTTTTTCTTATACACGTTTTTAATTTTAACGAAGAGAAAAAAAAATCTGTTTCACAATTAATTCTTTCTGCATTTTAAAATATTTCAGTACAAGTCGGAAAAGAGAGAGAGAAAATAAAACTGACCTTTTTTTTTTTTATCGTGCGTCATTTTTTTTTATGGAGTAACGCACGTGTGTCCATTTCATGTTTTTGTTTCATATCTGTTCTTAAAATGAAAGCACGTGGTGTCGGTTTCATTTTTTTTGTGTGTGTGTTCGTCAAATAAACTCGCTGTTACGTTCGTCTAAAAAAAACAATATCGCTTAATCTTGGTGTTCGATATTTCTTTTGTTTTGTTTTTTTATTTTTTTAGTTTTCCAACCCAGAGAAAAAAAACGCGCATTCAATTTCAGTTGTTTTTGTTTTGTTTTTTTTTTTGTTTTTTTTTTAACTAGTTTTCCAGAACTAGAGGAACGCGCACCCAATTTCAAGCTGGTTTTTTTTTGTTTTTTTTTTCGTTTTTTTGCGTGCGGTTTCCTGCATTAACTTTGTGAGTGCATTTTCACGTGGTATTTTCAGTTTTTTGACCCAAGAGTTCGAATTGCCTCGTCGCCATTTGTTGTGGACCTTGGTAAAGCTGAATAAATGACACAGGAACACATGGTTTAAATGAACAAAGGTATATATTATATAATAGAAAGAAAGATATTACAAGGAGAGGTTGCTCTCAACCGCCATTGCTGGTTTGCCTCGGAAGAAGAGGACAAGTGTCACGTGCTTCCCGTATTTATAAGGTGGACGAGTCCATTAGTTCTTTGTAGGTAGGTACGGCACCATAACACACATGAATCATTTTTCTTTTATTTTTAGTAGTTCATTTTCTTTTCTACATTATTTTCTTTAAGAATAGGGTTTATTCTTTTTTTAAATCTTTATTAGTCCTACTTTATAGCTGTGAAACTATATCCATGGCCCGATATAAAATCAGACACATTTTCAAATTCCTGATTGTCCCTTCCTCCTTCCTCCTTTAACCAAGTATCTATCATATGAACAGTCTGCCATTCGCATGCACCACTAAAAATGCAGCCTACTGAATTTTTACACGACGGAATATTAAATTCGCAAGCGGTCCCCTCGTTGAATGTATATGGGTTGTCGAACCCCGACAGTGTTCGAAACATACTGTTGTTCATAATATTTGTACACACAAAGATGAGTTCAATATATTTGCTGTTAAATAGAGAAACCAAACCAAACCAAAGTATACACTGATCGATTTTAGATCAATAAATAAAATTTGCATTGAAATGATCGATTTTCTTATTTCAATTTCAGGTTCTCTTACAATTGCGGCCATCATGAAAAATGTGATCGCTTGTGAGTTGTGTACTGGGAAATTTACCTCCTATCCCACGTGGTGGTGGATCGTGCATGAAAACAAACTGGAATGGATTTACCTGATCGAACGTGGCTGGGATATGTTCTGCTCGGCGATAATCCTTCTCCTCTTTCTTATGGTAACAATCAGTCGACGACGACAGGTAAGTCAATCGTTTACACATTGAACTCTTGAATAAATCGGGAAGAGCGTGATTGGTCAAATGGTATTTGATAACCAAAGAAGTTCATATGCTGTAAAACAAACCAAACCTAATGACTTAGCTTCAACCAGAAGTGAGCATTTAATATGGGGATTCTGTTTTCTTTTTTTTAACCAAAATCGGGATTTCAAAACATTCTTGGGGGTCGTCCTTCTTTCAGCCGACTTTCCACCTCGTATGTAGCTAGTCGGAGTCAGATTTTTTTTTAAAACCGACTCGAAGTTGGCTTTTATCAGCCGACTTTCCACTTCCCATTCCACCACAGATATAACATTAATCAGTAGATACCCTATCTCCTTTTAACATTTATAACATGGTAAATACATGACCCCCCTAATTAAACATCTAAAAATATAACTATCAAATGCCACAGAATTAAAGAAATTATAGATGCTTAAGACCTTACCCCACTCCGCCTCACACAGATTCTATAATAGATCCATAAACATTATTAGATAAAGCCAACAGAATTAACTAAATACATAAACCCAACATGAATACATATGATAATTGTTATGGTCCTGTTTAGAGGCCGGAATGAAAACACGGACGCGGGGTTTAGGTATAACAAGTATATTGGAGAAAAGTATATACAACAGAGAAAAAAGAGAAGTGGACCGTCTGTCCTGACTGTCAATGTAGACTGGGGTTGTGCACCACTGAGTAGCGTAATGCTTCTAGTATTTATTGAGAATGGACGAGTCTAAATGTTCGTCATAGGTACGACACCATAACACCTCCCTACCAAGCCTGACCTCCTCAGGAGTCTAGTATTGTTTCCTTTTTGGATAGATGATATTCTAATGTGGCTTGAGATAGCTGTATGTCGAAAGTGTTGTTTTTTGGTAACCATAAACTCCTCCTGGGTAGTGCTGTCGGTGTCTTCCGATAGTCGTCCCTAATTTGATTTATATCTCTCTTATGAGAGAACTGATGGTATCTATCAAATTCATATTTGATCTCCTCCAGCTTTTTAATTCTAGATGTCTGACGTTTGAGCACATCTTTAAATTTTGAAAAAAATGTCGCCTTTTTTTCGACATTCAACTTTAAGGCAAGTCATCTTATCTTTTATATTTTTTAGTTCTTCAGCAAAACTCTTCGATTTGTAGTTCTTTAACTCTGAGTTCACTCTCATTAACCTTCCACTGGTTATTCAAATAATTTGCCTTAATTTCTTTCAGTTTCGTGTTCGCTTTTTTCAGCGGTATTTTGTTTCCTTATGGGATTTAATTTCTGTCATTTCTGCTGGCAATTTATTTTGAGTCCATTTCATACAATTAATGGTTGAAACAATTTTTTTTTCGTTTTCCTCAATCGGTCGTCAGATTTATTTTCTTCTGGCCAGAATTCTTGATTGATAATCCCCATAGTCTGAATAATTGAATAAGGTCTACGCAAAATAAATTTCCTGTCTTTTAATATGTAAATTTTTACTTTCTTTCTCGTTCTGTTAAAAGTAATGTCGGTAATTATTTAACCGTCGAAATTTATTTTTTTCACCAGTCACTGTTCTGGCAATTTGATTGATTCTTAATATGATCGGTTTTCCCAACTGTCTTCATGTCTGCATGTTAATAATTGACACGTCTGAACTCGAATCCAATTGTAGTTTTACTTTTTTATTTAAGATTTGAACCTGAATATATCTCCTTATTATATTATTTGATAGTCTTTACCCGTGTTTTATTTCCTTTCATCGTTCTACAATGCGAACTTTTGTGTCCGATCTTTTTACAAATCAGGCAGGTTTTAAAACGAAATAGGCATTCTGTTACCCAATGCAGGCTTCTGCATCGATAACAAGGGCTCGGTGGTAATTTATTTTTATAAGACTGGCTTGTTTTTGAGGCGTGAAAATCCCGTTTTTGCTTTGAATAGTTTTGGGATGAGTGTTGAATTTCGAATTTTGACGCACTTTTCGTATGTGTGCAATATCCGACTCTTCGATGTCTTTCGAATCCTGCTTAACACTAATAAATAGTTGACATTCCTCGGCTAATTTCTTCAGTGTTAAGGTTGGTTCATTTTCTAATTTATTTAGAACTTAACGCCTTATTTCAGCGTCTTTTCCTGATACTAATCCTTGAACAAAGATGAAGCATTTAAAATTATCAGCACTAAGTTCGGATAATTTAAAGTCGTCGCAGTGCTTATTTACAACTGATGCAAACGTTGAATAATCTTCGTCGTCTTTTTTTACCAGGTTTAAACACTGTAAGCGTTTGTGAAATAACGAAGTCTTTGGGCTAAAATGCTCCATTAAAAGTTTGACGGCTTTCGCAAAAGTCAAATCGCTAGTCTCTCGATGCAAAATGAAATCAACGAATTTAGTATGTTCGGTGGTGCCTAATTTCCTAAGTAACAGGCGAACCTTTTTATAATCCGACGAACTTTCGCAATCAATTTTATATGAGTTTTCATATCTTCTAAAATACGAAGCAAAAATCTTTTCCTCATCAGGGGAATATATGAAGTTGTCGATCGCACTCCACACGGCATTCTGCGAAAAACATTATCGTTTTCGTTACTTTGGCCTCTAGGCGATATTATTTGCATTAATATGCAATCTTTTCGTCAGCTTATTTCCTGTTTTCGAAAAGAATTTTGTTAGGTTCTCTCTTTTGCTCTATATGTCTGTCGTCGGCTTCTTTCTTCTGTTCTAGAAGTCTATCTTCTGCCTTTCATAGTCTGTCGTCGGCTTCTTTCTTCTGCCTTTCGCAGTCTGTCGTCGGCTTCTTTCTTTTGCTCAAGAAGTCTATCTTCTGTCTTTTGTAGTCTGTCGTCGGCTTCTTTCTTTTGCTCTAGAATAAGCTTTTAAAATCTTTCTTCAGTTTTACGTTGCTGTAAATTCTTCCATATTTTAAAGTGTGTCTATTTTTAGAAAGTAAATGTTTCCTTTCGGGTATAGCTTGTTAAAAAGGTTATTTTCTTAAGATTATGTTTGCTAGACGTAATCTTAGTTATAAAATGAGTATAAAACCTTTTTCTTTTTTCTCAACAAAAATCGCTTTTTTAGTACGCTTATACGCGTGGTGCGTAGCCGTAGAATTTGCAGTTGGCACTTTAGTCAGAGAAAAAATAAAAATACGGTTTCAATTTTTTTTCTTTCTGCAGAAATAACCTTTTCTCTTTTGGAGAGAAAGAAAAGAATCATGTATTCCCTTATTGTTTAAATATTACAACAGTGTCGGAAACAGCGATTAAGAAATACAATTACTGACCTTTCTTTAATTAAGAGAATAATAAGTTGGTATTACGTGTTTTTCTTTTTTTTCTACCGGTAAGCCAGTTTTTAGAACTATGACGTTGTTTGGTGAATTTGTAGTTGGTTTTTCTAAGTTTTATCTTTAAGGTTTTCCTTAATCAATTTTGTCGCCCGTTGTGGCGTCCATTTTAACAATTTCCCCCGAATCTTTTACTGTGACCACGCTGTCAATCTATTTTAGTTTGAAATTTGAAATCCCACGTTGCCGGTCGTTGTGGGGTCCTTTTTTAAGGTTCTCAAGAAAAATCCTTAATGTTTTTGTTGTTTCCCGTGTAAATTCGAATACGTCGTAGCCAGTTTTTGTGATGTTCTTTTTAAGGTTCTTTTTTTCTTTTTCGAGTTGTGGGTCCCCGTGTAAAGCCAATTTTTATGAGGTCCTTTTTAAGGGGGTTCGCGAATTGTTGTAGGGTACCGTGTAGATTCTAATATTTTGTCGACAGTTATTGTTGTTGGGTTCCGTGTAAGTTCGAATACTTTGTTTATTTGTTGTGGTGGGGTCCCGTGTAAGTTCGAATACGTCGTCGACAATTGCTATGGCCCTGTTTAGGGGCAGGACTGAAAACACGGACACAGAGTTTAGGTATAACAAGTATATTCAAGAAAAGTATATACAACAGATAAACAAGAGAAGTGAACCGACTGCCCTGACTTCCAGTGTAGACTGGGATTGTGCAGCTATGTAATTCCTTACCACCGCTAGAATATGTGACACAAGGTCGGAAGGTTGGGGGAGTCAAGCCAGCGCCCCTACAGAAGGAGCACTCTGGCCTCGCAAAATATCCCATGCAGCCCCGCCGGCATTCCACGGTCAGGGCGCCTCAGGCAGTAAGTAATAAATTTACTCCACACCAAAGAGGGGGCAAGGGCTGGGAGGGTGCACCTCCTAGGACAACCCAGGATCAATACCTCAGCTCAACAGATAAAAGGCCACCGAAATGGCCCAGTTCCTGCCGGACTGATTGTCGAGAACGAATCCTCGATTGGTATTACCCCATCCCGAAGTCCTCAATCAACCGAAGTTGCTGTGAGACTAAACTGGCTGGGGCTGTACACCACTGAGTCGCGTAATGCTTCCATTATTTATTGAGAATGGACGAGTCCAAATGTTCATCATAGGTACGGCAGCATAACAATAAACATTATTAGATACCCCTTAGATGAACTCTTTCACTGACAAAATATATGATCCGTCAACACTCAGCAAATACATAACAATTAATCCACTCAAATACAACCCCCATATATATATATATAAAAATATTTTATAAAAGTTATTTTTAATGGAAAATATTAAATTATAAATAATAAACAAACAAAAAATAATGAATAAATAAATAACATTTTCAATAACTCCCACCCAGAGCCTAATCAATAAATAATGCCACTTAGTTATCCCCAAATATAAGCACACTTTTGAAGCAGTAAAACAGACAACACCCATCATAAATAATTAGATTAATTTTAATAAAACTTTAATTACTATTAAGACCCATATATTATATTAACCCTGACTCACTACTTACTTCAAAAGGGACACGTCATTAATGCACCGTTTTTAAACGATAAATTCAGACGCAACCCCTTTTTGTTTTTGTTTTTTTAAGGATGACTTTTAAATACGAAACTACAAATAAATAAATAAGTAAATCAAACACCTAACAAAATAAAACCTTTAAAACACGAAACTACAAATAAAATAAATAATAAATACGATACATGAAATTAAACCCCATTTGTTTCTTTCATTTGTAAAGAGACCGAAGATTCTCCTACGATATAGTAACGATCTTCCAAACACAACCCTTTAAATAAAAAAACTACAAATAAATAATTAAATAAAACACTTAGTAGAATAAAATAAAAACCTTCTTAAAACACAAAACTATGAATAATAAATAAAATAACACTCAATATATATTTTTTAAGAATGCACCGGTTTTTTTAAATCGATATAACGCCATTTCTCATTGTGTTTTGACCTAATCTAGTAGGCCGACGAGTCCCTTGGGTATAGACTTTTTAAAACGTAAAAAATAAACTCATCTGGATATAACATATAGTTTTCAAATACATTAATTATTTATATATGTAAATATTTATATATATATATATATATATATATATATATATATATATTTAATATTATATATTTATATATTATATATATATATATGTTATATACATATATATATATATTATATAAATATTATATATGCATATATAATATATATAGTATATATATTATATATATATTATCTTATATATATATATTATATATTATATATATATATTATATATTATATATATTATATATGCATATATATTATATATATTATATATATTATCTTATATATCTTATATATATATTATATTATATATATTATACATATATATATTTATATATATTATATATATTATATAATATACATTATATATATTATATATTTATATAAATATTTATCTATACATATATATCTTTATATATATATGTATATAATTATTTTTATATATATATTTATATATATTGTATATATTATATATATTATATATTATATATATTTATCTATATATATTTATCTATATATAAATATATATATATCTTTATATATATATATATATATATATATATATATATATATGTGTATATAATTATTTTTATATATATATATATATGTATATAATTAGTTAAATATATATATATATATATATATATTGATATATATAATTATTTATAAGGAAATTGAAAACATCTTGTAGGCACACATGAAAATGTATTTAAGTGAAATATTTTTGAAAATCAACACATGATGTAATTTAAATGAAAAAATCATTTTTTTTTAATTTTTGCAAGGTTTCGTTGTAAAACAACTTTGTCAGACGAGACTGTCTTATAATTTTTTTCTTTTCTTCTTCTTTCTCATTTTGATGGTATTAACCCTGAGGAGTCGAATCACGGTAGAGGCAGAATAACACGTCAAGTTGTAAAAGACGTTATAATAAGTAGAGTCCGGTCGATGTTTAGTGCAGATTGCGCATTTTTGAATAAGGAAATTGACAACATCTTTGAAGCACACATGAAAATATATTTAAGTGAAATATTTTAAAAATCAGCACATGGTGTAATTTAGATGCAAAAATCATTTATTTAATTGTTTTGCAAGCTTTCGTTGTAAAACAACCTTGTCAGGCAAGACTGTCTTATAGTTTTTTCTTTTTCTTCCTCTTTTTGATAGTATTAACCCGGAATTTATATATATATATATATATATACACACACACACACACACATATATATATATATATATATATATATATATATATATATATATATAATTATTTATATATATATATATATATATATAATTATTTTTATATATATATATAAATATATATATATATATATTAATATATATTTATGTATATAATTATTTATATTTATATATATTTTATATATATATATATATATATATATATATATATATATATACATATATATATATATATTAAATAGGAGAATTCGTATCTTTCCTTTTTAAACATCTTTTTAAGAATTTAATAATAAATGAAGCTAAAAGTCTTTAAAAGCATGTTTAGATGCGATATTTATTAATAAAATCAGAAAAGATTTTTGTTATCATTTTTGCTTTGATCTTTTGACTAATCATTTCGCTAGACACCTAGCTTCGTCAGAGTATAAGGTGAGGATGTAACAATTCCGTATGTTTGTAGCAGCCCGTAAGAATGAAAAAATGGACGTGGTGTTGTTATTAACGGTTCACTCACTTTTTAAAGATGATGTGACGCGCATGCACGCGATATTTGTATTGAACTAGAAGAGTTCATATTTTTTCTATTTAAACTTATTTTTAAGAATTTAATAATAATAAATGAGACTAAAAGCCTTTAAATGCATGTTTAGATGCGATATTTATTAATGAAATAAAATCAAAACAGACTTTTTTTTTCATTTTTGCTTTGATCTTTTAACCAATAGAGATACCGTTTTAAAATTCTAACCGTCCATTTAGCGCAGCTATTTGTATCTCTGTTGCACTTGGTACATCGGGTATATTCACCGGGTAGTTTTAAAAAAATATTGTTCATGATCCCGGTTGCTGCTATAATTACTGGAATGATCGAGATCTTCCTAAGATTCCAGTTTATTTTCATGTCGGACATAAGACCATGGTATTTTTTTATCTTCTCTCTCTCAGCTCTGTTTAAGCCAGCATCTTTTAGGGAGACTGATTTTATGTATGTGTGTATGCGTCATCAATAGACGAATGTGTTTGCTGTATCACAGTTCTTCCTTATCGCTAGACAGGCAAACGCTTCAACAAGCCGGGATTGAAACTCGACAGTCAGTGCACCGAACAACTGCGCTATTGATAGATTTATCAGTCCATTTCGTTATTGATTATTGATTTACATACACACACATACACACACATACACACACATACACACACACATACATATATTAGGGGAGTTTGAATTACCTACTAGAAACACTCCTCAAGTGTCTTCGGTCTCTCTGTACAAGGGTCTGTCAGGACAACCTGGTATGAGGATACTTCCTTCTACAAGTAAACCCTGACAAAATATTTAAAATAACATAGTATTCTCAGCACATATAAGGTATTTTCGGTATGGCTATACACTGGTTTATACAAGAAACAGTGCACCTTCTCCTAGTGATGTTACTTGAAGTAACAACACTTAACTGGATACTCCACCAGACTAGATAAATTCTTGTCATGGAATCCGGTAAGACCAAGAGACCAAAAAAAAAAGATATACTATAACATAGTTAACTGGTCAATTGGGGATAGGAAAACTAATGTTCTTAACTTCTTTACTCACTAATTGTTTGACAGGTAAAGGAGAACTTTAATGGAATATTCAAACATCTATGTATCTCATATAGAGATCAAACGTTAGCCCCCAGAAAGGGACCCCTTGATTTCTGAGAACTTCGAGCGAGGGAAAATGAAAGCAAAAGTGAATATATATATATATTATTTAGCCTGACGATTCCCCCGGGGATGAAACACGGTTGCCTCTGTGTAGCTTGATTGCCATATATATTTTCATTGCTTACTATATATATATGTATATATATATATATATATATATATATATATATATATATAGATAGATAGATAGATAGATAGATAGATAGATAGATAGATAGATAGATAGATATGTGTCTGTGTGTTTGTGTGTATGTGTGTGTGTGTTGAGGGGGTTATATGTGTTAGTGAGTGTAAATTGAATTTATTAAATTGTAACAACTTGATACTTGATCGGGTGATAATCAATCTAAAATATTCTCTTTGGTTTTATCGCTCTCCGGGCTGAATAATAATTGCGATGTTTTTCTCTCGGTCTTAATGTAATCATGATCACTAAAGACAATTCCTTACTACTAAAAAATATATGTCCCTTCCAGCGTTCTTTAGTTACTACAAACATGTTGTTCGAGTGCCGCTACACATCAGAAAAACCCGCGGGTTGAACCACGTGGATGTCTATGCCCTGGACGTCAGCGCTCACCAATTATGATAATTGTCCCACCTAATTGAACTAGAAACGTCTGTGTGTTCTTGAGTCATCGGCCCCGGCGGTTATTTTCGTGACAGTTCGAAACAAAGAAATTCGTGGCATAGAAATAAGCTATGTTATAATGCCATTGTGAAAAACAAAACAACGTATATACCTACGTACATATCTACGTGACGCTATAAACCGGTACTAACTTATCTAAAATGCAAGTTCTTTGGCGATCCTCTTGCGCTTCGATCCAATAAATATAAACTAATAAATACAGTTGGTCTAATTAGTCTGTCGCATTAAAAATTCGTACAAATAAAAGCGAATGTATAGGTGAAAACACGTCTCAATTTGCGATGTATTTTGTTGAGACTATAATTGGGACTAAGATGTTAGCGATTACCGCTATGTTGGCAACATACACATTAGTAGCGATCATTTTGTCGGTCGCGTTCATCACATCGATTGGGATTGTCTAACCTAACAACGTGACCATTTTTACATATATATATATATATATATATATATATATATATATATATATATATATATATATATATATATATATATATATATATATATATGAAGCAATCCAACAAAAGATATAAGCGTCAACTAATATCTTATAATTAGTGAAACATCCGGATAAAAAAACTGAAGCTCAATATACTGGATAGAGCATTAATATTATAATATAAAATGAAGAATTATCTTTGAAAACTCATGAGCTAAGGACTTAAGGATGCTTTGCATGAACTTTGAATTCTAATAAAATTTGATTGACACCTTATTTTATTACTTCATTTTATATTATAATATATATATATATATATATATATAAAGGGTAAACGTATGTTTGTTTGTTTGTATGTCCAGCTAAGGCTTCGAGATACTCAACAGACGACCGTACAGTTGACATTCTCTGAATCCTCCAGCTTCCGGAATCATAATATGTCAGAATTAGAAGAAACCATCGATTTATTCGTGTAGAACGGACAAGAAACATGTAATGGGGATGCTTAGATTTGATCGTTTTTTGCATGCTCGATTATTTTGGCAACTTCCGTTTTTCTACGCCGGAGCTAATTTCATTGAAACCTTTTACTTTATACCTTTTGTTTGCATATGATAAAGAATAAAAACCTTCTCTCTCACTTACATACAAGAAACAAAAAACGAAAACTTCTGTTTTAGAATCGTCAAAACCTTTCCTGTCCATGGTCAGTGAGGTAGAAATTATTTTCGATTTTCTTACTTAGTGAAGAGAATTTGGGATGCTGAAAGCGTTTTACTTGGTGAAGAGAATTTGATCCGCTGAAACTGTACAGAATGTTTTTATATTTTTAATAACAAAAATATTTGCGTGCGTGTACGGTACCTAAAAATGAATATTGCCTCAGTCAAGAAGGATTGCTTATTTACTTTAATGTTTACACTTATTTACAAAACATAAGTTTTGCCTCCTACAAAGACATTGGATTCGTTAAAATTGCTTAGAAAACAAAAAAACACTCGCTGAAATCTTTTTCATCATCAATGTGTTTAGTGATTTAAAAAGTACTTAATTCTTTTGTTTGCGACTTTCTTTAGTCATTTAAAAAGTGTTTATATTTTTTTACATAACACATAATACTAAATTGATTTTACGCAAGCTTTTACAGAATTTGAACCGAATCTAAATACACTTACTCCGCAAACAAAATAATCATCGCAAACTACATGAACAATAAATGGAATTCTTTCTTCATAAAAACGAAATTATGATACTCAAAATTATCATTTGGTTTTAATTAATACAAAATATAATCTTTCTTCTTCTTCTTCTCATTTCCAATTTATGGAAAAAAAACTTGCTCTTTTCTTGGAAGGACAACACGCAGCGCCCTACAGTGGCAGTATCGGAAGCATTCCCCGGTAGGGGCGCCTCAAGCGATTAGCAATAAACTAACGCCTTCTTAACTAGAACTGCACATGACAACCCCTGGAAATCCCAATGGCCAATACGGTACTGCTTGAAGGGGTGTAGCATCCATCCGAACAGATACTACACTTTGATTCCTTTATTTGCAGAAAATATATAAAAATTTACATTCAGAACAAATTTAGCACAAGGCCATCAAAAGTGTGGAGAAAATTAGAGTCGTTGGGCATCCTTGGTCTAAAGTAATAAAATTGTATACCCTACTTTAAACTAGAATCATCTAAATCACCACAATACCACATTTGCTCTAGGTGTACTTCTACACAATTTGAACCGAATTGCTAATAACAAAATAAACACTTTGCTTACATTAATAAAAAGTATAAACGTTTACAATATTTTTTTTGTTAATAATCAGGAGAGATTTGTTTATACGAATCATGATGGATGGTAAAACACATTATTCTTTTACTAACACAACTTTGTAACAAAAAACAATCGCTGGTAACAAAATAATATTTTGTTTACATTAATAATAAATATAATTTTTTATAATATTAGTTTTGTTTATTTTAATTGTTTTCACACTTTGTTTAACTGACTTATTTTTCATAATATTTATACTTTCTTCTGTAATCCGGTGGTTATAGACGTTTTGTTTGTTATCTTAAGTTTTAGCGTTTGACTCCAGGATTTTTTTTTTTTAACGATGACCGAAATATACATCTAAGGGAGAGAGGGGAGACACGGCTAGTACTTACTTTTGCCTCAGGCAATGGGGAGTGGGATGATGAGGGGAAGTTGGGGAGAGCCAAAAGGCCGAGAAAAAACTTCTTTTTTTTTTTTTGCTTTTTATGCTTTTATTTTTTTTATCTCCCTTCCACAGCGATGCGATGTGACACCAAGTCGTGTCCTTCCAATTTATGAAAAAAAAACTTTCACTTTTCTTGAAAGGACAACCCTCCAGCGCCCTACAGTAGCAGCCCGGGAAGTATTCCTCTGTAGGAGCGCCTCAGGCGATTAACAATAAACTAACCCCTTCCTAACGGGTGAGAAAGCAAAGCCGGGGAGGGTGGACCTCCTAGAACTGCACAGGAAAACCCCTGACATCGGCGGAATCAGGGCACAATGGCCAAGACGGTACCGGTCTAAGGAGGGTACCATCTATCCGAGCAGATACTACACTTTGATTTTTATATATAAAAAACATTTAAATTGAGGACAAATTTAGAACACGGCCATCACAAGTGTAGGGTAAATGAGGGTCGTTGGGCATCCTTGATCTAAAGTAATAAAATTGTCTATCCTACTCTTAGCTAGAATTTTTTAAGTCACCACAATACCACATTTGCTCTAGGTGCACTTCTACAGAATTTAAACCGAATCAAATTACACTTACTTCTTTGTAACAAAAAGAAATCGCTGATAACAAAATAAACATTTTGTTTACATTAGTAAAAAGATACAAACTTTCATAATATTAGTTTAATTAATAGTTAGGATAGATTTGTTTTTAAGATTCATGATTGTTGGTAAAACACATTATTCATCCACTAACAACACTTTGTTAATAGTTGGAAAAGACCAAGACGTTACCGGTCTCGGAACAGATACTACACTTTAATATCAGCCAACATGCCGTTAAATACATTTTATTTTATTACAATCTTTTTCATTTTGTTTTATAATCTCTCTTGCACAGCGACAAGATTTGCCACAACGTCTGAAACTTTGTGGGCATTATATTAGAAATTGTCCTTACAAATTATTTTTTAAAAAACTGGAAATAGACTACCATAACAATATATTTTGTGAAAATACAGTACCTATGGTACTGAGATAAGTATAATTCATTTTAATCCCAGGGTGGGGGCGTACAAAATTATATCGTGGAGTTTGCTTCCACACCGAACAACTTTATTCTATTTATAACTTGAAAATTGAGAATGACTTGGGGCGGGGTATAAAATTATATCGTACTGTAAGCCTCCGTGCTAAACAGCTTTATTTTATTTATAAGTTGAAAATAGAGATAGACCACCATAATAATATGTATTTTAAAGATACAGTATCTTTGGTACTGGTATAAGTATATTTCATTTTGATCTAAGGTTGGTGACGTACAAAATTATATCGTGGGGTCTGCCTCCGCGCCAGAACAACTTTATTTTATTTATAACTTGAAAATGGAGATAGACTACCATAACGGTATATGTTCTGAAAGTACAGTATCTATGGTACTGGGATAAGTATATTTCATTTTGACCCGGGGCGGGGAGGGGAGTACAAAATTATATCGTGGGGTATTTCTACGCGGCGAACAACTTTTACTCCGGGTAACGGGAAGAGGAGTGCGGGTGGGAGAAGAGGCGACCGGGAAGGGACAGCTTTTGCTCCAGGCTACGGGGTAGTAAGGTTGCCAACCGGGGAAAAGACAGCTTATAATATTTAAATGTTGAATTAAATTAAAGATAATTGAATTATCGTTCAATAATAATCTATCGTGATAATATAAAGGTCAATATAATGAATAGGGCAATCACTTCTAGAGATGAAAGATGAGAATAAATAATTGTAAAGATACAATATTTATTAGAACATCAAAAGTTCAGAGCAAGGAGCTTCATATCCTTAATCCATGGATTTTCAAAGATAAACTCTTTTCATCAGAGGATAGAGAAAAAGCAACAATGTAATTGTAAATATTATCGGTAACATTTAACTTTGAAAATTTTACATAAAATAAAACAAAATAAAGACCAAAAGAGAAAGAGTCTTATGTTGAGATGAGAGTGCAGCTGTTATATTGAAAATGAATGTTTGAAAAAGAATAATATTCAAATTGTTTATGAATCCAAATGTTTTTGTTTAGAGGCTGATATTTAGACGGCAATTGGTAATGTCCAGTTTATCTTGTCTGTGCAGTAGTTTGGTATTGGAATTATCCGTTTCACAGGGTTCAGAATGAAGTTTGTCAGTTAGAGTTCGGTGTATATCAAAGTGTGCATCACGAAGACGTCTAGCTCCCTGGTTGATCAGTGTATCGATAGGTCATAAACATGGATTTAGATCCGAGATTTTTCAAGACGGAGCGGATTAGATGTGTTGCTTGTAGGCGGTGGCGAAAATAACTATTTGCCTGCTGGGATGGATAGGAATATTAGCTGTTGGTAGTGGGGGGAACGGATGCGGCAAGGGCGTAGGAAATCAAAGATGGGTTGACTGGTATGTATACATACCCACATATATATATATATATATATATATATATATATATATATATATATAAAGAGAGAGAGAGAGATACCCACACAGAGACACATACATATATACACATACGTATATAAAATATACGCGTATATACTACTGTGTAAATATATCTTTTTACATTTTCTTTTTAATTAGCTAGAAGGATGAGCTGAAGGGTATAGGTGATGGGAGCTTAGGCGGTCAGCATCAAGTTGTACGGTATTTATGGTTGAGGAAAGGGAGCTGTTTATATTTTGCCGATGTGAATAGGTTTATATAAGGATGGGGTAGATTATAAGGATATGAAGGGAATTTGAAGAAAATGAGTGCTTGTTTTGGCGTTTTAACGGTCAAAGGCTAGAGTTATTGTTTTAAAGTTATCTAGAAAAATTTATTAAAAAAACATCTTAGGGAAAGAATTATTTTCAAAGGGTCGTTTCTTCAAGAAATTTATTTTCTAATCTTTTCAATAACAAGTTCATTCAAAGAAATTTGAATTTGCAAAGATAGATTATATTTGGGGTCTGTAAGTTTACCAAAAATATCATCTGCGGGGCAACAAGGTGAGACCATGGTCGCACGAACCGTGAATTCACGTATCGGATGCACAAGACAGCTAAATGTTCCTGAACCGACCGATATGTGAACATCGATATACACATCCCACACGCATGTGGATACATACATATGGGGCTGTCGTGCGGGATCTTCTCTGACACATAGCAGGTACGCATATATACACACTCGCACATATATATAGATACACACATACACAACATATATACATCCATATACACACACATACGTACGCACATACATACATGCACACATACACACATATACACATACATACATATATATATATACATATATATACACATACGTATACATACATTCACATGCACATACATATTTATATATACACCTACATACAAATACACATACATACCCCCACTCACGCACACAGACACATATATCGAAGAAAGTGTACACATGTATATATATGCGCACAAATATGATCCCCCATCGGGCGTATATCTAAGTAAAAATAAGGGGGTGATAAAACTACTTTGGCAGGTGGACTAGCAGAGTTATTATCAATCAGTGGGGGGTTACAGGATTATGTAATAGTTTAAGACAGGGTAAGAGTACTTTGGAATGGAAAATTCTACAAATCTCGTTTTTTATGGTTACATGGAGCATAATTTACATATACAACACATACACATACACACACATACACATATACATACACATACATATATGTATATATACATATATATACATATATATACACATCATCATGGCCGTCACTCGAATCGAGTATGCGGGTTTCCAGGGCTTCAATTGTGGGTTCTCATGTGAGAAAAAAGTCCAATGCGCGATCCACATATTCTGTCACATTTCGGGCATGCATTATTGTTTGGTAATTGTGCCCGTGGTTGGTTTTCCCGGCGTATTATTCTTGCTGTTCTCAGGTCTTCGGCATGATGACGCCGTTTACCCTCAAACCTATCCACACCACCTCCCACTTCATTCCTCCACTCTGTTCTTTCGAGTGCTCTCGCTTTCCATGTTGTGGGATCAATCCCGCATCTCTTTATGTCCTCCTTCAAACAGTCCCTGTACCGTTTCTTCGGTCCTCCAACCCTCCTAGCTCCCACATTTAGCTCAGAGTAGAATATTTTCTTTGGATAGGACTGGTCGCTCATCCTTACAACGTGACCAGCCCATCTCAAACAACTCCTAACAATCAAAGCCTCTACACTAGAGCAACCAGACTCTTCCAGGACACTGGTGTTGGTCCGGCGATCTTGCCAGGTGATTCTTAAAAATTTTTGTAAGAGTCTTTGATGCAGTTTTTCGAGTGCTGTGATATGTCGATGGTATGTCGTCAAGGTCTCCGACGCATATAAGAGAGTGGGTAGGACAATGGCCCGATAAACTAAGATTTTGGTATCCAGCCTTAAATCTTTATTATCAAAGACTCTGGAATGAAGTCTACCGAAAGCAGCACTTGCACACCTAATGCGATACTGGATTTCATCGTCAATGGTGGCATTAGAGGCAAGGTGGCTGCCCAAATATGCAAAGCGATTTACGTTTTGCAGCGATTCTCCGCCCAGCTGGATATTAGGAGGGTTTCTGCAGTTATCTTGAGGTGAGGGCTGGAATAACACCTCAGTTTTTTTAATGTTGATGTTTAATCCTAATTTTGAGTATGCACTGGCAAAGGCATTAATCGTGGCTTGTAGGTCCTCTTCAGTCAGAGCACAAACTTCATTATCATCTGCATATTGAAATTCAATAAGAGAATCAACATTTGTTTTAGTTCTGGCCTTCAGACGTCTTATGTTGTAAACTCCACCATCCATTCTGTAGTTTATGCATATACCAGGTGGAAGTTGACCATCCAATAGGTGCAGTATAGCCGTAATAAAGATTGATGTTGGTGCAGCTACACATCCCTGTTTGACCCCAAATTTTACTTTGAATGGATCCGTAGAGTAGCCATTTGCGATTACCGTTGCAGATATATCGTCGTGAAGAAGTTTCATCATTCTGATGAACTTCTCTGGACAACCAGCTCTTGATAGAATTTTGCAGAGAAGCTCACGGCTTACACTATCGAAGGCTTTTGTTAAATCGATGAAAGCCATATATAGAGGTTGTTGTTGCTCTCGGCATTTTTCCTGAAGCTGCCTCAGACTGAATATCATGTCACTGGTGCCACGCGCCGGTCGAAAACCACATTGTGACTCGGGTAAGACAGACTCACCTATATACACATACACAAACACATATCCTACATGGATATACAACACACATGCACACACACATACATACACATATATATACATATACACATACCTATACATACATATATACACATATATACCAATCCATAAGAGCTACAAGACACATACATATATAATGGGTCGAAATTATGGGTTCTGCGGTGGCTGGGTGTCTATTGGGGTTATAAGTTGGGCGTATTCAAATTTTCTTTTATAGCGACAGTATCTCATTTCTTGAGTTAACGATAAGTCATTAAAATGAAATGCTGTGGTAGACAAAATGTGTGAAGAAAGACAAACGGAAAACAAGTTAAAATGCAGGAGAAAACCAAAAACAAGAGATTTGGCCGGTTTCGTTCGAACGAAACCGGTCAAATCTCTTGTTTTTGTTTTACTCCTGCATTTTAACATGTTTTCCGTTTATCTTTTTTCATATATATATATATATATATATATATATATATATATATATATATATATATATATAGAGAGAGAGAGAGAGAGAGAGAGAGAGAGTGTGTGTGTGTGAGAGAGAGAGAAAGACAGCGACAGAGAACGCACCGGGTAGAGGTATATATAGAAGGGGCACTTTGTCATGGCTGTACTATCTGACATAAAAAGAACGGTGTTAATAAAAGAAAAATCCAACATTATATTTTAGGACAGATGTTGTTTTTCGCAAATAATAATTTATTTTCACGAATTTGTTTAATTGGTAATATACAAGATATCCACTTGATCATGACCGCCTTATCTGACATTAGAAATTGCGAACAGTGTTAATCAAAAGAATTTGTTTAATGGTAAAATTAAATATATCCACTTACTCATACGACCGTTTTCCAGTCATCTGTACATTGTGCGCATGTGCGGTTTGCTAAAAAAAACACACAACGTTAAAGTGGCCTATTTTTCTATAGATTATTTCCTCTTCTTCGGTAGCATAACGGCTACAGATAAAGAACACCGACCAGGAGGTCGAGCGTTACAATCCAACTAACCCTTAAGAATATTCTTTCAACGATAACTTATATATACATCGAAGGGGTGAGGGCGAAGACAGAGGTAGTACTTTTATTGAAATATGTCATACTTTTGCCACGGGCAACGGGAAAAGGAGGAGCGGGGGAGAGTAGGCGACTCAGGAAGAGACAGTTTTTGCTCCATGCAATGGGGAGAGGGGGCGGAGGTTAGGCGGGTAACCGGGGAACAGACAGCTTTCGCCCAAGGCCACAGGGAGAAGGGGGTAACGGAGAGAGGGGACGGTGAAATGGAGCGACCAGGGAAGAGAGAGAACCGGGCAACGCCGGGTACCCCTGCTAGTATTATACAAAAGAGGAAACGTCTGTTTGTTTGTTTGTGTGTCTGTTTGTTTGTTTGTATATCTGGAAAAGGCTTCTGACACGCTCAACCAAAACCATAAAGTGTACATTTTCTGACTCCTCCAGCTTTCGGTCCCATAATATCGAAAAATTGGAAAATGAAAACATCCATTTCTTCGTGCCGAACCGACACGGAATTTCTAGGGGTTACCAAATTGCATTGTTTTCTTCCACATATTCATGCTGTACGCATGCGCGCCGAGTCCCCATTTCAAACCTTTTCAGTAACATATTTTTTTTTATATAATCTGTCTGTTCGGGCCGGTTGATAACGACGAAGTACCTCCACTTGTGGTTGATGGTTCGATCCCCACCGAATCTCAATTTTTTTATAACCGTGACCTAAATATACATCGAAGACAAGGTTAGTACTTATTTTGCCCCTGGCAATAGGGAGGAGTGGTCGGGAGGGTGGGGAGAGCCAGCGGGAAGACAGTGGGGCGAAGGAGAGGCGGGGTCACCTGGGAAGACAAACGTTTCTTATTTATATAGACATATACAAAAAGCTGCTGCACAGGCATGTTGATGTTATCGATCAATACTTATTAGAAACTAAGATCTCATTTGGCGGGAAAAAGTCTGATCTTTCACTCAGGTGTTCATATTGGGAAAGAGTAAATCTTTCATTCTTTCCTAATATGAACATCTGAGTGAAGGATCAGACTTTTTTCGCCTGTCGATGGGATAATGGGTGAAGGAGGGGCGGCATTTCAGTTTTCATTGGCGAGGGGGCGTATGTTTGGGGTGAAAGGTGTGCAGAACGGAGATGGTCTAGAGGAAGAATACTTAACTTTATGAGGGGATGTCAGGGGAGTAATCTTTTTCTCTCTCTTTGTGAGAAGACCAGGGGCGGTACTGCCTTTGCTGGGGAGCGACGTTCTTGGAGGGTAAGATTTTAGGCGTCTCAGGGAAGGTTTTTTTTTGTTTTTCTTTCTACTTTTGTCAAGAGTTTCTTTAAGTTTAAGAATGTCTTTATTCTTTTCTCCGCTCGGGTATTTACTCGTTTTGATTTCCAGTAATTCATGTAAGACTTTGGGGGGATTTCTTTGTTGTAACTAAAGTCCATTCGTTTTTTTTATCGAACTCATCTGGTGAAATGGCCGAATTTTGGGGGCTAGGTGTAGATTTTTTGGTTGAATTAATAGGTTGTTCAACATTAAGTGTGTTTGTCTCGCCGAGTTTTGGGGTCAGGTGTTCTAAGACTCTACTTTGGGGGTTGGGTGGTGCCGGTTTTTTCTGATGGGGCACGTAAAAGTAAGTTTCCCCACTTCCTTACATATCCAACATGCAGGTCTCCTTCTTGCGACCACAATGGGGAGTTTTCACCCCCAGCCTCAATGTAATAAGGGATTTTGGTGAATGCTTCTTTGTTCAATAGCATTTCAAAAGTCCATACACCGTTGTATTTATCCAAATCAAATGATGTGATGTCTCCGAATTTAAAAGAAAAGTACATATGCATTCTCGTGGGGCAACGCCAGGCACTTCAAAGAGCGACACTGTTGTCCTCCTACGTCCCATGTACTCGATTCGTAGTACGAAATTCTTTCTAATGATTTATTTCTTGGAGAGTAGAACGCATCCCTCTTCACTTCTAAACAAAGAGTTACACTTAGTTAGTATCTCTGTTCTCATACATGTAGTGGCGATCAGTTTTGTGACTTGGTCTTTTGTGGATCTTATAAGCTTCTTGGTCTTTCTGTCGACGACAAACATTAAAATTGTGCGTTTTGTGAATTCTTCTAAACGTGGCAATTCGATAATAATTCCTGTTTCAGTAACAAATTCAGAGCATTGCTTTGCTTTGTTCCCAAATTACTCGACGTTGATCTTTACTGAGGGAGGCTTGCTTCACTCAGATTTATCCACTAGAGTTTGAACAGTTTTGCCAGCTGACACGTTTTCTTTGAGTTCCTCTGATGGCACACAGCTGGCTGTTACCATGACCGGGACGAAAAATAACGAATAATCCGACTCAATTAATAAAAACAAAAATTAGTCCAAAAATAACAACAACGGGCAACAATAAATATAACAAGAGTCAATAATAATTCAACAAAATGACGATGTAACAATCAAACTTACTGGCCGCAGGGAAACCGTGTTTTGTCCAAGAAATACGTTGACGGATTAAATCCTTTTTTAATTGATTTATGTATTTTTTAAAGTAATTGCTGATTTATTTTGTGTAGTCGAATAATTATCAAAAAGGAACAAATGGGGAGGTAAGCAATAATAAATTTAATAAAAATGTCCATTTTTTCGAATTTGAATTAAGCGACGCCGGGGTGACGTCACTGAACTTAATTAAACTACGTTAAGCATTTTAAAATGGTTTTACTAATCTCATACGCGATATTATTAATTGTAGGTTGTTGTGTTTTTATGTATATGACTTCAAGTATTTTTATTTAATTGGTCGCGGAATATATTATTTTAGTGTTGTTTACTAAAGTTTATCTTAAGTCAGATGAAGGGCACTTATGTTTTGTAGATGTTTGTAGATTGAACTCGAGTTCACGAGATGCATGGTGAGGCGGTGGGATAGGGTAGTTGTTGTAAAACCAATGTAGCTATTATTATTATTATTATGGAGGTTACATTCTCCGAAAGGGCATTTAAACTTTTAGACGACATTGGTTCTTTCAAGTGTTGTGCTTTTTTAAAAATTTTTATAGTAAATAATTAGTTTAATTTTATTATTGTTGTCTGTTGAAGATATATATTAGTGTATAATATTTTTCATAGCTTTTTCTTCTAATCTGAAATTTTGCTGCATTTGGTTACAGTTGTATACGTTGATATAGTTTGAGTTGTGATGTTATATATTATTATTATTTGTAGTAGTGATTTTTAAGTTTCGAATCATTAGTTTCATTTGTTCATCTACGATGTAGTTGGGAAATTTAATGTTAATAAGTACTTGTTTTATATGTTTTAGTTCGATGAATAGTGTTGGAGGATGAGATCAATTTTGCACGGTTTAGTAGATTTTTAACAATATATATTTTGTAGCGATAGGGGCACTCACTGTTGCAATTTAACAGACTAGAATTCAAGCTAGTTGGTTTTTTTATAAGTAGAAGTGTTAAATGTATTATTAGAGGTGTCAATAAGAACATCAAGGTATGGGATTTTATTATTTACGTTTAGTTCTATGGTGAATTTAAGAACATAGTTTTTTTTGTAAAAGGTTTGAAGTTTGTGTATTTGTTCATTGTTATTAGCTAGAATAAGTATATCGTCGATATAGCGTACGTAGATAGAAGGTTTTGTAATGTTGTTAAATATTATGTTTTCTAGGTTTGACATGTAGAATTCACTAAGAATCGGGTCGAGAACCGAACCCATTGAAACTCCGTCAATTTGCGTGTACACGTTTCCCTTGAAGTCATAAAAAGTACTTCAGCGGTGCAAATTAAGAGTAGTTTTTTTAGTATTTTTAAAATTTATTTTAAGTGGAGGGAGAGATGGTTTATTGTATATATTATTGATGATTGTGTCTATGATTGTGTCTATGATTGTGTCTATTGTTTCCTTTACGATACATTAGTGAATAGGCTTTCTACGTCTAGAGAGGTAATAATTTTATTATCCGGTTGTTTACTGTGTAAAATTTGTAATAATTCTTGTGTGGATTTAACACTTTATTTTCTAGGTAGATACAAGCTGATGAGTTTATTTAGGGTCTTTGTTAGGGAGTAGTGGTTTCGGACATGATAGGTTGGAGAGATGAATTAGGTTTATGTATTTTAACTGTTCTATATAAATAACCGGGTTTGTAATCTCCGATTATTTTAGGGAGTTCATAATTGTCAATTTGGGCATTATTTGCAGTGATAAATTTATTAACTTGTGTGTTTAATGTAGTGGTAAGATTTTTGTTAATTTCCTTGAATTTAGTGTTGTCATTAAGAATTGTTTGAAGTTTAGGGTCATAGTCAGATTTATTAAGTACTACAAATATGTTTGTTTTAATAGCTTTTTTTATAATGATGTTTGAATGGTTGCGGAGTTCATCAGCATCTTTTTTTAGATTGGAATTAATAATGAATTGATTTTTTTTATTATGTCGAATTTTTATAGCTTCTGCTTTTAGGAGATCACGTAAGCCGGGATGTGATGTCATTTTATTTTGTGTTTCCAGTGTAATTGTGTTTTCATATAACAATTCTATTTCTGCTTTTTCGTTTTGATGGTTGAATCGATTGATAAGGTGGTAGTTAAGTCCAAGGTTAATGAATTCTTTTTGATGTTCTGTAAGTTTATGGTCAGATAGATTAATGTAGTGTTACGTGTGGTTGGGTAGAAAGATGAATTCTTGGTATAGCGAATTTAATTTTATTTGGATAG
>OY744516.1:35744277-35776777 GCA_963556195.1 Sepiola atlantica | reverse complement strand
ACATACAGCACCTGATATTCCATTTAGTACTGGCCAGGCTCGACGCCGCTTAACTTCGGTGATCTAACGGGAACCGGTGCGTCAACGTGATTGTACCGTATATATGTACATATATATGTATATATATATATATATATATATATCTACAGACTTTATTTTCCCTGCCTATTAATCGGGCATAATGTTAGAAAGCAAGTTCTGCAATGATGACAATTGCAGTAAAAAAAAAATGACATAATCTTTAAGCTTAAAAGTAAGACAAAAAATTACGTCTCACGTTTATAGCAGACGTCGACTTTAAATGTCAGAATGCAATGCAAAAGAATGATAGGAAATCTTTTACAAAAGTATATCAATATAATTCCAAATAGACTATAAAAACGTATTAAATATTTCTTGTGTCTCAATGTCACGATTTTCACAGCGTTACGATTAAAAGAATCTTTGGCTGAGATTTCGACAAAAAAGGGGGTTGATCGTTTTTTTTCTTCTTTCCTTTTACATTATGCAAATGCTTTCTTTTCCAGAAAAACAACAGATACACCGACGCTCTAGATGATGATGATGACGATACCACTATTCAGGTGGCCAATCGACAACTGCGTCATATCCCACTAGTGTATGTACTTCTGCGCATGCTCGGAACCGTACGACTCATCCTAGCGACAAACATCAGCAATTTTGACGACGGGTCTGTTGCCAGCTGGCTATCTCTCATGCAGGTAAGCCTTTGTTATCTGCTAACTTTTGCTTATTTGTTACGAAAATTCACTCAATTTGTGTACTTAATTAGATGCCTAGTATACCCATTTTACTCATATTATGAAGAAAGTCTAGCAAATACATACATACATACATACATACATATATAGGCATAGCTCATTAGGTAAAACTAATTTGAGCTTCCGGCAATTGACAATGTTTACATTGAGATATTACTTATATTCAGTCAGTGTCGTATGATAGCGCAGGGGTAGCAGCGCCGACTGTCGGTTGAGTTTCAATCCCGGTTTGAGGCACTAACTGGTCTAGCCGTTCTGAAGAGCTGTGATACAGCGAAACAGTCTGTATGTGGATGACTATATATATATATATATATATATATATATATATAAAGTTAAGAAGAAAAATCTCAAACAAACATCTCAGCCATTTACATTGAGATGTTGGATTGAAATTTTCCTTCTTAACTTTATTCTTGCTCAGTCTATCTTACTCAAGACTTCCTACCGAAATTTCTCTATCCTTCACGGATCCAACACACACTATATATATATTAATTGCCATAAATATATTTTAATAACTTACTACCTAACTCTACTGACGTATTGAGCACTGTTGAAGTAAATACTGAAAATCGATACATAAAATATTTGATCTCTTTATTAAGATTTAATGTTGATACATGAAATAATTATATATATATATATATATATATATATATATATATATATATATATATATATATATATATATAATAACCACCCGAATAGAAATTAAAAAGTTAGCAATGAAGAGAAAAGATGTAACTGCATAAATCGTACACTTTGTCAACTACAAAATAAATGCCTAACAAAAATTATTGTATACCAAGCCACAATATTTGCCAAGGAAAGACCGAATAACAGGTAGTACTACGTAGGTATGACCTCTCTAGATTTTAAAACCAGATATTATGACCACAAAAGCACATTTAAAAACAGAGAACGTTGAATTAAAACAGCACTAGCAAACCACTATTGGGAGCTCAAGGAAAAATGGACGCTCACCAATAATTGAATGAAAAATAATACGACAGGCCAGTACATGTAGAAATTTAGACGACCCGTGTAGATTATGCCTTAATTAAAAATTTGAAATCCTAAACTTTAAAGACCCTTGAAATCTATTAAACTGTAGTAGTGAGATAGCAAACAGCTGCTTACACAGAAATAAATTTACCTTAGACTAACGATAAATAAATAAATAAATAAGTAAAAAAAACTAAACTAAACAAAAACTTAGCAATTTAAGAATTATAACCTAAAATAGAAATACAAGGAACCACGTATTAAAATAAATTCACCCATTATATTGACCCAACAACGGAAACAGGATATAGGCCAATCTATAGAAAACAGAACAATAGAACAGGATATAGGAAGTAACACGAACAAGACCTTTGTTCGTGGGAAGCCCAACGATTGGTTGAGAGAACAACAAAGAATCTGATTGGTTAACTAGCTAGCCGTGTATATAAAAACACCCGGCAAAAATAACTCGATGTATTTTAGCCTGAAGATCCCTCCCCGAATGAAACGCGGGAGCCTCTGTATAGCTTAATTGCCATAAATATATTTTCATAGCTTACTATATATATATATATATATATATATATATATATATATATAAACATAATTGCGTCTCCTCTGATTTAAGACGAATTTTAGTTAATAACATAAAAATGATACATCATGAATCATTTAAAAAATTAAAAATACTTGAAGCTATTTTATAAAAACGCAGCACCATACAATAAATAGCATTACATATGAAACAAGTAAAAAGTAACAACATTTTAAAATGCTTAACGTAAATAAAATTTATACTGTGACGCTAATTTTGGCGTCCTGTAATTTAAATTGTAAACGTTCTTCTTGACATCTAACGCCTTCATATACGCGTTATCCGCTGCTTTTGGAAATTCTCTTCTTTTCCCCAGCTTTTTGTTCATTTGCTTTTGTCACCTGAAGATTATTTGACATATGCAACATTAATTTTTTTTTTAATTTGACACAAAAAAGATGATTCGAAAAAAATGAAAAGATATAAAACGATATTACTAAGCAAAGAAATGCTGTTATCTCTAACAATGTTTGCTTAAATGGATATATATATATATATATATATATATATATATATATATATATATATATACATATATATATATATATATATATATATATATATATATATATATATATATATATATAATTATAAAAAGGAACAAACTATACACACATTATGGTTGTATACAACCTTAATGTGTGTATAGTTTTTCCTTTTTATAATTCTGTTTTGCTCTGTTTAAATTACATTGAGCTCTGTTATTCGGATCCTCAAGACAAAATTGAAATCTACACACTATATATATATATATATATATATATATATATATATATATATATATTGATGTCCAATCAGCTTATCTTAATCCCTTTTCCTTTTTCTGTATACCTACTCTTAATACTCTGCGGTATCTCATCAACAGTTGATCCCATCAGTCCACCTTGTTTTTTCGACCACTCGGTCATATTTTTTGGTCTTTTGATAATGAGAGGAACGCTCTCAAAAATTTAATTTTTATTTGCCTGACAGTAACCACTTTTTTAATTTACTGTTCTGGCATTTAATCTGTTTTACGTGAAATATAAATAAATTGATTTGAGATTCCATTCTTATTTTCTCTTCTCATTTATTTTTGTTCATCTTTTCCACCTTCCGGTATATATTTCACATTGCTCCTGCCTCGGATTTCAAACTTACACTTATATTTCCATCAATGCTTCAAGCAAACTACAATTTCCTTATATATATATATATATATATATATATATATATATATATATATATATATATATATATATATATATATATATATATATATATATATATATACATATATTTCTGGTGTCTTTGTTTTATCCAAGTAGTGCAATTGTAAATAAAACCCTAAACCAAGATTTAACACTTTTCTCGAGTAAAAATAGAAGAGAAATCCAATCGTGATATAATTTGCATTAAATTCGTGCCGAGCATCCATAAAGAGAAAAGAGAACGTTTTATTTTATTTTGTTTTATTTCAAACAAATCCGTTCAACAAGATTGAACTCAACTTTTCTATTGTAGGATTTTACTAAGAATCCAATGATAGTATAGGTTGACCCACCCACCCTCTAAAAAAATCCACTAATGAAATCGTTAATAATATTAACAATTCTTTTCTGCAATCCTTTCTGCAATTTTAGGAAAGTAGAAAGTGGACCTTGGGTTTACTTTCGGCAACCTCGTAAATCTTGCTTCCCTTATTTTGTCCTTTAGTCCTCACATTACATGTTTCTGACAAAAACATGTAATGTGGAGGGAGAGAATTGCTATTTTCTGGGTCGGAATCTATCCATATAACACTTATTTGGGGCTGGATTTTGACCTTGAAGTGGTATTTTCAGCTCCTTGCATCGAGTGGATTCATGCTTTGTCTGGAGCGATTTCTATTAAAAAATACAACCATATTTGGTACAAATAAATTTCAGTTTATGCCTGACTTGTTCACCAAGGTTCAGTCATGACTGTTATCTGGAATCATTGTTATCTGGAATAAAACATGTATTTAAATATTTGTTTGAAAATAACTTGTTAAACAGTAGCCAGAACAGTTTTTTAAGTGTTGGATGAGGACGATTAGGAAAATACGTGGCTGATATGTTATATGTCACAAGAGTCGTAAAGGTGGTAAATGGATATCGTGTGTAAGTTGGGTTAGGGTTAGGGTTAATAAAATAAAATAAAGAATGATGATGCCTTTGAGAAATACTAAAGAAATACCCGACTTTCGCTTAAACTCTAATTCTAAATGACTTTCACAAGAGTCGTAAAGGACATCGTGTGTATGTTGGGTTCATGTCAAATGTATCAACGTTGCCACCACATCTTGGCTGTATTTCAAAATTGCAATTCTGTTTCAGACTAAAGTTCTTTTATATGAAAAGACCTGGTCGGACCGGATATGATTTTTAGGGGGGGGGGCATTGTCTATTTATAGTTTATTCATTTTGATTAATCATCGTATAAACTTTAACGGTTTAGTGAAGGAGTGTTATTTTAATGATGTCTTTTTAAATTAAATTTGAGTCGAACCTGATGGCAAGCAACATATTTTCCTTCTTAAATCTATGTATGCAATTGATATGTTATGACGTATCTGTTCGTACACAAATAGAAACATGTGATTGGTTGACAAAAAAGGAATAGGCAGAGTACACATTACTAAGGTAGTTCGCTAAGATGTTTGACTTCGAGTTTGTTTTACACTTGCCATACCCGAGTTCAAATATCACGTAAGTCTAAATGATTTTTAAACTAGATGCGTGTTTTATAAATTTAAAGAAATTAAAATAACACAATAACATAAAAAAAAAACATTACATAAATATATTTTTGAAGACTAACTGACCTTTTTTGATAATCCGCAAAAAGGCAGACGTAAAGAGTTAAAAACGATTTATTTCTGTTTAAAATTGTGGATTTTCCACGTACGATAGTATAACAATGTAGCACATTTTTCCGCGTCCCTAGCATCTGTTCTTGCACGTGTTACTTTTTCTTCATATTAGCTATAGAAGCGGTAGAAGCTAAATAAAGATTGAAATTGACATCATCAGGTACTGCACGAACACCAATCAAGGGGCGGGTATGAACTAGTACAATAAAAATAGTTAAGCAACCTTTCAACTTTTATTTAAATTGTGTTCGAACACGTTTCTTTGTAATGTTATCCGAATCTATTTAATAATAAGTCGAGCGACTAGCATACAAATATAAAAGGGTTTATTACTCTAAGTGAAAAATGGAAAAGGTAGTTACAAGTTGGGTAAAACACTTGTATTGTATACGGGGAACGGTCCGGCTTTATATGTACTTCGTTGTCGTCTATTGATATGCTACTCGGGATAATTCATTATATAAGGTGATGGGTGTCAGTACTTTCTCTAGAACACAAGTTCTATCCTGTTGTATTTACGGTCCGTCTATAAATATGGTTTACTAAGCACACGTACAGGACACGATCATCCCAGCAAACCTAGATAAGATTTCGCATCGTGTAGCAATGTTAGAGACGGTAAGTGTGCAAGAATAGAATTTGTATTATATGGTAAATTTCCACGTTGGTTAAAAATTTAGGTAGAGTAGAATTTTACAATTAACATTAGAAGAAGGCTACGTGTCTTGGCTGTGACGTTGTTGGCACAGGAAACGGGCATGCTAAATTGGTAGAAAGAATCAGGTCTCCACCAGAGAGGACAGTTAGGCTTTTTGGATAGCTGTTTCCTCCCCCATGGGGGATAGTGTGTGGGGTTGTTTTATGTGTGTATATGTATACTCTGAAGAACAAATAAAACCCCAAAGGGATTTTTAAAGCCCAACTGCATTTGTTCATGTTCTTTTTTAATAACGATCGTAAAAGCGGTTATTGAGAAGAAGAAGAAGAAGAAGAAGAAGAAGAAGAAGAAGAAGAAGAAGAAGAAGAAGAAGAAGAAGGCAACAGAGAGATAAGAAACCTTGACTGGCATATCACGACAGTGGATGAACCCTGGAGATCAAGAACACCCTATTGTATTACATCGGACAAAAGGTGCCACGCTCGATTCCCTCAGGTGTCTCCAAAAGTGATAACAAGTTCCGCCAGCTTCCTCAAATGGTTACATCTTAATTGATACGTGTTGCATGTTGTCCCACGCGTGTAGTAAGTTTTGGCAAATGAAAACTCCCAAAAGTGTTTATGATTTGCCGAAATCAAAGTTAAGTATTAAAGTGTTACGGACCTGCACTCAATTTAACAAATGTCTTCCAGATGACATGTTACATGTGAAGAGCAGTTAGTTGGAGAGTTATACAAACTACTACTACTACTACTAATAATAATAATAATAATACTAATGATGATGATGATGATGATGATGATGATGATGATGATGATGATGATGATGAAACAACAAGAAATAATAATAATAATAATAATAATAATAATAATAATAATAATAATAATAATAATAATAATAGAAGAAGAAGAAGAAGAAGAAGAAGAAGAAGAAGAAGAAGAAGAAGAAGAAGAAGAAGAAGAAGAAGAAGAAGAAGAAGAAGAGTACTGGGATCTTTAAGAGGCTTAGTGCCACCCAAATCCAAGAGGAGGCCAATGGTCGTTACCAGCGAGAAATCAATGGTAAGCGGTTATTGCGATACCGCAAAGTTATTTGCAATCGTTATCGAAACGAGATGGAGAGTGCTGAAAATCTGGGGAGGCTTGTTGTCACTCAGACCCTAAGGAACATCACCGGTTATTATCAGTGAGCAATCACTAACGATGACTTGTGTGAGAACTCCTAGGGTGTACAAATAATAATTCGAATAGTTATTAACCAGGTAGAAAAGGGGCTCGTGGATGATCTCGCCCTCGGAGCATCGAGCTATATGTTTGAACCATCTTAGATGGCGTTAGAGAAGGACGGGCGATAAGAGTCGAAGATTCAGTCGTCAATGGAGACCTGGAGTTGATACCCGATCTGCCGCCGTGTGTATCGTGTACTAACTCAAGCTCTCCGTAGACAACTGCCGCCCGTCCTTATTAAAGGTATTCTAAGTTGGTTCAGGCATGTAGCTCGACATCCGGGGGGAGGGGTGCACTCACAAGGTACTTCTCTCTACCTCTCTACATGCTTGGCGTAAACGTGCTTGTAAGAAGTTGAAGACGTTGGCGGAAACAATCAAAGGTGACCTGGCAGCACTATCAGGCACACAAGTAGTTGGTGTTCGACTACGAAATCAAGATTGGATAAACATATCATATGACCTAGCACAGGATTGGCGAAAGTTGGCTGCGATGGTACGAGACGCTGCATTTGTTGGGGGTGGGGGAATAGCCTAATCCGACCAGCGTGATAGCCGATACAAATCAAGTCAAGTAGTAGCTATTATAATGACGAGAGAACTGTGGTTGTTACGAAGTGGACTAATTATAGGTTAAGATTGGAATGTAGTTCTCAGTGTTGTTTTGACATGTTGTGAGTTATGAATTGAATTGAAAAATAGACATTTGTCCTTCGTTTTTTTAAGAGAGAATGCGTAAAAACAAAAACACTTTTGATAAATACGATCAGGGATCGAAAAGCGAAAAGACAAAGACTAGCACCGAGTAGCGAGCACGTGAGCCAGTGAGAATTTGGCGGATTTTACTTGTGCAATGTGATTATAAAACTTAAAAGAGAGAAAGAAGGGATAAAAATTAATATGATAGGCGCATACGTGTTCCCAAATGACAACGTCGATAGAAAAATGACGAGGAAAAAAATAAACATCAATAAAAACGTTTAGAAAATTTAATGACACGAGGTGAAACTTTATATTATTAGCAGAGCAAAAATGATTACAAAGAAAGATGCGATCCGTAAAATGAAAGAGTTTTTTGAAATTATTAATCTTCAAAAGATAAGCCTATTTTTGCAAGAAATTATTCGAGTAAAGAATGATATATATTTAATTGCAAAATGTTAGGCGCCAGACGCATATGAATTAACAGTTGTCTTTTGAAATATATAGGTGAGAATATTTTTACATGCCTTTATCTTTACACATACGCACACACACACACACACACACACACATATATATATATATATATATATATATATATATATATATATATATATATATATATATCAGTTTATATTATATTCCAATAACCATGGTTTTATTTTATTATTTTTATTTTTTCACTTATCCAAAAAATATAAAATTGAGAATATTTTTATTACAGAAATGCCTTTATATTTACACACACATACACGCACACACATACACACACACACACATATATATATATATATATATATATATATATATATATATATATATATATATAGTATCTAGCTTATATAATAGTGTTCAATAGTAAATAGAGCTATTTATATTATATGAATATTTTTATTTATAGAAATATATACAAAAGCGACACTGACATGACAATGTTTAAATCGGTAATCATTAAATACTACGAACCACTACTGATGTTACTATTACATGTATCCACATAAAATTTAATAAGTAGATATAATTTTTTATGTATCAATTTTCAGTATTTACTTCAACAGTGCTCGATACGTAAGAAAAGCATTTTAGCCTGAAGATTTCCCTCCGAGATGAAACGCGGGAGCCTCTGTGTAGCTTAATTGCCATAAATATATTTTCATAACTTACTATATATGTGTGTATATATATGTATATATATATATATATACGTATATGTGTGTATATATATATGTATGTATATATATATGTATATATATATATGTATGTATATATATATGTATATATGTGTACATATATATATATATATATATATATATATATATATATATATATATATATATATATATATATATATATATATATAGTCCAAAGAAGCTTGGAGTCATTTTAAACAAAGAAAGAAAATGCAGTTTAAATTTCCAAGGATACCAACTAAATCCAACATATCACAGACTTTACTAATACAAAAGGGGGTTCAAGTACATAACAGTGAAACATAAACAGGGGACCTAAACTTTAATAGGAAAAGGGAATCATTACCATGTAACTGTTTCGGAGATTTAAAACAGAACAGCTATAAAATCCATGGCTCTTCAGTGGTACAGATCAAATTACCACTTCTGCAATAACAAAATGTAGTAATAATTCAGTTATTGTTTCACTAATATATATATATATATATATATATATATATATATATATATATATATATATATATATATATATATATGATGTATATGTATATATATATATATGTGTGTGTGTGGAGTAAGTTTAGGAATTTTTTAACTGGGATATAGGTGTATAGCGCTGTTACGTCTAAGCTATGTATGTTTTTCTTTTCTACGTTAATGTTTTTTATTTTGTTAAGAAGGTCGACTGAGTTTTTTGTGTGGAAGGGGCTGATAGTGCCCATTAGAGGGGTGAGAATGTTGGCTATGGCACGTGCGATTTTGTGTGTGTTACTGCCTATGCTTGATACTATGGGGCGCATGGGGATGTCCAGTTTGTGGATTTTAGGGAGCCCATATAGTGTAGGAATGATGGGATGACACTCAATATATATATCCATTTTTTATTGTTCTTAATTAGGTGTTTGAACGATTTGTTGAAATGTTCTATGTTTTTGTCTATAGTTTTTTGGTCAGTTTTAGTGTATGTGTTTTCGTCGGATAATAGAGTAGATATTTTTTTAAGATACGAGTTTTTGTCCATAATTACTATGCCCCCTCCCTTATCTTATGGTTATATGATTATGTTATTATTATTAGCTAGGTGTTTAAGAGTGTCTGAAAACACATACACTTTCCAAATATACATATAAATGCTCTGTACCCTATAATCGGGTCTCATCGAGCTTGTTCTTATTGGCCTTTCCGAACTTTACAATTCTAAAATGGAATATCCTTTGAAGAAGCATTGTTTGTAGGTCACTTTATGACCCATGTCTCTTATGTCCCCACGAAAACTAGAAATACTGATTCATGATAAACATAACTTTCTGAATAAAAGATCAGAAAGATCAAATGTTAGTATACATGATACAATTACACACTCATGCATTCATTGATTAGGTAGAATATATAAGTCATATATTGTTTTATAATCGATTAGAATGATTAAAACACCACTTAATTAAACTTACATATAATTCACAATTTTATATAATTGAAGTTATGGAATTTGACAGTCTACGGTCCTAATATATAACCAGTAAATTTTTGCCATTAACAGTAAAGTTAGACAGTGGTGTTTAGACAACGACAAAAAACATCCTAGTCCACAAATACGCAGAAGAATTGTAAGAGTCACAGAATTATTGTAGCAAACGCATACACATGTTCATATGTTCATATATATATTAGACTGGAATATGAGGGTATATGTGTATGTATCTATAACAGAAGTAAAGGTTGCATGTATGTATATGTACATATATGAACAATAATTCGCATTTGTATGCGTGCATGGGCATATGCATATGTGCGGAAATATATGGGTACCTTTGAGCATTCGTATCAGGTAACACACAATAATATATATATATATATATATATATATATATATATATATATATATATATATATATATATATATATATGAAAAAGGAAGGATGAGTGTAATCCGACGTAATGGGAAATGAAAAAGGAAAAACCAAAAGATGTTTTTTTTTATGTATTCATCAACGTTTTGTCTTGATTTGTAAGACTTCCTCAGGATGATAATTTTAAGAAAAATGTCATCCAAGTACACGAAAATATTGGGTTGACATGATGGGTTAATGAAAAGAAGTAGTAGCCACTACTGGGAGCACAGGACCAAGGTTCGGGCTGAGAGAATTCCCATATATATATATATATATATATATATATATATATATATATATATATATATATATATATATATGGGGGACATTTCATGTATATATGCAGGGTTGTGCATCGGTATGGACACTTATGTGTGTGTAAAAACTCGCATATGTGCGTTTGCGTTTCCTTTGTTTCTGATATGAGTGCTTGTATCAGTATATGTAGTGGTATATTACGTGCATACATGCATGTTTTTTTTATATAAAGTTAGGTATGTGTGTCTGTTTATATTTGCATGTAGAGGATTCACTCCTAAACTAATTAACCGATCATTACGAATTTTGGAACACAGCTTCTAGGTGAAAGGTCTATATTTAGTCTAGCTTAGTTTCATGCAAAGAAAATGAAAAGGCGATGTGAGCTATATTTAGTTACATTTATTTTGATTTAAAAGGAGACGATTTTTGTGAAATTTGAACAATAGTTATTATATATCGAATTCCTGGCAACCCTTTTCAATATGTCACTGACTATCGGAGTTGTTCCTGCTGATTGGCGGGTGGCAAAGAAGACCTAATAAATTACAGACCCGTCAGTCTTACCTCTATCGTCGCCAAATCCATTGAATTTCTACTAAAGCGAACAACAATGCTGCATCTTATGCGTATTGTTAGTGAAACGTTCGTGTCTCACAAATTTACTTGTGATGGATGAATGGGTTACGAGTATAATTGATGATGGAGATACTGTTGACATTGTTTTCTGGACTTTGCAAAGGTTTTTGATTCTGTCAATTACCGCTTACTTCCATATAAACTAAACATATATGGCCTCTATGAATCGGTTGACCTTCTGGTCGACTCGTCCTTCAAGCAATCTAAACTTTGCATGCAGATGACAAAGAAAGCAAGGAGCAACCTATTTCTCATTCAAAGCTCCTTCTGCAAACTTAATCCTGAAATATTCTCTTACTTTATGTCTCCCTCGTGAAACAACTGTTAGAGTATCGTGTCTGGCCATCTGCTCTATATCAAAGACTGGCTACTCGAATAGTTTTGGCCTTTTGGCTAAGATCAAAGTGTAGTATCTGTCCCGATTGATACTGCACCCCATAGACTGGTATTGTCTTGGCCTTTGGGGCTTGATTTTACACAGGTCTATGGGTCTGTCCTGTGCAGTTCTAGGAGGTCCACCCTCCCAGGCTTCGCCTTCCCTCTTTGGGGAGGAGTAAGTTTATTGCTTACTGCCTGAGGCGCCCCTACCGGGGAATGCCGACAGGGCTGCCCAGGCAATTTTTAAACCCCACTTTCCCGACCCGACCTTGGGTCACATCTTACTTGTGGGAGTAAGATAAAAACTGTTCTTGTGCCTAACTCCTAGAGAGGAGGAAATCAATACTCGAATGGTGCAGAGACTATGGGGCCTATCCTAATGACTTAAGAAGCCTAAACCTTTTTTTTTCTTGAGTGCCGACGATTACGCGGTGACCTGATTTTGGCCTACAATCTCCTCAATGGCCATTACGATCTCCCATACGACCTATTATTCACTCCTGTACCAGAAAGGTCCACGCAGGCATCACCGGAAACTGTCTCACCGCTAATTTCAATTGCTGGGCTACTCTATTCTCTTCTATATCATTTTCAACCTCCTTTTCATCACATGTCACCGAAACATGCTTATTTTATTTTTTTATCTAAATTTATTGAATTGAACTATTAAATTGGATTTAATCAATTAATAAATAATCTCAAAATTTCAGTATTTTGGAGTATTTAAAATGTTTTAGAGGGGGGGCATAATATGGGCACAATCTCTCATTTGAAAATTCACATATCAGACGTGCATGTATACGTATATATAATAGACGCCATGTTTTAACTTAGAATGAAAAAAAACATAGAGACAGAAATCCATCCAGAATAACTTCATAATCAGAAAAACGAATAAGCAAACAAATACTTAAAAACCAATGCTTTTATTTAACCGAAAAGTCAGCATATCAACCCTTTTAGTGGATTATTTTATGCCAATACCCACTCAAAACATATTCATTGTATACGATTGATTCATTAAACTTACATACTTTATCTATGTTCACAGAAAAATTCCCAATTCTATTTGTGCATAAGACCACGTCGTTGTTCCTTGTCTGTGTGTTTGTCCGTGTATGTGAGTGTACAGGTGGATTGACGCGGCAAAACTAGTTCATTGAAATTGCCAAATATGGCACACGTCGTTTTTAAGAGCTACTTGTGAAAATGAAGATATTGACCATCGCTATAAGGCAAACACGTCTCTCTCTCTCCCTCTCTCTCTTATTTATCTATCTCTATCTCTCTATCAATCTCTCTATGTTTCTCTATCTATCTATCTATATATCTATCTATCTATCTATCACTCATTATTGCTTACTTTTCTCTCTCTCGCTCTCTCTCTCTCTCTTTCTCTCTCTCTCTTTCTCTCTCTCTCTCTCTCTCTCTCTATATATATATATATATATATATTATATCACGACTTCGTTCACGATATTTCGCTTTCTCTCTCACGTTCTCTCTCCCTCCCTCTCTCTCTCTCTCTCTCTCTCTCTCTCTCTCTTTATCTCTGTGTGTGTTATCTCTCACCTAAGTCGTGATTTTATAGAAAAAACGTACCTCTCTATCAGTCTGTTTTTTGTTTCCTTTTCCGCCCTCTCTCTCTTTCTCACTATCTCTTTTACTGTATCTCTTTCGTTCTCTCCTGATCCGCATGCATGTCTGTCTAACCTAATTTGTTCTTTATTTATTTTATTATAGATATTATGTGTAAAGTATGTTGGGTTGGATATAAAGTACCTAGCCTAGATCTAAATTCAAGTTTTGTTTGGATAGAATAACTTTGCTGATTAAAGGAGAAAATTGGTAGAAACCATTACGTTGTTAATCGTGTTATAATGAGCATTTAACGATTCTAGCCAAAATTAACAGAATGATCGTGTTGTAATGCATGAGCGAAAAGTGTGTTCAGAGAATTGTTATTTTTTATATCTATTTTATGTTCACCAAGCCTTTTCTTCAGTTCCCGTTGAGTTTCTCCGTGCGTATATCTGATGACAATTACTGCATGGGATAGTGTATATACCTGCATTAGATGTAGGTTTTAAAAACAAATTGTTGTTTTAAATGTGTGTTTTATAGTTTGTTATGTTGTTTGTATTGTCGGAATTCTTAATTTATTCAGAGTTTTGCAAATTATTGTATTATAGGAATGGGTAGGTTAGAGAGGATGTCTACTCATAAGAGAAGTGTCCGGTGTATGAAATGTTTGCTTATTGTTTTGTTTTTTTAAATATTTGTAGGACTTTTTCCTTGCATTTAATATGAAATATGTAGGGTATTGCAATGTTTTCAATGAATTTGTGATGTATTAGAATTCTTCGTCTAGATATTGTGAGCCACAGCTTCTTAAAGCACGTAGGAAAAAGCAATTATCATGCCTGTTTTTAATCTGTAGTTATGGTGTGAATAAAAATGTATATAGTCGTTTTGTGAGTTGTTTTGCGATGCACTTTAAATGATAAATTAGTGTTAGATTTTATTATGATATCAAGTTTTTTTTCTCTGATTCATAAGTAAATTTTATGGAGGGTTCAACTGTGTTTACTTTATTTTTGAAGTTTTCAATTTGTGTGTCTTCGGGTAGAAAAATTAGAATGTCATCAATATATCTAAAATATTTAGTGTTTGGAGGTAATCTAAATTTGAAAGCGTCAGACTCTATGAATTCTAAGAATAAACAGGCTAGTACTCCACTCAGCAGAGGGTTGCCCATAGGAAGTCCGACTTTTTGGTTGTAGAACTTATTGTCAAATTAAAAATACGTCATGTCAGTGATGAGTCTGATTATCTCTATTAAAGTGTTCATGGGAAAAGAGTAGTTAATGTTGATGTTGATGTTTTTGTAGGTGTATATGAAGTAAATGTAAACACTTTTTAACCGGAACATTAGAGTATAAAGATATTGCGTCTAAGCTGTGTATAGTTTTGTTTTGCACATTTATATTATTTATTTTGTTTAATACGTTTCCAGGGTTTTTTAACATGGGAAGAGCTCAGTGCACATTAGTGGGGTTATATTAGCTATGGCTCGTGTGTTCTTATGCGTGGTGCTACCAATAGCAGATATTATGGGGCGCAGAGGGATGTCCAGTTTATTAGTTTGGTGGTGGTGGTAGTTTTGTTTTACGGCATATCAACCCTTTTTGGGTTATTTAATGCCGAATCTGGTCATTATAGTAAAAGTTTTTATGCTTCAAGTTCTTTATATCTTCAAATGTTTAATCATCGTTTTTGGTTTGGTAGTTTTGTTTTACGGCATATCAACCCTTTTTGGGTTATTTAATGCCGAATCTGGTCATTATAGTAAAAGTTTTTATGCTTCAAGTTCTTTATATCTTCAAATGTTTAATCATCGTTTTTGGTTTGGTAGTTTTGTTTTACGGCATATCAACCCTTTTTGGGTTATTTAATGCCGAATCTGGTCATTATAGTAAAAGTTTTTATGCTTCAAGTTCTTTATATCTTCAAATGTTTAATCATCGTTTTTGGTTTGGTAGTTTTGTTTTACGGCATATCAACCCTTTTTGGGTTATTTAATGCCGAATCTGGTCATTATAGTAAAAGTTTTTATGCTTCAAGTTCTTTATATCTTCAAATGTTTAATCATCGTTTTTGGTTTGGTAGTTTTGTTTTACGGCATATCAACCCTTTTTGGGTTATTTAATGCCGAATCTGGTCATTATAGTAAAAGTTTTTATGCTTCAAGTTCTTTATATCTTCAAATGTTTAATCATCGTTTTTGGTTTGGTAGTTTTGTTTTACGGCATATCAACCCTTTTTGGGTTATTTAATGCCGAATCTGGTCATTATAGTAAAAGTTTTTATGCTTCAAGTTCTTTATATCTTCAAATGTTTAATCATCGTTTTTGGTTTGGTAGTTTTGTTTTACGGCATATCAACCCTTTTTGGGTTATTTAATGCCGAATCTGGTCATTATAGTAAAAGTTTTTATGCTTCAAGTTCTTTATATCTTCAAATGTTTAATCATCGTTTTTGGTTTGGTAGTTTTGTTTTACGGCATACCAACTCTTTTTGGGTTATTTAATGCCGAATCTGGTCATTATAGTAAAAGATTTATGCTTCAAGTTCTAAAAATAAAATAAAAAAGGGGAGGGAGAAAGGGAGAGGGGCTGTTGTTTTTGTTTTTGTTTTTGTAGAACATAATTAAGTTTTACAAAAAAAAAAAAAAAAAAAAAAAACGTCAATGTAGGTGAATTTCGTCTCAGGGAGCCACAGGGCAGCCTGATCTGGTATCACCAGTATTAGTTTGGGAGGAGCAATATAATGTGGGAATAATGGGGTTGTATTCAATATATGATTGTGCATATATATATATATATATATATATATATATATATATATATATATGTGTGTGTGTGTGTGTGTGTGTGTGTGTGTGTGTGTGTGTGTTTAGGGGTGGGATAGGCAACGAGCGGGAATATATACTGAAATCTATTAAAAATCTGATAAAAAATAAAAAATTCTTGGCAAATCGTCATAAATTTAAAGATTTAAAATTCTGGAAGCAATTTATACTCAATCAGAACAACCTTACTCCTACAAAATCAATCTTAAATGTTTATATTGAAGCATAATACATTGACATGAGGTAATAATTACTTTATATATATATATATATATATATATAGAGAGAGAGAGAGAGAGAGAGAGAGAGAGAGAGAGAGAGAGAGAGAAAAGAGATAGATAGATAGATAGATCATTAACAGATTCAAATTGCTATGAATCTCTGTATCTAATTATGTTTATTACATATGAGTTTTATAATCAATCTCTGAAATGTATTAAAATCTTACACAACCAGATGACACTTAATAAGCACAGGTCAGTTGAAATACAATGACACTGAGACCCTAAAATAACAGAGGGGCGATATAAAATCTATACATCGACTGGAAGAGTATAGAGAGTACTGGAATAATAATAAAAATGAACTTAGTATATATCTGAGAACTGAAGGAACGATGGAACATGGAAACTATGGGAATACCAATAATTATATGAGAACTGAAACAAAGGCTAAAGAGTGTGCCTACTTGTGTTTATCAACGAAACATTTTTAACAATAATGATACTTTTACGCATTTATGTTTTCAATAAGGCTTTATATTTCATTTTTCAGATCTGAGACAATTTATTTGAGTCGAGAGATATATTTAAAATTCTAACAAAATCATTTGTAGATTAATCTCTATTTATATAAATTATGTATGCGTATATATTTATCTTTATCTTTTCTGAGCGCAGATACTATACACTGGACAAGGCAAGTGAAGCTAGGGCGGTAGCGCTTGATATATTCACAAGATCTAGCATAAAAGGATTCTCATAAAAATTAATTCACATCGTATTATTTGACGAATATTTAATATAATAAGATCCTTCCTATCCAACAGAAAGATCAAAACAACATGGCATAAATGCAGGTGTACCCCAGAGATCGATAATTGTACTTTTATTGTTCCTGATTTCCATAGAAGAGTTCCCTGATAAAATTGTGTCTGGGATAGGTATATTTGCTGACGACACCACGCTCTACTCTCGTTATGTGGGTAAAACGGACGCGCACATATCCGAGACAATGGCTGAATCTTTAGAAAATGACATCCAGTCTGTAGTGGAATAGGGTCATAAATGGATGGTATCATTTAATGCTGCTAATACAAAGCTCCTTTCCTTCAATAACTACAAGAAACATCTTCAACCACTGATTGCCATAGCAAATAATACCCTACATGAAAGTCCAACGTTCAAACTCCTAGGCCTAACATTCACAGGTAACATGAATTGGAACAAATATATAGAAGACATTGCCAAACTTGCTGCTAAGAAAATAGGCTCCATCTACCGAGCTAGAAAACTTATGGGGGTAGTGGTGTTGTATCTGTTCTGTTGTCATCTCATCAGGCACTAGCTCCTCTTTTATATATATATATATATATATATATATATATATATATATATATATATATATATGGAAAATGAAAACGGAAAGCCAAACATAATATTATTGATGTATTCATCAACGTTTTGTCTTTATTGTGAGACTTCTTCAAGATGAAGAAAAATGTAGAAAAAATAATCATACAATTATCAAATTTGATCTGCCCGAGGGCGGCGAGCCTATGGCCAGATTGTTATATATATATATATATATATATATATATATATATATATATATATATATATATATATATATATGGCCTGTAAAGGGTATGAAACGAAAATACGAGCTCGGAGTTTAGAGAAAACAAGTATATTGAAAAAAGTATAATACAACAGAGAACAAGAGTAGTTGTATGTCAGTCTTGACTGCCAGATAGACTGGTGTGGTTTCAACACTGAGAAGCAGGTTCCCCTAGTCTTTATGATGGAAGAGTTCAAGTAGTCCGCAATTGTAAGGTACCATAACACCCCTCTCCCAAGCCTTACCCCCTTAAGAGTCATAGTATCGTTTCCTGTATGGTGTGGTTTCAACACTGAGAAGCAGGTTCTCTCAGTAGTTATGGTGAGTGGAAGAATTCAAGTAGTCCGTATAGGTAAGATCACTTAACAATAATCGAGGGAGGTTACTGGGTTTTGGTCACCATATATATAATGTGAGGTTTTTTTTTCCATATAGTTTAGCTCGCTGTTATTTTTGTCAAGACTTCTTCTAAAACGTTTTCCATCTTCCTCTTTCAGTCTTTAAAATATTGTTTCTATTACCATTAAATGAACTATTGCTATGATGATAAGCAAAGACTGAATATTTATATATAGGAAAGTAATAAATTCGGAAAAAATAAATTTAAAAAAAAGATTGTTTGTAAGACTAAGAAATACAGGTATTTGCCGATTTACGAAAATAAAAAGTGATTGAACGAACAAATGAAAATTATGGTTTTGAATTGATTTTTCTTATGGTCATTGGAATGCAACTATATATATATGCTCTGAAGCTTGTAATACATCTAATTGAGCTTGCAATTTTAAACATTTTCGGATAGTATAAGGAGTATATACTTAAATATATATATTTTATATGAAATCACATACACATATATATAATATGTTAAGACTAGCGTAAATTCTTGGAATCAAACTAATATAGTGACTGCACAAAGTAAATTGAGTTACAAGTAACGAACGGCTTGGGACTAAAAGTGTTTTTTTACATATAGCTTTAATGACTGAAAAATTTCCAAGACTATATATATATATATTGTCAACTAGTAGACTACACGTTAAACCATTCATAAGGCAATCAGTATATAAGAAAAATTTCGACCAGGTAAGTCTGATACATGACTTACCGTGCCTCTGTACATAGCTGGCTAGTAAGAATATATATATATATATATATATATATATATTCATTTATATATATATATATATATATATATATATATATATATATATATTTATTTATATATATATATATATATATATATTTATTTATATATATATATATATATATATATTTATTTATTTATATATATATATATATATATATTTATTTATATATATATATATATATATTTATTTATATATATATATTTATATATTTATTTATATATATATACATTTATATATTTATTTATATATATATATATTTATATATTTATTTATATATATATATATTTATAAATTTATTTATATATATATATACATTTATATATTTATATATATATATGTATATATATATATTTATATTTATTTATATATATATATATTTATATATTTATTTATATATATATATATATATATATATATATATATATTTATAAATTTATTTATATATATATATACATTTATATATTTATATATATATATGTATATATATATATTTATATTTATTTATATATATATATATATATATATATATATATATATATATATATATATATATATATATATATATATATATATATTTATATCACTACTACGGCACTACTACGGCTTGCGGGAAAGTGATTACTTTCAAATTTAGCGTTATCCATTTAAATGATCTTCATCGGGTCCGGAAGGAGGGATGGCCGAATGTATTGACTCGGTTTGATTTAGGTCTGTTCAGATCGGATTTAGCGGATTTTCCATTTAACCAGCGAATTTTGGTTTGTGCTGCTCCGGTCAAATCATTTGAATCCTGAATTTTGAACTTCATGATTTCAACACAAAGTGAGTTTATTGAACTTTTATTTGATTGGGTTCATTTATCATTGTACTAGTTAACATAAACATTGGATGCATTTTTCACTGTAATTTACGGCATCGATTGCGGACGCTTTTCCCGACTGGATAACCTTTTCGGTTTTCAGCTCTTTGAATTTTTTCGCCTTTGGACTGTTATTCAATACCTGGATCAATCTTCAATCAACCTCTTGAATACCTTTCCTGAATATGTTTTAATTTGTATGACTTGGATGGATTTTATAACTTTAAAAATTAAGTATGTTTTTGGCTTGATATATTTGATGGGTTATGTACTCTTATATATTTTTGTATATATTTTTATATATTTTCAAAGTGTAATTTTATCACCTGCAGTAACGTCACTGCGGGAATGGTCCTCTGAGGAGAAGAATTATCTTTGAAAACTCATGAGTTAAGGACGTTGAGATACTTTGCCTGAACTTTGAAATCTAATAAAATTTTATTCGCACCTTATTTTATTATTATTATTTAAATTATGCTATATATATATATATATATATATATATATATATATATATATATATATATATATATATATATATATATATATATATATATATATATATATAATTTGTATTGTAGTAAGTTGAATGTCATACACGGTTTGCTTCATTATAGAGAGTCGGAAAAATCAAATCCAACCTCGTCAACAACAAAATCCTTCCATTTGCACACATTGTCCTTTGATGTTGAAAGATGGGCGGCGTTCGGTGGGCGCACCAATTATGCTTAGTTGTTCAATCGGAAACTAATTGGCACGACGACGGGGGATGAGAAATGCGTGGGTTTAGGTCGGAGGCGGCAGGAAACTATAAGCAGCAGTGACGACCCGCGGTCGTATGGGCAGCGGTGCCGGTGTTTATTGCATTCTGGAGGTACATATATATATATATATATATATATATATATATATATATATATATATATATATATATATATATATATATATATATATATATGCATGTTCGTGTGTACAGATTTGTATACGCACATGCGGTAATGTGTATAGTCTGATACAGATAGACGAACATACATAGAGATACACATATACACATATTTATAGTTATATATATATATGTATGTATATATTATATATATATAATTATGTATATATATATATATATATATATATATATATATATATATATATATATATATATTGAGATCTATTAACTAACGATCCCTATATATGTATATAAGTACATATGGAGAAAAAGCATGAGTGCGTATATAATAGAACGGAAATGCTGATGAAATGATGTATCTAACATATGAAGTTAACTTAAGTAGCATTGCATTTGCCAAATCGATATTGATTATGCCTGGTGAGTGGAGTACAGAATTTTTCAATCTATGTTATTCACATAATGTAAAGGGAATTCCAATCTATTTCATCGATGAAATTCTATACCCGGACACATATATCTTTCATCAAAAGAAACTTTACGATAAACACAGTTTCTTTCTGACGCCAATGTGGATAAATATTTTTTAATTAAGATTTCACTCCTTTATATTTTAAAACTGTCTTATTTATTTCTCAAAACAAGACTGGTTCATTGATATTTTTGTTTGAATTATTATTTTTACCAAAGAAAATTCTACAGTAATTAGGTCATGTTCAACTGTGTTCCTATATTTATTCTACAAGCATTTTTCTAGACTATTAGAGCAACTCGTCAACAAAACAAGTTGGTACTTCATTTGAAGAGGCTACACGTCATGTCGACATCAAACAATTAGAAAATGATTAAAGATTCCATTTTCTCCATGGACATATTTCCTGCAGTTGGCAAAGTTTTCTTATCGCGTGCATACATACGTTTTCTGCTAGTTTCTTTTCTCCATTCGCATTTATTCATTTAGATGTCATTTAATTTTTCCAGACTAAAAAAAACATAAAAGGAATATACATATATATATTTTTTTTTAATAATTCAGAAGAATATTTTTAATCTTTCTAATCGAAACGCCGAACTGTTTGACAAACTGGAAAATTTACTTGACATACGGAGGGGTAAAAATGCCCCCCCCCCCTAAAAAACACACACACAATTCTTTAAATATAAAATGGCTGACGGCGGTAGTAAGGTTTCTTTTAGTTGTTTCTTGTTACCTAAATATTTAGTAAACTATCCAATCTGATTTTACTTTTATTTATTTTTTTAAATAACAAAGCTTTCTTTCTATCTTTTTAGTTTGTCGAAAAAACACAACGTATAACATTTAATATACTTTTTTAGATTTCTTTCCCACTTCAGTAAATAATGACAACATCAATGTTTAAATTCTTTGACGGTTACTATACTAAATTGAATAATGCTTGGAATAATTTAACTACGTGACAATTTTAGAGCAGTTGATACAGTTTGTAATTAATTTAGCGTACAAAAGAAAAGTCTTTTTTTTTCATTTAACTTCGTACAAACAAGACTGGTAACCCATTTAGTATTCTGCTGATAGAAAGCGAAAGAGTATTACGATAACAGCTAGCTTCAAGCGTTCAACAACGAACTAAATTAATTTTACCTTTCATTAAATAAACAAGGCTTCCTTTCTTGTTTTCAATTTGTCTACTAAAACAGGATCATTTCGTTTAAATTAAGATAATCAATGGTAGGTTTATCATTTATAATATATTGGGATAATGTTTAGATCAATTATATTACTGTGTTGTAGGGTGTTCTTTGTATAGACAGGAAACAAAAAACGCCATGACCAACACATGCGCAAATTCAAAACAAACCTCACCAGAAATTTGAATAGCCTACAAACAAATCCGACCATAAAGTAAATCTTCAACAAACCTCCAATCAATGCAATTAAGGATTCCTCCCATATGCGGCCTGATTTCCGGGTTTTTTGTCATCACCCGAGCCATTCCTAATGAAACACGTAGTTTTTTACTTCATTATATATATATATATATATATATATATATATATATATATATATATGTGTGTGTGTGTGTGTGTGTGTGTGTGTGTGTGTGTGTGTGTGTGTGTGGAAAATGAAAAAAGAAAGCCAAAAGTTATTTATATGTTCATCGACGTTTCGTCTTTATTCCAAGACTTCCTCAAGATTACCAATTTAAAGACTTCTATGTTTCTCTTCAAATAAGCCATCTTGATGAAGTCTTGGAATAACGAAACGTTGATGAACATATAAACAACTTTCGTTTTTTCCTTTTTTCATTTTATTGGCTATTTCCATAATTATCATCATATGTGTGCGTTATTATTGTTATAAGGATATTTTAACCCGCCACTGTCTCCCTTTCTTTCTCTCTCTCTCTCTCTCTCTCTCTCTCTCTCTCTCTCTCTCTCTCTATATATATATATATATATATATATATATATATATATATATATATATATATGTATGTATGTATGTATGTATGTATATATATATGTATGTATGTATATATATACAGCAGTAAATGGGTACCTGACTAAAACTCAGGGAAGGTTCAAGGCAGAGGAAGGAGAGGGATGGGCTCCGCCTTCCATATGCTGTGCCCTAGACACGGTGATTCTTAACAAATCCCCGCCGCTACGGCCATGGGCAGTGTGCGATGTCGGCAACGACACTCGTGCGCGTCCAGGCTATGCGACATTTACCTTTACCTTTATATATATATATATATATATATATATGTATATATTCTCTATGTATATATATATATATATATATATATATATATATATATATATTCTCTATGTATATATATATATATATATATATATATATATATATGTATATATTCTCTATGTATATATATGTTGGTATATATATATATATATATATATATATATATATATATATATGTGTGTGTGTGTGTGTGTGTGTGTGTTCCCTATATCTATATATTCACACTAAGGCGCTAAGCAACATTCATTGTCCCGGCAAGTTGAACACTCTCTGACTGCTTGCTATACGTGTCCGCCGATTTGACATCATACCTTTAAATACCCTTCTTTCCGCGTTGATTAACGGCGGCCTCGTAAGAGCTCAGACTGCAGAGTTGAAGGTGACGTTGTGAATGCGTTCGAATCTTTAGACCAGCAGTAATCATCATGTCATACACTGATGATTGCATATAGAGTGAAACACTAGTGGCTGTAGGTTAAAATAATTAATAATATATATATATATATATATATAATATTAAATTATTAATACTTACAGACACTAGTGTTTCAAGCTTATTGTTCTCATCAGTGCAGAGAAGTAACAATTTCAGACAATCGGGTGGCGCGAACCCGGTTCACAGAGTCAGCCTAGAATCTGCAAGCAGTCGCCATATCCACTCGGCCAACGGAAATTGTCACGTAATTACGGGAAATTAAGATCTATATGTACCTCGAAGCGGGCACAGATAGAAGACTAGTCGAGAGTGTTACACGAACGTATTGGGAACTTTGCATTAGAGCTTTTTGACAGTCTATTTTTAACATCCCGAAAGTGCTTAACTTTAATTTTTTAAAGGCGCTTAGTATAATATTTATAAATGAATATTAAATTATTAATACCTACTAACGCTAGCGTTTCAAGCTTATTGCTCTCATCAGTGCAGGAACGTAACAATTTCAAACGGCAGGGAGGCGCGAACACGGTTCACAGAGTCAGCCTAGAATCTGCAAGCAGTCGCATATATATATATATATATATATATATATATATATATATATATGTGTGTGTGTGTGTGTGTGTGTGTGTGTGTGTTTATAATATTTGTGTTTATCGGCAAATAGTCAGATATGCATATTCATTGGATTTCGTGTAGGTACACGTACTTCCTCCACACACACACATACAATCATTTATCATTGTATGAATGCATATATTCTTGTATCGACGTATTTATGTTTTTCGTTTTCGACGAAGAAAAGAAATCTAACACATACGAAGCCACAGTCGCCATTTAATCGTTCTGGTCAGCTTTTCATGCAAAATGTTTTCCGAATCGCAAACAACTTTTAAAAATGAATGTGTTAGTTAAAAAGTAGAGAGAAAAAAATTAAGAATAAATAAGAAGATAAAGATTACCTAGAAATGTTTAACATTTCGAGACGATCTGCAATTCAATACGTTCCTGAACTTTCAATGCAATAACACGCCAGAAACAGAGAGGAAAGAAAAAGAGGATTTATTCCAAATAACATCACGATTAACACTTAATAAAATAACATATTTTCGCATATCTACCGTATTTTTTTTTTTTTTGGTTGTTTTTATCCTTAGAGCTCCACGTGTTCTGGTAACTCAGTTTTCTAATTAATGGTGTGATTAGAGTAAGCATAGCCTGACGGAGATCATCCCCATCTAGATACGTTACATTGAAGATCGACTTCTGGCTGGTGGCGTAAGTGACGTAATGAATAAAAAGTAGAGACTATGAGATAGGCAAGCCGAGTTTAAACCCCAATCAGATCTACTGTGTGCGATCCATTACATAGTAATATAATTTGTGTAAAATATTAAATTGGCTACAATGAATCGCTTACAACAGGCGCTTTGACATTACATACCTTTAAAATGTTGCTATACGTAAAACAGAAAAAAAAATAAGCCTTTTTCCGAGATTAGTTCTCATCGTTAAATATATAGCTTAAATAAACGCATCTTATTTCGGATGCTATAATAGACTGTTTGTCGTTCGGTCTATCTGCCTGTCATGCATAGGTTTTAAATAATATTACCATAACATTGTCAGCGCTAAACGCGCAAATTGGATGGATGCATTTTGCCTATGTTGAACTCCATCTTAATCGCTTCTCGTTTGAACACCTGCAATCTTCGCCTAATATAGATATTAATCTTATGCGTTCTGCTTCAAGTGATAGAGGAATGTTTTAATTCTATCGCTTGTATTTGCCTGATGCTGACGTAACGAATAGCCAAGAAAAGCAAAGAAAGAGAGAAAGAGAAAGAGAGATTAAAATGTTATATGTGTAATTTAATATGCATGTTAGATTGCAAAAATAAAGCTTACAAGCCGATTGGCGTGGAAATTGAGAAGCGGTAAATATATGAAATTATTATATATGTTTCTTTTCAAGTACTTTAGTGAAGACTTGCTGGAATGATCCTTGACATTTTGGCTGAGATCAATCTGTAGTATCTGTTCTGATACTACATTTCATCTGTTATGTCCCTGATCACTAAAAGACACATCCTTATAAGACTCAAGCAATTTTTTAAAATTTTTGTCTTAATCCAGAATGCTCCATTTTGGAGAACTGGATTTTTTGCACACATTAAAAACCGATCTTGTGTTTAACTCTGCCGTCGTGGAGAAACAAGTAAATAGGGACCCGACCACCATGGAGACTTTAAGAAATGGAAGAATTCAAACCCCAAAATACTTTAAAAGAACCATAAACATACTGCTATTATGAAAATGAACGAGATAAGTATCTACACGGGCAATGGTTGCGCCGTATAATCATACGCAGCAAATAATTTAATCGTCAAGGTTGTGTATGGAATTTCTTGAGGTAATCTACTTCACCGAGCAACATTAACACACGGGTCAGCTAGTATATATATATATATATATATATATATATATATATATATTATTTAACATTTATAAATTCTCTTTCTCTCTCTCGTTCTCTCTTTTAAACTAGCTTCTCTTTTTTCCTGTGTGTGAAAATTACATTAATATTAAAAAATTAAAAACATTTTCATAAATATTTTGAAATTTGAAAATATTTATGGAACTCTCGTCTGTTGTCAAAATAAACCCTCTCTCTTTCCCTCGCCCTCTTCCCACCTCTTTCTCCCCTTCTTTTCCTCTCATCTTACCCTCTCTCTCTCTCTCTCTCTCTCTCTCAGTTTTAATTATTTATATATATATATATATATATGTGTGTGTGTGTAAATAAATATATATATATATGTAAATATATATATACATATCTCTCTATATATACATATCTATCTATATACATATCTCTCTATATATACATATCTATATATATGTACATATATATATACATATATATACATATATATATATATATTTAATTATATATATACATATATATATGCACATATATACATATATATACATATATATATACACATATATATACATATATATATATATATACATACATATATATATATATATATATATATATATATATATATATATATATATATATATATATATATATATATATATATATATATACATATATATAAGGTTAATACAACAAATGATATAAGAGGCAACTAATATCTTCAATTAGTGAACATCCGGATAAGAATAAAGCTCAATATATCTACTACATCGACAGTAAATGAACTTCCAGCCTGAATAACTTTTTTTCGCTTTTTTCGCTCTTGGACCACCATTCACCATTTGGATTATTCTTTAATCAACACCTTGGATGTCTTGTCTGGAGCTATTTTAGACTTGTTGACTTGGATGAATTGTATAGTTTCACTAAATACTATGTTTTGGGCCGATATATTTGATGTTGTATATATATTTATGTATTTTTCTATATATTTTTTTAAATATATTTTTCAAAGTTTAATTTTTATTACCTTCAGTAATATCATTGCGGTAATGGTCCTCTGAGGAGAAGATTTTCTTTGAAAACTCATGAGTTAAGGACTTTAAAGAACTTTGCCTGAACTTTGAATTGTAATAAAATTTGATTCGTACCTAATTTTATTCTTTCACTTTATCTATTGCTATATACATATATATACACATATACACATATATATATATATATACATATATATATGTATACATATATATACACATATATATATAAATATATATACATATATATACATATATATACACATATATATACATATATATATACATATACATATACATATACATATATATATATATATATATATATATATATATATATATATATATATATATATATATATATATATATATATATATATATATTAATCCATTACTTTTTGTTTGTCGTTGATAAACTTCATAAACATTCAAAGAAAATGATTTTTTCGCGGTCGAACTAAATAATAAGATATTAAAATACTTAAATTTTCACCTCGAGCTCTTTCAAAATAATCGCTAAGTCCTTTACAGTGTCCCTTATTCGTATTGTGTTTATAATTAGTGGAGTTTCTAAACAGTTCTAATAGCATTATACGTGTTTGATAAGTCATCATAAGAGTATTAAAATCCGCTAACGCAAAATGTAAGTTTTGAACATGCTACCCAGATGGCCGATGGCTAAACCCATAAAAGGGCTCATTACTTATTCACTAACCTAAACAAAGTTTTAGAAACCGTATCTGTTTAATTGAATGTTGCCTGTAGAAAATTTATTTGCATAACCTCAGAAATTTTTTAGTTGAAAGACATTTATACATAACGTCCTTCTTAATGAACTCAATTGTATTACCATTATTTTTTTTTAATAAAAAAAATTGATTGCTATTGTAAAAAGTGTATCAAAATAGAGATTACACAACATATTCTCATTGTTAATTAATTAATCCAAACACATATAAAATGTATACAAATAACATACAAATATTAAATAAATAAATTAATTAAATTTTTTTTTTTTAATTTTAAAAATAAAAATAAAAAGCTTATATAAAGAAATATGAAAACAAGATGGAAATAAAGAATATATAAATAAACAAATAAACAAACAGTAATACATACATATGTGCACATGTATATATGTGTGTATGTATGTATACATATATGAGTATATATATATATATGTATATATATGTATGTGTATATATGTATTATATACATATATAACTAATAATTTATTACAGACTTCCACCGATCGAATCCATAAATTAATTCGCATAACAAACAGAGTTACTTCCCCTACATCATATAGTAAATACACATCACATTAATTCAATAAACTAATTTGACGAAACTCACAATTAATATCACTTCTTGAATATTATATAATCAATAAATTTAATTTTAAAAATCTAGAATATTTAAAATGAGAGATTAATTTCTTTACTTTATATTAAAATTATTAAAATACGAAAAAAAAAATACGAAGATAAAAAGTAAGTCATCAAATATAAATTTAATAATAATAATAATAATATATATATATATATATATATATATATATATATTATTATTATTATCATTATTATTATTATTAAAACTAACAGTTTATCGATCACCATACACTTATCCAATATTACACACATATTCTTGAACACCACATTTATATACATAACATAACCTTAAAAATCTTTAATTTCAATTCACTTCGGGACTGGTTTCGCTGCTGTTTTGTATTTTGGCAGCCATTTTGTTTTGTCAGATGCTCTGCACAGTCGGAGAGATTCCTTCTGGTATTAATTACTTTTGACAAAGAGAAGTTTCTTGTCCTGAAATATTAAATAAATGATTTTATAATCATCCGAACATAACATAAACAGCTACAAACACTCTTGCTGTTCTGTAAGATTTTAAGAAAAAATAAATAGTAAGTCATATTTCGTATTCGATTTATTGGTCCCCCGATTTATAAAACCGGGGGACCTATGTTTTGAGGCATTTCCGCCCGTCCATCCGGATTTTTTCCGCAACCATCCATTGAATTTCTCTAAAATTTTGCATGAAGTTGTAACTTTGGTCAGGTTAGAAAGTGGCATTCTCGTTAGCCCCCAGGGAGTCAAAAGGCCCCGAAATGGCAAAAAAATACATTTTTTGCCCCATAACTTTTCATCCACCCATTCAATTTCTCTGAAAATTGGCCAAAATGTGGAGACAATTGTTCCTAATAGAAAATAAGTATCGCTGACCTTGGAAAAATCTGGTTCGCGCTCCCAATAGGGCAAAAGCCCCCTAAAATGGCAAAAAATGACCCTTTTCTCCCATAACGTTTTATCCATCCATTCAATTTTTCTGAAACTTGGCCAAAATGTAGAGGCAATTGTTCTGGATATAAAATGAGCATCCTTGACCTCTGAGAAATTCTGGTTCGCGCCCCCAGAGGGTTAAAGGGGGGTCAAAAATGCCCCAAATTGCCCACATTTATTGCATTTTACACTCGCCACATCGAGTCACATACAGAGGGGGACCACGCATGCGTGGCTTGTTATTTTTGTTCTTTCCAACTTACATCTTACCCGGAATTTGCATTGTACACAGCCTTTTAAAAACATAATACTACTATACCCAGCAATGCTTCAAGCAAACTACCATTCTCTATTATATATATATATATATATATATATATATATATATATATATATATATATATATATATATATATATATATATATTTGGTCCCTCAATTTATAAAATCGGGGGACCTATGTTTTAAGGCATTTCCGTCCGTCCGTCCGGATTTTTCTCCGGAACCATCCATTGAATTTCTCTGAAATTTTGCATGAAGTTGTAACTTTGGTCAGGTTAGAAAGTGACATCCTCTGATTTTTGAAAAAAACATCTGGTTAGCCATCCAGGGGGTCAAAAGAGCCCCGAACTGGCAAAAAAATACCTTTTTTGCCCCATAACATTTTATCCATCCATTCAATTTCTCTGAAACTTGGCCAAAGTGGGTTTCGGATGATGACGAATATTAAGATCTGATGCCAATATCCAAATTTAGAAATGAAAAATATTGCATTAATACTAAATAATAAATTCACAAAACTGAGATAAAATATAGAGAGGCATTTTTCAAATAGACTCCCTATAACCACTACTATTTATCATAGCCATAATGCCACTCAACTACATACTCAGGAAATGTGATGCCGGGTACAAGTTTACAGACACAGAACAAAGAATAAACTACCTCATGTACATGGACGACCTGAAGCCATTTGTAAAAAGCAAAAAGGAACTGGAACAGCTGATAATACGACCAGAATCTTCAGCCAAGATATTAAAATAGAATTTGGAATGGAAAAGTGTGCACTGCTAGAGATGAAAAGGAGAAAACTGAAGAAAATAGAGGGCATGGAAAAACACCACAACAGGAACTCAAGCAACAGAAACTAGAAGAAACTTCATAAACTCCCTCCCCCACCAAAAAAAAAATGATGGCACCAGCCTCAACTGATATCTCACAAAATAGTCATGAAGGGTCAAGGAGGATGGGAAGACCGAGGAAAGAGAGCACTAACCAGACCTCCATTGGAAGAATGCGAAGAGTACTTGGACCTTATTGCCACCCAAATCCCGATGAGACTAATGGTCGTTACCAATGAGAAATCAATGGTAGGCGACTGCTGCGATACCGCAAAGTCATTTGCAATGGTTATCGAAAAGAGGTGGAAATTACTGGAAATCTAGGTAGGCTTTTTGTCACTCAAACTCAAAAGGAACAACATTGGTTATTTTCAGTGAGCAATCACTTACGATCACTTGTGTGCGAACTCCTAGTGAGTGCAAATAATAATAATAATAATAATAATAATAATAATAATAATAATAATAATAATAATAATAATAATAATAACGAAAAAATATATATCAAGATCTAAAATGGGAATTAGACTATGGAAATGTAAAGAAGTAAAGGTGATTCCCGTTGTAATTGTAACCATAACGAAAAAACACCATAAATGGCTTAAACAGATTGATGAGACAATTTCTTTTCCAATTCTGCAAAAGGCTTGCTTGTTAGGAGCAGCGAAAGTGTTAAGGTACAGTTTGAATGTCTAAAGTTAAGGAAATTGACTTGATATTCCAAAACAAAAAACTCCAACTAAAAACATCCAAAAGTTGAGACTACTATGAAATAATAATAATAATTATTATTATTATTATTATTATTATTATTATTATTATTATTATTATTATTATTATTATTATTATTATTACTAACGAGACTCGTCTAAATTACACGAAATGATGTTTTCAATACTAATTATCTTGTTCCTAACCGATACATGTTTGAATAAAATATGATAAGATTTGACTTGTATATTCATTTTTCAAAATGAACAGTACATGAAACAATTTAGAAAACTTCTTTATATACAATATTTCTAGTGAAGGTAATATTTCGACGACTAAAT
>OY744516.1:35709277-35741777 GCA_963556195.1 Sepiola atlantica | reverse complement strand
ATATATATATATATATATATATATATATATATATATATAAGGTTAATACAACAAAAATATAAGAGGAAACTAATATCTTTAATTACTGAACATCCGGATAAAAATGAAGCTCAGTATACTAGATAGAGCATTAATAGCACTAGATGAAGTGAAAAAATAAAATAAGGTGCGAATCAAATTTTATTAGAATTGAAAATTCAAGCTATACTTTGCTTGAACTTTGAATTCGAATAAAATTTGATTCGCACCTTATTTTATTCTTTCACTTTATCTAGTGCTATATATATATATATATATATATATATATATATATATATATATATGTATATATATTAATATAATGTATATATATATATTAATATATATATATATATATGTATATATATTAATATAATGTATATATATATATTAATATATATATATATATATATATTAATATTAATATATGTATATGTATTATGTATATATATTAATATATAGATAGATAGATATATATTAATATATATATATATCTATAAATATAAATATATATATAGTAAGCTATGAAAATATATTTATGGCAATTAAGCTACACAGAGGCGCCCGCGTTTCATCCAGGGAGGGAATCTTCAGGCCTGAAGATTCCATCCGGGGATGAAACGTGGAAACCTCTGTGTAGCTTAATTGCCATAAATATATTGTCATAGCTTACTACCTAGCTCTACGTACGTATCGAGTACTGTTGAAGTAAATACTGAAAGTTAACACATAAAAAATAATATCTCGTTATAAAATGTTATGTGGATACATAACATACTAATATATATATATATATATATATATATATATATATATATATATATATATATATACGCATATATATAATTATATACATATATATACATATATATACATAAATATATATATTAATATACATATAAATAGTCATACTTCTACGCTGAAGAGTCTCAATTGAAAAGAGACGAAACGTATACGTCCGTAGATAATAAACAACAACACATATTTTTCATATTTGTCGCTCCTTAATAATTAGTAGAGCACTTTAGTAGTAGTGCAAATACAGCGTGACATCATTTGCTTTATAATGCATCATTCCTTAATATAAGTAGAATGCCTGTGTCGTCATCGCCGCTTTAAATGTGTTTAAACTACCACAGTTTATCAGCTGTTCAAATATTGGCCGCGAGGTTTAAGACGTTGGATTGGAGTTGAAAAATACTTATAATCCGGGGTTTCGAACCGTGTGACCGGTAGTGAATAGTCATACTTCTACGCTGAAAAGTCTCGATTAAAAAGAGACGAAACGTATACGTCCGTAGATAATAAACAACAACACATATTTTTCATATTTGTCGCTCCTTAATAATTAGTAGAGCACTTTAGTAGTAGTGCAAATACAACGTTTCATCATTTGCTTTATAATGCATCATTCCTTAATATAAGTAGAATGCCTGTGTCGTCATCGCCGCTTTAAATGTATTTAAACTACCACAGTTTATCAGCTGTTCAAATATTGGCCGCGAGGTTTAAGACGTTGGATTGGAGTTGAAAAATACTTATAATCCAGGTTTCGAACCGTGTGACCGGTAGTGAATAGTCATACTTCTACGCTGAAGAGTCTCGATTGAAAAGAGACGAAACGTATACGTCCGTAGATAATAAACAACAACAAATATTTTTCATATATATATATATATATCATGATATTTTGGGAGTACAAAATTTTATTATCGCAAGCATGAAGGGAAGACGAGTTTTTTCGTCCATGATTAAAAATTAATCAAGAAAAATAGAAAAAAAAGGTCAGTCGACCGCTTTTGCCCTCTTTTAACAAAGGCTTAAAGGATTAAAAAAAACGAGAGGTTTATAAATGGAATGAAAAAGAGAAGACAGAAAATAAAATAGCGTTATATTATATACACAATGGAGGATGAATCTTAGAGACTGATCACATCTAGTCCTAATAGACATTCCCTTTGTTTACAAAGGGAGGGGCGTTTAAGACAAACGTGGATCGTCTCCAAGATTTTTAGATGGTATAATGAGTGAGCATGACTGAGAATGGTGAAGGAGTTTATGCTAAAATTCCTAGCGCACGACGGGTTTTTAAGTAAATGGTCTGTAATGGAAGACCCGTATGTGTTATTTTGAACGTCTGTTGACCGGAACGTTCAATATCTAATCTTACTCGGAATGTGTTGTTGGACTCTACTATCCAATCTTAGCGTCGTCCTACCCACGTAGTCAGCACTGCAACTACATTTAAAATGATAAATTACATTATTTTTTCTGGTGGTGGTGGGGGGGGGGCAAAACGTCTTTACGAGAGGACACCAATAAAGGTTTTGTAGAAAACACAACACGCACATTCGAAAAAAAAATAGCAATTTTCAACTGCTGAGCTGATTTGCTTGGCGAATTTCTCACTTACTGTGCCTAACCAAGGTAAATGAATGTAAATCGGACATTTAGTCACCGTATTTGGTTTTATTTCGGAAAAAATATTTATTTTCCTTTTGATGACTGCCCTAACTACATCAAGAGGATAGCCGTTATTGGACAAAGTATTAGTTATAGTTTTAATTTCTTCGTCCAATTTTGATTTTGAACAAATCATAAGGTCTCTATGTGTTAATGTCCAAATCAAGTTTACCTTTCGTTTGTTAGGACAAAATGAATCCCAGCGAGTATATAATCATGTAAACGTAGGTTTACGGTAGATTGATGAAAGGTAACTCGATGAGGTTTTTGTTACCAATACATCGAGTAAAGCTAAAGTGGATTTATGCTCTCCTTCATAGGAGGTATATTTTAATGCGGGATGCATTTTATTGAGTAAGGAGAAGAATGTATTTGCCTCCGTTGTATTATTAAAAAGGCAAAATGTATCGTCTACATATCGAAAGTAGACTAACGGTTTAGTGGGTTGAGATAATAAAACCTTCTAAAAAAAAAAAAAAAATATTTGCCATAGTCGGTCCTAGGACTGAGCCCATAGATACGCCGTCTATTTGCCTATACATTACATCGTTAAAATTAAATTCAACGGATGTAGTGGCAAATTTCATCAACTGCACGAATATGCTTTTAGGAATGGAAGGAGACGATAAATGGCTACGATATAAAAAATCGGCACAGATATCGATAGTTTCCAAAATCGGGACACAGGTAAATAGGTTGTTAATATCGTAGGAACACATAAATTTATTAGCAACCTTAGAATCTTGAATGTACTTTGCAAAATGAAATGAATCTTTTAAGCAGTATTTACTATAGTAATTCAATACTGGCTGTAAAATATTGAAGATCCATTTTGCAACCTTCTGCTGTGATGACCCTACCATAGAGAGAATGGGCCTAACTGGGATATCCGCTTTGTAAGTTTAGGGTAATCCATATAAACGTAGACGGATAGATCGCGAGGGTTTGATCTCACTGGCTACAGCGGAAGGGAGTACACCGCCTGTCACCCACTTTACCAGTTGTTTCTGAAATTTAGTTTCTAAGGAAGTTGTTGCATCATGAGTGCCGACAGGGCCCAATTTGACAAATTTCTCCGTGTCGTTTAATATCAACATGATTTTGCCGATGTAGTCTTGATGGTTTAGTACAACAACCCCTGAACCTTTATCCGGTCTGGTTATTGCAAAGGACTTATTTTGTCGTAGAGTTTTAATGACGGCAAAATGTTCTTTGCGCCATTTAAATTCTGAATGGGATACTGGTGTACTCGCATAGCAGTGGGCAAGGTCATTCAATTTAGCCTTTAGGTCCCTTACTTTGGTCTGAGAAACAGGTGGCAGTCTCACTGCTTGAGAATTGAGAATTTCAAATTCTGAAAATACCCCCTCACGCCCGACACCAGATGGTGGAAGACAGAATTCCAAACTGTGATCTAGTATTAAAAGTTCAGCAGGAGACAACTTCTGAGAAGATAGATTTTTAAATCCCTTGTTTTTTTGTTTTTTAATCTTTGTTAATAGAGGGTGAAACCGGTCGGCTGGCTTTTTTTCCTTGATTAATTTTTAATCATGAAAAATAAAATTCGTCTTCCCTTCATGCTTGCGATAATATATATATATATATATATATATATATATATATATATATATATATATATATATATATATATTAAATAATATGTTTATTTAAAAGAAATCTGCATTTGACTGGTCTCTTAACCGTTTTAAAATTACAAATTTTAATGCATTCAAACAGTGGAAATATTTTACTCATAACTCATACGTGCGTACCTAAGCACACCCCCTATATTGGACATTACAAACACGGCTTCGACAAGAACAGAAGTACAAGACTAATTGGCAACATTTCGCTTTAAAAAAAGAATATATATTGTCTGTATTCTCCCAGTGAAGATTCTTATATGAATTGAAAATTCGAAATTTGAAATAAATAATGTTTATTTAAAAAGGAAATCTGCATTTGACTGGTGTCTTAACCGTTTTCAAATTATTTATATATATATACATGTATATTGATGTATATTGATATTGATATGTATATTGATTCCTATATAATTTTATATATTTTATTGCAGAATGGTTCTTGGATATAGTGTTTAGATAGTATTATTATTTTTATTTTTTTATTATTGTTATAATTAATGTTATTTGATATGCAAATTACTATATCATACGGTAGTCTTAAGGGTAATATATTATTATTATTATTATTTTATTATTATTAGTTTTTATGTATATATTAGTGATATTTTAAGCTGAATTATTTCGACACTTGATTATTGGGGAAATGGTCGTATAATCAGTACCATTGGAGAGCCATGAATATTATAACTGTCCTGTTTTTAAATCTCCGAAACAGTTACATGGTAAACAGCTGATGATCCCCGTGTTAATATTAGACGCTTAAGGTCTCCTGTTTTTGTTTCACTCTTAGATAATTAACGCCCCCCTTTTTATTTATTTTTTTTTTTTATTTTACTTATATTTTTTCATTTGTTAATTTTCCAACGAATGTTAAGTCTGCAATATCTTGGATTTAGTTAGTTTGTCTGGGAATTTAAACTGCATTTTACATTTTATTTATTTATTTATTTTTTTTTTAATGACTCAAAGCTTCTTTAGACTATATATATATATATATATATATATATATATATATATATATATATATATATATATATATATATATATATATATATATATATATAGTCTCGGAAGTTTCTCAACCATTAAAACTTTATTAAAAAAAAACAAAAAAAAACTTATAGTCCCAAGTCTTTCAGTGGAAAATCACTCATGTAAGTCAATTTATTTTTTACAGTTATTATATTAGTTAGTTTCTAACACTATTTTAAGGGATCATCAGTTGTTTACCATGAAAAACTGTTTCGGGAATATATATATATATATATATATATATATATATATATATATATATATATATATATATATATATATATATATATATATAAGAGAGAGGGGGAGATTTAGAATGCTTTTATAATGCAATATAAGGTTAAAGGCATCAGGTGAATTAAAAAAAAGCGTCTGGGTGAGAAACGAGATGCTAATAGACAGTTTATTTTTTACACGCGATCCCGGCTGTGGGCTGACGTTGACGTGGAAGTCCCATTACCCGCTTTTCCTGTTATACTTATTTAGCTGGGGTTTTTTCTCATGTGCTCAACTTCAAAGAGGGGAGTGGGGACTGTGCAGCTAATTCATAATGTAGGAATGTTTCCATTTCTGTACTTATGTCGAGGATGTAAATAATTCTGTTTATACTTCATTAATAAATTCATAACTATGCCCACATTATTGATTGTATTCGGAATGACACCTCGTCGTGTGACTTTGCCTTTTGGCTGAAGTGTCACATCTTCACATGTCTTTCCCGCCCATTTTGCTCATATAACACTGGCCAATATAAAGGGCGTCATTAGGGATTACTGAATATATTTACCATTATACCAGTAGAATGGAGAAATGTGGATACAGGCAAATATGTAACAAATGGAGAATGTCCATTCAACCACTGAACAAATAAATTGGTACTGTTTTAGATATTGACCCTAATTTCCGTGACTGCCCGGCAGCAGCGAGCCGACAGCTAACGGAAGCGTCCGAGACCTGCCGAGTCGGCAGACGACAACAATGTAAGACGATGAATATACGTAAAGAAAAAGAAATTCATATAGTTTGTATACAAAAAATGAAATAAGTGAACAAACCCATAGCTGAAATGAATAAACTTTTTTTAAATTAATATTTAACCATTTTATGTAAGAAATTTTTTCGATTTCGGCAGGTCTCGGACGCTTCCGTTAGCTGTCGGCTTGCTGCTGCCGGGCAGTCACGGAAATTAGGGTCAATATCTAAAACAGTACCAATAAATTAGTCTCCTTCACAGATGAATTGTTTATGGAGAAAATGTTTCATTTTAAATCGAATTATTTCTGAAATTGATATGGAAACTCACAAAAGAAAACAAAAACATTGCCACCCTTCGCTACCAGAGCTATGAAATTCTCGAGGCAGCTCGTGTGAATGAGAATGATGCAAAGAGATAGAAAAACTACAAGCTCCCGTTACCAGTTCATATTGTAACATAACTATTTTCTGGAAGATATCTAATGCAAGGGTTCTCTCCCCTGTCAAAAAGCTGAGATGAAATCCTCGTAAGAGACAATTTGTCTTACTTATAAAATGTGGCAGTTATACTCTCTATTCGTACAATTGAATCGTTATCGCATGGTTATAAATGTCCCGTTATCAGACCTGAGGTCTAAGGTTCGAACCGTGCGGATGGCGGGTCAGTTGTATATAGCCACGCCGATGATAAGGCGAAACGAACACTTGTCTGTGGAGATAAAAATGCAATTATTAAATTATATATATATATATATATATATATATATATATATGCTGTTTTTTTGTTATTGGTTTTTGGCGATAGTCGGTGCGTTTTTATTATTTTGTCGCTACCCTGAGCGGTTTATTTATTATTTAAAGAATATGCAGACGACCGCATTTTTTAAATTCGCCCTTAATCGGACGCATCATGAATTTTTATATATATATATATATTTTTAATTTATTAATTTATAAATTATTTTTTGTATATATATATATATATATATATATATATATATATATATATATATATATATATATATATAGGACGTGCAGCGACACACTATGCTGTTATGCTGTTATGCTGTTATGCTGTTATTAAACAGTCATGTGTAATAGCCGATGGTGCTTTAGATCGTCTCATAAGCAAATCTTTATATACTTTAATTAATAGTTTATCAATGTTTGAAGTAATCTCTCTTGGCCTGTGTTCTTGATGCTAGTTATGGTTGCAACGTCACAGAGACAGGTGTTAAACAGGAGTTGTTGCAGACGGTGTTTTATCAAGCGAGCAAGATAGGCGCTACATTAAGATTTGCTGATTATATTTTTTGCCAATGTTTTGTATCAGAAAATAACAGTAGACGACATTTTACGATTAATAATGAACAAACAAGAAAGCAGTGGGCGTATTATTTAGAAAGGGTTGGGAGGGTCTTAATAACCAAACATTTTGTTTTTCCTCTTTTCCACCCCCGTTTTATTCCAATTAAATTCTTGTATATATGTTTGGTTATTAATGTAAGGTTATTGGCTGGGTTAAATGAGTAGTAAGACAGAGAGACGTATAGGATAAATAACAAGGTTTATTGGCGGTCAAAATACATTCTAACTGAGTCATCGCCAGGGGCCGTAACTCGTCCCCTCACCGGTGAATCGTCGGTGCAGTAACACTACATCCCCCTTTCGGTTGTAAAGTTCTTTACAAGGACAGTCTTTTAGATGGTCGAACTTGTCGACCGCTTCTTGTATATTTCCCTTGGTCAAGACCTCTGGAACTCTCTAGTGGGATGTTTCTTTGGTTACTGGGAAGATCTGTTGAGTCATCATCACAGCTATACATATATCCATATCGAGGGGAACGTGGTAAGGTGTTTGCTTCTTGTGGGGTAGCCACCTGAGAGAAGCTGGTTTCTCAGTTCCTTAGGCGCAGATTACTTTTGTTGCGTCGGTGTAGTCCTGAATCTGTCTTAACTAGGACTGACCTTGGTGACAGAGTTTTACTTACTACAGCTGTACTGGTCTTAGGTATCTTGACCCGGACTGGTTGTCCTTTTTCAAAGGCAGGACGATCTTTAGCCCGATGACGTTTGTCATAGTTTTGCTTTTGTCTGGCTTTGAGCCGGGTGTCTGACCTTCTATGTTCCTCGATGTTTTGCTGATCAAATGAATTTCTTTGAGGAATGGTAGGTATCCGTGTTCTTAGTTTTCTATTCATTAACAGCTCTGCAGGACTCTTGCCGTGTTGCAGAGGAGTGCTGCGATAATTTAGCAGTGCTATGTATGGGTCACTTGCTTTCTTCAATGAGTTTTTTATTGTCTGGACTGCACGTTCAGCTTCTCCGTTTCCTTGCGGATGATGGAGGCTACTTGTGAGGTGCAGGAAGTCAAAAACATTTGAAAAGTTCCTGAATTCACTAGAACTGAATTGGGGACCGTTGTCAGATATGACTGTCTCTGGGATCGCATGCCTAGCGAATATTGATTTGTAATGCTCTATTACGCTGGCTGAGGTGGTTGTCCGTAAATGGGCTATTTCAATCCACCTGGAAAAATAATCGACAATCAGAAGATATCGGTGTCCCATGAATTCGAACAGATCCATTCCTATTTTCTGCCATGGATATGCAGGTAATTTGGTGGGTTGTAGTGGTTCTGGTGGATATTTTCGTTCTTTTTCACAGATACCGCATTTCCCAACTTTGTCTGCAATTTGTTTAGAGAGGCCAGACCACCACACACTTTCGCGAGCTATTATCAAGATATTATCAAGATATTATCAAATGCCGAACACTAGCTCGGTATTTGATAATATCTTGGTGTCCCCAATGTAGACGCTCTAGTATGTCTTTTTGAAGTACATTAGGAATGACAAGTCGGCTCTGGTACATTAGAAGTCGCTGGTAAACTGTTAGGTCCTGGTTGACAAACCAGTACTGTTTTAGTTCAGGGTCCCGCCTTGCTCTTTCGGGCCAGTGGTCCATCTCATAATATTTGATTACCTGACTGCAGACCTGGTCAGTATTTTGTTTTAGTCGGATATCCTCCAATCGTTTATCGCTCGCCGAGATATTTCCTATGACTGAGCGGATGAGTCGGTCTCTGTCTCCTACTGGATATCCTGTGTAACGGGACTACTCCCAGGTGCTCCGGACAAAGCGTCTGCTGTTGTGAGGTCTTTTCCTGCTGTGTATATGATCTCATAGGAGAATCTCATTAGCCTCATGCGGAAACGTTGAATCCTTGGAGTCAATTCGTCGAGTCGCTTCGACTTCAACAGTGCCAACAGTGGTTTGTGGTCTGTTTCCACTGTGAATTTTGGCATTCCGACCAAGTAGTCCGCACATTTTTCACAACACCAAGTGACTGCTAGTGCCTCCTTCTCAACCTGTGCATATCTCTGCTCTGTTTCTGTCAGAGATCGTGAAGCATAAAATACCGGTCTCCAGTCATTTTCTTGCTTCTGCAGTAGTACACCGCCTAGGCCATAGCTAGATAAATCTGCTGATACCCTTGTCGGCTTGTTGGAATTGTAATGAGTCAGTACTGGTGCAGAATTCAGTTGCTTCTTCAGGGTCTGGAATGCTACTTTCTGAGGCTCATCCCAGATCCATTCTGACTCTTTCATAAGAAGCTCTCGGAGTGGTTTGGTGGTTTCGGCTAGATTCCTAGCAAATTTTCCGACCTGGTTTGCCATGCCCAGTAAGCGTCGTAATTCGGACACATTCTCAGGTCTGGGCAAGTCCATAATTGCTGCTACTTTTTCGGGATCTATTTGTATTCCCTCTTTTGATATAATGTGACCCAGAAACTTTATGTTTCTGACAGAAAATACACATTTATCGTTGAGTGTAGCTCCTGCAGCCTTCATTTTCTGCAGTACTGCTTTTAGTCGCTGGTCGTGCTCCTGCTGGTTTCTTCCACTTATTAGGACGTCATCTATATCACAGATTACTCCTGGTATTCCGGACAAAATGTGTCATCTCCCTATGAAAGATTTCTGGCCCAGAAGTGGAAGTCGTTTGAAACAGTACCTCCCATAAGGTGTTATAAATGTGGTAAGGACCTGCGATTTTTCGTGTAGGATGATTTGGTAGAAACCGTTGTTGCAGTCGAGCTTGCTAAACACTGTGGCTCCATCGAGCTCGGCCAATAATTGGTCTGTGGTGGGTAAAGGAAATTTTTCCCGTTTCACGCTCTCGTTTAGCTTGGTAAAGTCGACGCATAACCTACCTTTACCGTTAGCTTTTTGGACGGCGACTATTGGGGCGCACCAATCAGTTGGTGATTTGACTGGACGGATTATATCCTCGTTCTCCAGACGTTTCAGTTCTTCCTGAACCTTCTGTTTCATAGGCAACGGCAATCTTCTAGGGCTGGCAATGGAAAAGGGCTGAGCTCTTGCATCCAAACGTATCTGGTACACATGTTCCAGTTTCCCTAGGCCTGTAGACAGTTCTGGGAACTCTTTCTTATACTGGTGCCCTTCGCTTGTCACTCTATTAACTTCTTTGATTGCTGGTCCTCCCAGTAGAGGTTCTTGCAGACTCTCTATAACATAAAGGTCTTGTTGCGAGCTTACTTTTTCCGTGGCCAGTTTGGTCTTCACACATCCTATGAGGTTTATCTCATGATGCCCCGGTCCGTACAGTCTTTTGTTTGTGGGTTGGATGAGTGGGGAATTTTTCCTGAAGAACCGGTCCGGGATTACGGTCACATCTGCACCTGTATCCAGCCTAAAATTTATAATTTTGGTACAGGTCTTAGTGGTGACCTTGATTTTAGCCTGCCAATTTGTATCATCCTCAGTGGTAATTGTACCTATATTTTCGAGAGTGACAGAACCTAAAAAATGATTTTCTTCTTCCTCTCTTATTTCTCTAACCTTCACTTTATTGGTTCTGCAAAGTTTTGCATAATGCCCTTTCTGCGAACAAATTCTGCAGCGTGCATCTTTTGCTGGACAGTCATTTCTATTGTGGAATGGAAATTTCCCGCAGCGTGTGCATTTGCTAGGCATTTTCGATTTCGGATGTGGTTGTTAAGTGAAGTTTGTCTTGTAGGTTCGCTTTGTAACCCGGTTGATTTGAGGATCCGCTGCATCAGCACCGGAGGAAATGGTCTGCGTCTGTTGTTTCGAAGTTTCGTAGGCTCTACCTATTTGTAGGCATTTGTCTAGAGTAAGCTGTTTATCAGACAGTAACTTTTCTCTGACGGTATCGCTTCGAACTCCGACAACGACTTGGTCTCGAATAAGCCTATCCTGTAGCTGTCCGAAATTGCAGTTCTTTGCAAGTTGCCGAAGAGCAGCTATATAGGTCTCGATACCTTCCGATACCTCTTGCTTGCGAAGATGGAATGTAAAGGATTCGTAAGCTTCGTGTGTTTCGCCCACGAAAAAATCCTCAAACTTCTTCATCACCTTCTCTAGGTCCGTCTTTTCTTCCTCAGAGTTAAACTTCAACCCTTCATATATATCGTAACTATCCTTCCCGATAGTTGCTAAAAATACCGATGTCTGATATGAAGTATCTGCTTCTTTAGACAATCTACTAGCGATCGAATAATTGAGAAAATCTCGTTTAAATTTTCGCCAGTTATTAGCAACATTTCCAACGAGAGTCATTCGTTCGGGGGTGGTATATTAGCAGAATATTGCTTTATGTCCGTGTGAGGCATTTTTCAAAAGTATACGATATATATGAGAAAAACAAATTTCTGTACTTACTGTTCTCTCTTTTCTTACTTTTTTTTGTTAGTGGGACCGTTTTCCGTAAGTCGTTTGTTTATCGATAGTAGAATTTTCTTTCTCTTAGAAATCCTTTGTTTTTCTTACTACGATATCCGATCTTTTACTTTGTTTTTTCGGTCTCCACAAATTGTATCCTTTATCTGACACCATGTAAGGTTATTGACTGGGTTAAATGAGTAGTAAGACAGAGAGACGTATAGGATAAATAACAAGATTTATTAGCGGTTAAAATACATTCTAACTGAGTCATTGCCAGGGGCCGTAACTCGTCCCCTCACCGGTGAATCGTCGGTGCAGTAACACTACAATTAACAATAAAATTTTCAAATCAGTAGGGCGACCCCTAGTGTAAATGTTGTATTGTGGTGACTAAGATGATTCTAGCTAAGCGTAGGCTAGACAATCATTATCTTTCACCTAGTTTCGCTCTCTCTCTCTCTCTATTTCTCTCTTTTTTTTTCTCTTAACACTCTCTCTCTCTATCTATCTATCTATCTATCTCTTTCTCTCTTTCTCTCTCTCTCTCTCTCTTTCTATATATATATATAATATATATATATATATATATATATATATATATATATATATATATATATATATATATATATATATATATATACAGGGTGACTAAGAAAACGGGCTCCGTGTACACTTTATGTTATATCTCCTTTATTTATTCACCGATTGCCCTTATTTTACAGGACATGGCAGAATCAACGACCGTGAGTACACCAAGACCTCAGTGGGAGCTGGGACAAAGAATACACTGTGTTACATTTTACTACAAGACAGGCTCGTTTAAGAAAACCCAGGACAGTTTCATGCATCAGTTCGGATGTGAAAAGGCTCCACCCAAAAGCAGAATTCAGAACTGGATAGACCACTTCGAGAAGTATGGGACCGTGGAGAACTTCAACGCTGCCAGTGAGAACCGTCCAAGCCACTCGGCACGTCCCAAGAAGCGGACAGCCGAGCTGGTCGAAAGTGTGAGAGAGTCTCTCCAGGAGAGTCCGAAACGCTCTGTGCGTAAGCGAAGTCAGTCCCTCGGTATCTCCCGTGAGACTTGCAGGAGAGTGCTGGTGAACAATGTCAGGGTTTACCCATACAGAATACAGACGTTGCAGACCCTTACAGCCTCAGACAAGAAGCAGAGGAGCGCTATGGCAGTCAAGATGCTCGATAAGATCGAGGAGACACCAGGTTTCCTTAACCTCCTTTGGACCTCAGATGAAGCCCACTTCCATCTTGACGGAAAGGCGAACTCCAAGACAAATGTCTTCTGGGGGTCCTCCAGACCCAATAAAGTAGCCACCAAGCCCTTGCGCTCTCCTAATTGCACGGTGTGGGCTGCAATCTCGGTCAGAGGCATCATCGGACCAATCTTCATCGAAGAATCTGGCACAGCAGTGAGAGTCACCAAGGAGCAGTATGTGGAGGTCCTCAAAACCTTAAAGAGTGAGCTCCAGACCCTCTACCCGTCGCTCATGAGCAAGTTCTGGTTCCAGCAAGACGGAACAAGTTCTCACACCTCAAACCTGTCCTGAGATTGGCTGAAAGAGAACTTCGGAGGCCGAGTAATTAGTCTCAAGACTAATTTTGAGTTGCCACCCCATAGCCCGGACCTATACCCCCCATATTAATCCCTTTGGGGCTATCTTAAGGACAGAATGTACGCAAGGAAACCCAGAACCATCACGGAACTCAAGGACGCCATCAGGGAGGAGATGAGAGCCATTCCCAATTCAGTCTGTAAGAACGTCATGGACAATTTCGTTCTGCGGCTCAAGAAATGCATGGAGCTAAAAGGAGTCCATCTAGAACACATGCTGTAGAATGGAGAAAAAAAGACCAAATACCCTAGTGTTTTGATATGATGTTGTGAATATAATAAACTAGTTATGCCCCAAAATTCATTTAATTCGGACGAAACACTAAGAAACGGGGCCTAATTAGATTTGGGGCCCGTTTGGGGGGGGGGGGGTCACCCTGTATATATATTACAGGAGATCAAAACATTTATTACAGAATATAAGAACAACGTCGGTACGGTCGGTTTCAAATCCTAACAACGACTGATGTTGTTCTTATATTCTGTAATAAATATTCTGCTCTTATCTTTTATTTTTGTTAATAATCGAGAAAAATGCTGCGGTTTTCTCCCACTAACCTTACACACACACACACACACATACATTATATATATATATATATATATATATATATGTGTGTGTGTGTGTGTATGCGTTTGTCTCGTGATTCTAGCCTAAATCTACGAACTGCGTTCGATCCCATGCAACTACCTACAACCGCCACTCCTGCACCGATGAAGTAAAAAAACCGAAACGATATCGTCTGTAGGTGAAAAAAAAACACTTTAATATTTAAAAAATATTTATACTATATATATATATATATATATATATATAGTATACGAAGAGACATGTTTGTATTGTCAAAGAATAATAACAAATAATGAACAATAATATTTTTTTTCCAAAAAGTCGTACACCGAATGCTCGTTGGTTTTGAATTCTTGGAACAATGTTCAAATTATATTGATCTCTAATAACCTTATACACACACACACTCACACACACACACACATACACACACACACATATATATATATATATATCTTCTCTTTGTTATCTTTTTGCTTTGCCTTTGTACTATTCTCCTCATTTCTCTCTCTCTCTCTACTCTTTGTTATTTCTATTTCTCTCTATATATTTTTTTTCTATTTTTTCTTTAAACTTAGTTCACCCAAAGCAATGCATGCTGGCACTGTAGACGTAAGGGGCTATTGATAATTAGTGTGAAAGTTTAGGGATTATCCTAAATTGGGACCTGTGCAGCAAGATGCTTGTTAACATTTCTTCTCTTTTCTGTCTCTCTCTCTCTCTCTCTTTAATAGTTGCGCTCTCACTTTATTATCTTATCCCCCAAACACACTCTCTCTCTCTCTCTCTCTCTCTCTCTCTCTCTCTCTCTCTCTCTCTCTCTCTCTCTCTATCACTCTCTTTCTCTTTACCGTTTGTTCTCGCTTACACTCTCTTTCTTTAATCTTTGTGTATGTGTCTCTCTCTTCCTCTCTTTATTCTAATCTATGCTCTCTATTACGCTCTCTCTCTCTTCTTTTCTGTCATTAATCTTATCTCTCTTTTTCTGTCTTTCTCTTTTATTCTCTCTCTCCTTCTGTCTCTCTTTACACTGTACTCCTTACTCTCTCTCTCTCTTTCTTTCTCTCTCTTTCTCTCTTTCACTCTTTCACTCTTTCTCTCTCTCTTCATTTTTGGCGGTTTAGTTATTCAATGCAATGTTTTTGCTTGTCTTTATTCAATCAACACTTATCAACCGATAGAGTCAATTCGTTTGATCAGAGGTCGATGAAACATGCAACGGTTGTCACACGGTGAATATGGGTGTGGAATTCTAAAAGTGCGCATGGCGGCATAACACTTAATTGTCGAGTCAGTGAAAAATCCAAATGGACATAAATCTTTCAAGTCACAATGTGATTGATATGCCCCTCCCATCTCTCTCTCTCTCTCTCTCTCTATATATATATATATATATATATATATATGTATATATATATATATATATATCGTTGCTCCCTCTTTTTCTTCAGTTATAAGTTAAATAGTATTGCTACTCTAATCTTCTCGCTGTCTCTTTCGTCAATATAGAAACAGAGGGAGGTGGAAGATGGTTAAAGTAAGCGTCGAGGGAGATAAAGTGAGAGAGAAGCTGACAGATAAAATAAAAGTAGCTTACACTCGCCGTCCTCGCTGGTCGCTTATCTTCTCTCTTTTTGTCAATATAAAAAGAGACGAAAAGAGGGGAAGTAGAAGAGGATGGGGATTTTATTAACTTTAATGTTAATAAGCTTAGAAAAGTCATATAAATTAGAGCAGGGAGAGGGTAAAAACAGATAGTGGGGAGGGTTAGAGTGATAGACAGAAACATAGTAATTGCGGCTGATTAAAACAAATAAAATAGAAGTTTTTTTTTATAAATCTATTCTTTACAGTATTCTTTTACGCTTAGTGGAAACAGTTATTTACTCTAGCAGATAATTCAGTTTATGTATAGATTCCCGAGTTCGAACAGATACACTTGAGGATGGTTGGAGATTACCTCTGTTGAAACGTTGTCAGAATAAGATTCAAGATGAGAACACTCGTCCAAGTAATGCAAATTATCAATCTACATCTCAAAAATTCTCAAACATGACTATATTTTAAATTACCTTTGCCTAAGATACCTTCCACCCAACAATATATATATATATATATATATATATATATATATATATATATATATATATATATATATATAAAATCGGCAGTTAAGCTTATGAACGCTGTGAGTTGACAAGGAGGATTAATATTTATTTGAAATTGATGTCAATGAATTGAACAACAAAGGAGGAGGAGGAGGAGGAGGAGGAGGGGGAGAAAAAAGGACTAAAAGTATATATATGTATATATATATATAATTAAAAAAAATGTTAATGGATTCGTCTACACACTTTAAAATGCAGCAACATTTTTGTAAGTAACGGATAAATTTTATTAGACAGACGAACAACACAGGTAAGGAGGACTTTTTTCTTCTTTTAATAACTAATATAAGTTAGCAAAACATTTATACGGAACAAAACTTAGGTTTAGTATACGGAACGTTTATGTTTTTGTCTTTTAAGGGAAGTGGGGTCTGATCAACTCTGCTGGGAAGCCATGAAATTAAATACTGTCTTGTTTTTAAATTTCCGAGACAGTTTTTCATGGTAAACAACTGATGATCCCTTAAATAATGTTAGAAGCAAACTAATATAATAACTGTAAAAATTAAATTGACTTACATGAGTGATTTTCCACTGAACGACTTGGGACTTAAGGTTTTTTAATATTTTTTTATATATAGTTTTAATGGTTGAGAAACTTCCGAGACTATATATATATATATATATATATATATATATATATATATATATATATATATATTATAGCTGCATTCTTATAACCAAAGGAATAATCAATCTATAGCCATACTTTTCATCTGTTCTTTCAATTTCCTAATGTTCGAACGACCTCAACCAAACTTTTCTTCTGTTCTTTCAATCTCTTTATTTTCATACATCAGCGAATACCCGTAATTCCTTTTTGTTTTTGGAAAATATAAACATAAATGAATTTTTTAAATACAATACAAACATATTTTTTTTAAATATTTGTCTTTCATGAATATATTACTTTGTTACATAAATTCGTTATATAAAAACTTGAGCATCTTTTAAGATGCTCAAGTTTTTATATAATAATAAACGCGCATGTGACGATGATGATGATGATGATGATGATGATGATGATGATGATGATGATGATGATGATGATGATGATGATGATGACGGCGCCGACTGAGATAGGCATGAAATGATACCTTCATAACTTATTGGAAGATTGGAAGTCTAAGATCATCTGGGATTTTATTCTATAAATGGCAGATCTATTGTGCACAAAAGGCCTGAAATCATTGTCATTGATAAAACGACTGACATGTGCCAAATTATCGATATCGCGATTTCTGGTGACCACAATGTGAATGCGATGCAGTTCGAAAAATAATTGACAAGCATTCTGAACTCAAAGTATAACTGCACAATCAATGGTTGGAATGGGACGAATGTGATACCAGCTGTAATCAGGGCGTTCGGATAAACCTCTGAGTTGCTGGGGCTACGTAATTGGCGAAGTATAGGATCGGCTACGTGGAATTTATAGATCGGATTAATTGTGTTTAAATAGGAACTGTAAGTATGAACCAACAATTCCCAAGCTCAGATATGAATCAAACAGCAACTTGTGTTAAATCAATCATTTGGCACAGACAAGTGTAGTATCTGTTCTGATACTACACTTCATCTTTTCTGTCCTCGCTCAGTGAAGAAAAAATTCTTCTAGACTAAGACAATTTTAATTTCTGTCACAATCAAGAGTTCCCCTTTTTGGGGAGCTTGATTTTTCCCACATTACAAAACGCCATTTAGTCTAACTCTGTCCTCGGGCGGAGGTTTGCAACTGAATAGGGACTCTTAGCCTTCTGGCTAGGAGCAAAGTGTAGTTCTCATGCTAGAGAAAAAAACTTTTGTTAGCAAAATTACATATAAGTAAAATTTCAAAATGTATATGATTTTCCTAATCAGTTACAATATTCGTGCAATTTTGCTTAAGACCCTGAAAATTAAATTATATCTGCTCCGTATTTTAGACGATACGGAGATCTTTATAATACAGACGGCGAATTGGACCGATTTAAAAATGTTTCGTTTGCTATTAAGAAAGTTGTGTACAGTTGAACATACTAAATTCGTCAATTATGTATTGCCACAAAAAATCTACAACCTTACATTTTAAGCGGTACAATTATTAGCTTAATTGTTTAGCCTTAAAACATCTCTATTTCACAAAAGGTGAAAATGTATAAATCTCACAATATAATACGACGCAGCCTACACTACTTTCGCTAGTGTAGTTACAAAAACTGCGATTATTTTAAATTGTCATGGTTGAGCGCTAACAATTTTAAATGTTTAACTTTCGCACACCTTTTAGTATCAAATACGGATGCAGAACTCAAACGAAGGGATTTTAATAAAGTAGAGAATGAACTTGATTTAATGTTTCAACATATTGCAGGAGACTGTCAACGTTTTATTAGTGTTCCCTAAGATTCGATAGACATTGAGCAAAGCGGAATGTCACATATTAGAAAAATATGTAACAAAAGGAAAATTAATTCACCATCTAAATTTGATCAGCTAAAGACAAATAATTGGCCTCCTGGTTGCAGGCAATTGCATTGTACAAAGATTGTCGATATAAAATGGAAAAGTGTTTAAATTGCGGTCGCATAGGACACAAAAGTACACACTGTAAAGTTAAATATAAAAGAAAGAAAGCTGTATTAAAATTGCTAAAATGACGGAGCTGAAAATATCGGGAAATATTTGCAGGTAAAAATATTAAATAAAAATATAAAGCTACAACTTTATTTGTGTGCAGTAGTAAATCTTCAAACGTATAAAAAAATTGAAAATCGACTTTGTTGAGAACGAGCAAAATAGCGTCACAGGTGAGCAAATAAAATTTAAAGGCGAAGTAATCTCTAACGTTATATTAAAAGGAAATATTTTTAAATTAAGCATATTTGTAATTAACAACTCAAACAACCTCTTAGGCACGGAATGGATGAACATTTTTCAATTATGGAATATGCCCATAAATTCTTTCCGTCAAAATATTGAAACTTTAAATGCCGAAGCAGCGAGACTAAAGAACGAGTTAAAAGAAAGCTTTTCGGAAGTTTTCTCTGTTGGACTGGGAAGATGTAAAATAATGACTGTCACAAGGTTGAATTAAAACCAAATATTTAACTAGGTTTTAAAAAGAAAAGAAACTGTTATATTCGCGTCATTAAATCAGATTGACGAGGAATTAAATAGACTCGGGAAATGGGAGTCTTATTGAAAGTAAAGTACTTGTATACGTAAAATGAAAATTTCATCACAGGATTGAACCATGCATCACTGTCCAGAAGTCATTTTCGCTAAACTCGAAGGATGAAAATAATTTCAACGGTTGATTTAAGTGTGCGTATCTACAAATACCTGTGGACGATGAGTGTTCAAAATTACTTTGTATAAATACTCATAGGGGTTTGTACAAATTCGAAATATTACCATTAGGGGTTAAGGTTGCATCAGCCATTTTCAACAAGTAATCAACCAATTGCTTATCGGAGTGGAATTTGCGACAGCTTACCTAGATGGCATTCTGATGATCAGTAAAAGCACTGAGCAACAAAAATCACATGTACACGAAGTATTTAAAAGACCCCAGAACTATGGATTAAAATTTAAGGACAGGAAAATGCTATTTTTTTAATGGAAAAATAAAATATATTTGTCAAATTATAGCCAAAGATGGTAGAAGGCAAAACTCAGAGAGAGAGAGAGAGAGAGAGAGAGAGAGAGAGAGAGAGAGTGCGATAAAAAGATATGCCGGCTCCGGAAAACGTATCATCACTATAAAGGTTTATTTGCGTGCTTTTCTAAATGAGTTATTAAAAAAGAAAAAGATTTAGTCTGAACGACAGAATGCCAGGAGGCATTTGAAAAAATAAAATAATATCCTCACATCAGAATAAATTTGGCGCACTACAATCCAGATTCTGAAATCATTGTGGCTACTGATGCTAGCTTGTACAACATTGGAGCCTGCATATTACACAAAATGGAAGGCGGATCGCTAAAACCTAGATAGAAGCATTGGGTATAATTTTTTAAGTCACCAAATTTCATCGATTTGTTCACGGGAGACATTTTGTGTTGCAAATCGACCATAAGCAACTTCTAACTATTTATGAGTCAAAAAAGGGATTACCAAACAAACTGCAGAAATCGAGGACCATTCTCCTTAATTACAATTATAACAGTGAGTTTGTTCCATCGTCAAAAATTAGTCATGCTGATGGATTATTTAGAGTTATATTAACATATGCTGAACCCCCTTAAAGGCACTTCTCCCTACAAACTGAAGTAGACATTTAAAAAATACATTTTGCAACATCATTAGGAAACTTTAGGTAACACTGAAAGAAATAAAAGAAAAGGCGTTAGACGACAATTATTTTTAAACATAAAAAGTAAAAGAAAAGAACAACACCGACAAATCTCGGAAGTATATTAAATCTGTGACGAAGTAGTTATGTACGGAAATCAAATTGTTATTCCTGCAGCATTACAACAAAGAATACTAAATAATTACATGTCGGTCACCCAGGTATTTTGAGAATGAAAAGTATCATGAGAAGCTACGCGTATTGGACAAATATTGGCAAAAACATAGAAAATGCGGCGAAACTATGCAAAGGTTGTGACACTATCCTATGAAATTCAAACACTAGCCGAAAACTGACCGACCGTTGTCTAGTATTCACAAAGATTTTGCTGGCCCACCGAATAGTTCCTATTACATAATAGTGGTGGGAATGGCCGGAAATATTAAAATGTAAAAAAAAACCACGAGAGTAACCATTACTTTTTTATATGAATTATTTGCCCGTTTCTGGGTCGTTGACTGTATTGTATCAGACAACGGAACGCAATTCACGTCTGGTGAATTTAAATTAATCTGTCAAACATTTGTAAGGATTTAAGTTCAGGATGATATAATAAGGAGTAATACAACCAAGGAATGTATTAAAAGTAGGAAATTCTTGACGTATATATTTTACACCGACATTGAATGTTGCTATGCTATCGGCACATTCTTTGAAATACATTATTTTAATATTTGTGAAAAATGCACATGAAACCCCCATGAAAATCTGAGGTATTACAATTTCGTAATTATGGGAGAATTATGGGAGAAGGGGCGAATAACTCTGACGACAATTGCATATATATATATATATATATACATATATATATATATATATATATATATATATATATATATATATATATATATATATATATATATATATATATATGAGAGGTTTAGCTTCTTTCAGCGATTTACATTTGATAACACTTCCCCTCTCCCCCCCCCACCCACCCCCAAAAAAACAATTTTAATCACGACTTGTTTCGTGCGAACGCGCACGGTTTCATTAACGTTTATTTTAAACGGTCGATGTCTTGAGGCGAACCATTTTTCATTTATTTTGCGCAACTATTTCCTTGAACTGACACGCTAGTTAAAATTAACGAGTCTTGTCCGTCAACATGTTTAGCTGGCTCGAATCACGAACCGGCTGAGGCATTCATTCTAACTATATGATTCACTTCTTCATCCTACCAAAGACTGCACCTCACCTACCGACAATTATGGCTAATTTATGCCTCTCAACACACCGAATCTCATGTGTTTAAGATTCACATGTACAACTCTTTTGGGAACCCAAGTCTTCTTTTAACTTTAGTAGCTTTCTGGTACCCCGTGCGAACGACTATCTGCTTTTAGAACAATTAGCGTAGCCGCCATGAACGGCACAGGCGATCCTATGTCGCTAACGTTGAAAGTATAAGTTTTGTCAATTTCACTATGATGTAATGGCAGTGATTCGAGAAGTTTATATAAAACTAACGGTTGCGCAATCCACAATTTTTTTCTCCTTGGTTTAGAATGTTAGGGAGAAAGTTGAGACGATTGGAACAAACTCCGAGGTAAGCGAATCACCGAGATTTGAACGCTGTTCGTTACGTAAACAAAGCGAACGATATCCTTGTTGTAATGTTATCCTTTACTTTTCATAGATGTCTGTAGCATACCGAAATTAACTTGAAACATAGAAAGACAGAGCGAGAGACCGACAGACGCACGAATATACGCACCCAGTCACACACATGCATGCCATCCTGTACACAATCAGAGATTCGCGTAATTACCTAACTACTAAGCAACAGAAAACTGACCATTTTGAATCCTGTTTATCGACCATTTTATAGACAATAGAAAAAAGATTAAAATCACAAAATAATTGTACGTGTTTTTCTTTTTGTCTTGTGCGAACTAACAATAATAACACAAATAACTAAAAAGAACAAAGCATAGTTGCTTAAAATTCGGTGAAAGTATTCAAGAAACTACTACAACAACAAATAATACACACAAACACATAAATATATAGAAGATACTGCCTAGTTTGCTGCAAATAAGGTGAGGTATCTCTACCAGGCTCGGAAACTTCTCACATACCAGTCTGCTATATCTCTATAAAGCCTTGCTATTCATGGATTATTATTGCCATATCTGGTCTGATGCACCAATCACTAGTCTCTCCCTCTTAAACAGGGTGAAAAAAAGTCTTTAACCTAATAGGCTCCACACTGTCTACCAAGCTCCAGCACATGTCGCATCAACACAATGTTATATCTCTGTTTGTTTTACAATTTCTCTAACGTACCTCCTCAACGTAAATACCCCTGACGAACTCGACTAGTAGCAAAGTTCCACCTCTTCACTGTAGAGGTCTCCAGATGCCAGAAAACATTTTACTCTAATAGATTCTTTCCTCGAACCGTGTGTATTAACATGCAGAAATTTAAAGTAATGAAAATAAACCTCTCGCTACACAACTCCTTAAATAAGATGGCCCATATAAATCTGGCTCCTAATTAACAGTAGCTCCTTACGCCTCAGTGGCAATATGCTTTGTTTGCGGTGAATAAAAGTTTATAAAAAAGATTAATAATAAAACAGCAACCAAGCGAGCGTAGCGAACGAAACAACAACTGGTAAAAGCTACAAACAGTCAATTTGGTTTCGATCTTCTTAAGAAAGTTAAAGGTCTATGTTACAACCTTCTTATAAGTGTTGTTTCAGGCTAGTTCTTTCATAATTAAGAGAGCAGATTCGAGCCTAGGATTGTCACGATTATAGCGTAAGATTTACACAACATAATACCAGGTTGTAGCAATCAAGAAGGAAAAAAGTCACCAACAAAACAGATTACAAGAAAAAACAAGAACAAGTAATGTTGACGAAGTGTAATCCTACTAAAAAATCCAGTTAATTGACTTTCTTTAGTATTTACTTTTTTTGTCCAACTCATAACGCGTGTCTGACTTTGAATAAACGTTCAAAATAAATAAATAAAAACAACAAGTCTCTAAGAAGTGTCATCATTTCACTTACCGATATAAACCATAATACACCTGTGTCGTTGTAGGGAACCCAGGTTCTTGCTTGTCCGTGGATACAATCACTCGGACACCGATGTTTAGTTGTTTTAATAAAGATTTAGGTGCTTTCTTATATTGGAATCGCGTTAACTTTGACTCCGTCGTTAGGGTTAGGGTCAAAGTGAGGGTTAGGGTTAGGGTTAGGGTTAACAGTAGAGTTAGGGTTAGGGGTAGAGTTTATTGTTAGGTTAGGGGCATGGTCAACGTTAACGCGGGTCCCAATGTAAAACCTACCAAGATTTATTACAAAGAGAAGAACAGTCGCAAAAAACATCAGAGAGACAGATTAATTTCGTACGCGTATAAGAGAGAGACAAAGAGAGAGAAAGAGAGACTTGAGAGAGAGATAAAGACAGACAGACGGACAGATAAGTAGACGGATAGCTCGTCAACCAAAAGTCAGAAAATCTCCACCCAGAAGTCACGTGATTTTGTTGACTTCCGTTCTGGGGTAACCTCTCACCTTTAAGGTGTCACTTAAATTTTCCATTCAAACAACACACCTCGTTATGTAACAGAATGGGGCTAATTTAATTAAAATATAATTAAATATGAAGACTGTACAAATATTTAGAGAATAATTTTTCAGGGTATATTCTGGAAATCAAACATGCAGCGAATGGGATTACGACTTCATAGCAGACTAGTTCACATTTAATAGAGATACGTTAAGACATAAGAATGACGATCAGTATGAAGTCTAGATTCAAGAAATGGAAACGTTTTTCCTATTAACAAAAACCTTGGAAGGGGAAAAATGCATGGTTAACTTGATTAAAACTATGGATATGGTGGAGGCCCTCATTCAGGGGAGAGTTAATGTAAATTAGCAATTAACCTGAGAAGTACTAAAGAAATGATCGGAAAAATATTATGGAATATACAGCAACTCATATGTAGTGATATTGGCGAAGATTTGACAGCAGAAAATATTATACGCACATGTGAAAGCAAAATCTATGTTTCACAATTCTTAAAAAAACAACCACAATCAAATTAAATTCATACGTTTTTCTTTACTTTTACTTGGCCTTTTGGCTAAGATCAAAGTGTAGTATCTGTTCCGATGGATACTGCACCCCATAGACTGGTATTGTCTTGGCCTTCGGGGCTTGATTTACGCCGGTCTATGGGTCTGTCCTGTGCAGTTCTATTAAGGTTCACCATCCCAGGCTTCGCTTCCCCTCTTTGGGGAGGAGTAAGTTTATTGCTTACTGCCTGAGGCGCCCCTACCGGGGAATGCCGACGGGGCTGCCCAGGCAATTTTTAAACCCCACTTTCCCGACCCGACCTTGGGTCACATCTTACTTGTGGGAGTAAGATAAAAACTGGCCTTGTGCCTAACTCCTGGGGAGGAGTAAATCAATACTCAACCTAAACAAGGCAGATTGCCACTGAAACCTAAAGGGCTACTGCGGTAGGGGCCAGGTTTATAGGAGGGGGCAACCTGGGTGGGGAGTTGGGCAGCAAGATGTTTGTTCCCATAACATTTCAATTTCTGCAGGGGAAACAGGGATCAGGAAGTGAATTCCAAAGTTAAGCGATCCGAGGAAAGAAGCTATCAGAGTAGAAAACCTTCCGGCGTCCGGAGATTTCTACAGTGAAGTGATGGGTTAAACGACTAATCGAGTGGATCTGAGGTATTTTCGTTTATATGGTAAAAGTACAGTAAGCTCATTGGAGCATACTTCGTGGAAGTACTTGTAAAACAAACACATCAACTCTGTGGCGATGCGACAGGGGCTGAACCTTGGCAGATAATGCGGGACCAATTAGAAATTATTTGCACTCTGTCCAAGATGGAGTGGCTAATGGTTCGTGCACCAGCCTAGGTGTAGCAACAGTACTTCATAAACGGGCGAATTGTAGAGATACAACTAGGACACTGGCAGGTGTGAGAAGTTTTCTAGTTATGTAGAGGGAGCCTACCTTCTTTGCAACAGTCTTGGTAACATCTTCTATGTACTTATTCTATTTCACGTTGGCTGAAAATATCAATCCAAGGGGTTTAAACGTTAAACTCTCGGAAAAGGATTTATCGGTCATGACAATCAGTGGTTAGAAAAAGTTTTTCATAGTTGGTAAATGAAAGAAACTTATCAATCATGATACTCGGTTGTTGGAAAGGTCTATCCTAGTTGTTAAAGAGAAATAAACTTTGTCTTGGTATTATTAAATGTGATCATCCATTTTTGGTCCCATTCTACTACAGATTGAAAGTCATTTTCTAAGGATTCAGCCATTGCCTTGGTTGTGTAGACATTTCATTTGCCCTCATACCGGGAATCGTAAAAAATGCACCCATCTCAAACACGATTTCGCTGAAATTTAAGAAATAGAACAAAGAAATAAAATGGTCTTTGTTAACAATAACCAAATGTCCTATCACTTATTCAATTTCAACTGTCTTTCTATCTGCCCTCTCTTTTTTACAATATATTTTCACTGTAATTGGTGCATCTGTGAATATTAGTAGTAGTAGTAGTAGTAGTAGTAGTAGTAGTAGTAGTAGTAGTAGTCACTAGGAGTTCTCGCACAGGTCATCATCAGAAATTACTCACTGATAATAACCGGTGGTGTTCCTTGGAGTCTGGGTGACAGCAAGTCTCCCCAGATTTCCAGTGCTCTCCACCTTTTTCGATAACATTTGTAAAGGACTTTGCGTTATTGCAACAGTCGCTTACCACTGATTTCTCACTGGCAAAGACCATTGGTTTTCACTGAGATTTGGGTAGCAATAAGCCTCCCCAAGGTCCCAGTACACTTCGCACTCATCCAGTGGAGGTCTGGTTAGTGTCATCCCTCCTCGGTCCTTCAGTTTCAGTTCCCTTGGGGGTTTGTGGTGTTCCTTCCATCGCTTTGTTTTACTCGTGTTGCAGTTAGTGTTTGTAGTTTACGTTGGTTGATTTCCGCATTCGAGGATTTTCCGTAAGATTTCAACTGTTGTATTCATTGCCGTCCGATGTATAGTCTCAGTCTTCCCCTTGATTTCAATTTCTCCTAGTCTTTTTTCCAGGTTTTTCGAGATTTTTCCGAGTGCTCCTACAATTATTGGTATTATATTGACTTTCTTCATGTTCCATATTCCTTTCAGTTCTCTAGCAAGTTCCGTGCATTTGCTTCGTTTTACCGTCCTTTTGATCTTTACCCTGTGGTCTGCTGGTACGGCTAAATCTACAGTTTGGCCGTTTCTTTCCTCCTTGTTAATTATTATGACATCCGGTTTCCTTGCTTTGATGAGTTTATCTGTTTGTACCTCCATGTCCCAAATGATTTTGTGATTTTCGTTTTCCAGAACTGTATCCAGTTTGTGTCTGTACCATTTGTCTGTATATTGAAAATGCAGTCGTTTGCATAGTTCCCAGTGTACTGCTTTCTCCACACAATCGTGCCTGTTCTTGTATTCTTTTGGGAATAGTTTGATGCATTCACTTATTATGTGGTTTAATGTTTCGTCTCATTGTTCACAGAGTATACATTTTCTCTATTCCTGTGTGTTATCTATTTAAAATTTAATGTAATTAGTTCTAATTGCATTTTCATGTGCTGCTGTCAGTAGTGATTCTGTTTCTCTGTTCAAGTGTCCTTTTCCCGAGCCATGTCCAGGTGTTTTCGTATTTCTCTTCTCTTGCCATTTTTATGAATCGTCCATGTGGCTGTTTCTCTTCCCACTTTTCGTGTCTTGTCTTTTTATTTCCAATTTCGCTGTTTCCCGTATTGTTCATTTTGACAGTGTCTCTTGCTGCGCTGAATTCAAACACCCCCCCTTTGTTTTCGTTTCGAAACGATGAAGACTTCTTATGGACTATAAACGAATTTTAACATACAACGTTTTAAAATACACCCTTAAAAATACTAAACTATAAATAAATAAATAAATAATAAAATAAAACACCTAATAAAATAAAATAAAACGTTTTTACATACAAAACTATAAATAAATAAAATAAAACATTTAATAAATCCCACACAATATATAACTCTGTCCCCAGTTCCTTCTTCAAAAGGGACGCTTCAGTAATGCACCGTTAAACGTTAAATTCAAACGCCATTTCCCCCTGTTGTTTTGATTTAAAGACACTGATAATTCGTTTATAGGCAATAGACAATTTTCAAAACTTAAAAAAGTCAGTCCATCTGGATGAAACCGCGGTACGACTCTGAAATATATGACGTATAGTTTTTTAAATAAATTATTTGTATTTAGCTCTCACTTTTCTGCTATTTTGAAGAAAGTGAACATTTTAGATGTGTCTTTTCGCGCGGTTACGCTTATATGAATTGAACGAGGTGTACTAATCTTTAAGAAAACGTTTTTTGAAATGTATTATAGAATTTTGAAAAATAACATTCCAAAGATATAACAGCATGAAGCTGCTCAATGAGGCTGAGCTGGATTATATGACATCAGAAATAGCAGCCCTCATAAGAACCAAAAAAATGTCCACTTGAAAGCCCCATCAAAATTCCCACAATTCCCATCATCGTTCAAAACATCACATCACAGGTGCAGCTTGAACCAAATTACCATTCACCCATTCATCAGTCCGTCAAACAGTCTGGGTCGATGACAACCCACCATACAGCCAATTTAACACCGGAATCCCCATTTGTCGAGTGGCTCCCCGACAGGTATCCCATCACCATCGGGTTTCTATTTGCAGTCACAGGGTGGCTCCTCATTGAACCTATGTTCTTCCTCGCCGTTATCACCGAGCTCACTGTTAACACCTGAATCTCCACCATTACCTCAGAAATTACCGGAACCAGATGATAAACAATTGGCCTTGGAAGAACTTGGTAATACCATTGAGGAGGTCCAGAGGATGAGGCTGGAGGACCTCAACTGCCAAAGGTCCAAGCCTCAAGAGCTACTAAGGACGTATTAAAAACCATAAACATTGCTCTCCAAAAACTTGTTCCATCCAACATATCCCTCACGGAGCTGAATAAGGTAACATATGCTGCAGGGCTCTACATTGTCAAAAGCAATGGGAGTCCAGAGCACAAGACAAAATACCACCGTGCAAACTGAAGCTCCAGAAAAAACTGAACCTTAGCAGAAAAGAAGTGACTCAGATCAAACAATTCCTTGCTGCCCCTACAGTGCGAGGGCGGCTGAAGAACATCTGCAGATTCAGTTTTAAATATAAGAAAAATGTAGAAAAAATTGAAAACGTTGCGAGGGAACTTGAAGGCAGGATTCCAGCACTTGCCAAAATAATTCAAGAAAAGAATAGCAAGCACAGGGTGAAAGTTGAGAACAGACAGTTAAAAAAGAACACACGACTATTATACCGAAATTTGGTAGAGGAGAAAATAACGGTGGAAAAGCCACCGGAAGAGAAGGAGCTAGAAGACTACTAGAGGCATCTGTTTGAAAATTAAGGGGCATGCAATCAAGTGGCCAAGTGGATCTTAGATATAGCTCGAAGTAATGAAAGCAAGCCAGAAATGTCACAGCCGGAGATAACGGCTGGAATGATAAAACGAAAGTTACATCAATTTCAGAATCATAAAAAAACTGGCATAGACAACATACTCAATTTTTGGCTAAAGAAACTAACAGCACTCCATAGCCATTATAGTAGCTGTTTGACTAAACTGATGTGGGGTGAAGGGGGCACACAAGCATGGCTAGTAAAAGGTGATATAACCCTCATGCCCAAAACGAGTGAGACATAAAACCCTACTAAATACAGACCGATCTGCTGCCTCATTACAACCTACAAACACTTCACTGGCCTGGTTGCAGACAGCATCTAAGAACACCCTTCTTCTGGACGTACCTGGAAAAAGAACAAGCCGGATGCATAGAAGAAGTTTTTAGGCACCAAGGACCAGTTGTTGATCAATAAGACCGTCCTTGAAGACTGTAGGAAGAGGCAGAGAAACTGACGCATGGCGTGGATCGATAACCAAAAGGCATACGATAGTGTGCCCCACACATGTTTGCTGTGCTGCCTTGAACTATATAAGATCCATCCGCAAGAAAACCATGGAAGTACATATAAATATGTGGCAAACAACCATGGCATTAAGCCACACTAATGGAACAATAAAAATCCCTTACGTTAAGATCCGAAAAGGAATCTTTTGCCTGGCGATTGTTTCACTAAACAAAAGCCGGAGTGCCTATAGTCTAAGCCATGACCGCCAACAAGACCTAACAAAAAGAGTAAACCACCTGCTCTTTATGGGTGACATCAAGCTGTATACTAGTTCAGATGCTGACTTAAGCCGACTCCTGCAGGTTGTTCATACTATTTTCCAAAGATATTTGAATGAAGTTCAGCCTGGACAAATGTGCCAAGTACTCCCTCAGAGCTGGCAAGAAGATCCAAACGGAAAACATACAGCTTGATGAAGATACTGACATCAAAGACCTTGAAGAGCAAAAACAATACAAATACCTTGGCATAGAAGTAAAACGATCCAATTCATCATGCCAAGATGAGAGAAAAAATAGACAGAGAATATATACGCCGTTTTAGAAAAAATTGGAAAACACAGTTTACAAACACAAACAAAGTAACTGCCATTAACCAACTAGCTATGTCAGTAATAGCATACAGCTTTTGAATAATTGATTGGCCACAAAAGGACATTAATAGAGTAGACACTAAACCGAGAAAAATGTTGACACTGTACAGAGTAATGTACAGAAACCAGTATCTACCAAGGCTGTATCTACCAAGAGGTGCCGGGGGTATGGGTCTCTCAGAAATTGACCATCAACATCGAGCCACTATTGTGAGCACCGGCCAATTGCTGATAAGCTACCAGAACCCAATCCTTATGATAGTATGCCAACATCAAGAAACCAGAGAACGCAGAACAACCTCTATCACAAATGAGGCAGAAACGGACAACAATCCTGCCACGGAAATAACCCACAAAAGCCGCCAGAAATACACCAAGACCTTCCATTACAGTAAACTGGAAAAATGAGCCAACCAACAACGTACAAAGTATTTCCTAGATGAATTATCCCAGGAATATGTAGATAAGGAAGGTTCTGTAGACTGGCTGAAAAAAGGATCGCTCCACTATGATCAGGAGAGAATTATAATGGCTGCTCAAGATAAAGGCTTAATAACTAATGCCTTTAAAAAGATAACTGGTCTCAACGGAGTGTGCCAATATATTCAGTGGACTATATGTAAAAAGTTAAATATCCAGTGTAGCAGCAAGTCCTGGGAGCATATAGTAGAAAGAACAGTTTGAAATAAGTTATACACCATCCACTATGACTATGCAATCCTTACAGCTACATATCTAGAAAACGGAGCTGTTAAACCTGACATTGTGATATGGGACAAAGGGAAGAAAGTAGCAACCCTAGTTGAAGTCAGTGTCCCTAATGATGCTTGCTTAAACAGAGCTGAAAGGGAAAAGATTACGACATTAAAAGAAACTAGAATCTTAGGAAAGTCTCCATCATCCCAGTATTTATAGGAGCAACCGGACTAATGAAAAAGAATTTCAAAAACTACTTGGCAACATACCCGGTGAACCGAGTGAAAGAGAGATACAAACAATTGCACTTAAAGGGACGGTTAGAATCTTAAAAAGATCTCTCGGTTGGAGTGTCTGAAATAGCAGGTGGATGTCTGGCATCCGGTAATTGCCATAAATATATGTTCATAACTTACTACTTAGCTCTACTCACGTATCGAGCATTGTTAAAGTAAATACTGAAAATTGATGCATAAAATAGTATATCTCCCTATAACATTTCATGTGGATACATGAAATAATGATTATATATATATATATATATATATATATACGAGAAGAATACCTACCGAGGACGGGTAAAATTATTAATTTTCCGAACAGAGCCGGATTCACAATCAAAATAAAGTTGGAAACTCCTGGTCTACATCTACTATGTAGATTTGTATTTCATTTTATTTTTATTAATAAGCTTTTCGATTATGCTAAGATATTATAGCCAAATATGTCTAAATTAGATTGATAACATTTCCATAACAAAGGACGGAAATCGATGTGCATCACAAGATGTTTGCCATCTCGTGAATCAGGAAACCTCCCATGACGTATCTTTCGTTAACGGAAATATTTTATTTTTGTATTTACTTTTATTTCTTCATATAGTTTCCCTGTTGTTGTTTTTTTCGTCTATCGATATGACCGCCGGCAACAGACGTCAACTACTTTACGGAGGAGAACAATTACTGGTACGACAGAAGTGGTGTAACATTGAGTTCGTTTATTTGAACACGACACAATTCAAATATAAGACTGCGCAGATACATTATTTTCTTTTTGAATTCAGTATTAAAATGTCGGAAGAAAATTTAGTAAATATTTGCGAATATCGGCGCATTTATATGTCCGTTCCAAAAGTGTCCACATATTTTTCTCTATCTTTTTTCTTCCCTTACGTTTCCATCTTTCTGTTGCATAATCTTGTGTTATACATGCAGCAACCAAGTTACCGTTATCATTACAGAAACAATAAAGTTTACAATAGTTATTCATAACTTGTTTGATTGTCGTGATCGTCTCAGACCGAGAAAATGATTGCTCAATAATTAAAGTTTCTTGTACCTTTAGAAAGACTAAACTCGATACAAATCTGATGGAAAAAGTGAGCCATTTATTCGACGGACTTTTCCTTTCAAACCACTAACCAGCAGGGGAGAAGGACACGGAAAGAAATCAAAATCATTAATTAGTTATATCTTGGTTTGATTCTGAGCATTTCCTGTGGTCTAATTCTGAACATTTCCTGTGGTCTCATTTGGAGCATTTTCTGTGGTCTAATTCTGAACATTTTCTGTGGTCTAATTCTGAGCATTTCCTGTGGTCTCCTTCGGAGCATTTTCTGTGGTCTAATTCTGAACATTTTCT
>OY744516.1:35559277-35699277 GCA_963556195.1 Sepiola atlantica | reverse complement strand
CTCAAACGATGGGTTGTTCAAACCCTTTCCTTGAAAACTGAATCAAATTCGAGGAGTTTCAAACAAAACGCAAAGTATTTTGTAATATATCAATAATTTTAATCTAAAAGAAATATATGTTGCATTTGTAGCGTAAATACGCAATTGCTATTTTTATTGAATTGAATATTCTTGAAATGATTATCAGAAAATGAAACCCGGCCGGATAATTGTATTGTGGTTGTGATATCTGTGCATATGCGTCTTTCTTTTTTTTATTACGGTTTATTATGTTAGATTTAACTGGACAATAAAAACAGCGAGCTGAATCACTTTGTTTCATTAATGAACTAATCCTTCTTCGAAGCAGGACCAGATTAATATTCTGACTGTCCCGAAATATTTTTAAAAACCTCAGTGATATTTTCAAAAAGAAAACAACAAAAGAAAATTTATTTTTACAGGTTAAAATTCAAACATTCTTTTACAAAATGTTCTGTGGACAGATATATCAGTACATTTCAAGCTGAGACCATAATTTTAAGTTGCCTTGAAAGGTAGTCACTTGGTAATTGTTGTACTATTGTATCGATGTGTGAATATTAGATTATTTGCATTTTTTTTCATCAACTTGGTATTTATACTGCTACTTGGTTTCGGCCGATGTTACTTCCGGCCTTTTTACAGTGCATTATCCATTTACGTTGACGTGTACCTCGTATTTAATTATTATTGTAGTTGCTTATTGGTATGCGTTCATGTTTCTTATGTGTTTAAATTCGGTGCGTGAAACTAAAACGGTGTAAGTGGTGATAATCCTTCATCACAATTCAGACGTATACTTCGATGTTTCACCTTCGATAAGCTTCTCTTGCCAGTTTCCTTAGCAACCAAACGCAAGTAAGTCTGTTGTACTGTGTTGGCTTTAGTAAACGTACACGTTATCCAATTGTTTGATACAACGCCTAGGGCTCAGTCAATGTGTGTGTGTCTTCTGTATATGCACCAAAAGCGTTCGTCACAAAATACAACGGAAATTCCGCTCTTCTCCTCACTGGGCGGACACCGTACTCACCTCATGAACTTAAAACATATGGGACTTCCGGTGCACGTGGGAAGGTTCATTTTTAGAAAACGGTCCCATGATATTTTACATCAAAATAAATACTCACATATAAAAATGACTCGAATCCGACAAATTGTAAATAACATATTTATTTCTAATAAATGTTATATATATAGGGTGGGCAAAAATAAGGGTCCTATTTTTAAAAATTCATAACTTTTTTATTTATTGATTTTTTTAAAAATTTTTTTTAGAATAAGTAAAGGACCCCTTCCGAAGCAAGCATGAGCCGTATGAGCCCTAAGGAACGTACCCTCATTTAGAAAACATTATTTTTGCTTAAAAAACTCAAAACAGTGTAAAAAACAATACTTTAGTTTTTGTAAGTTTTAAGAAGTGTTTTTCGGCTAAAATTTGTTTTGTTTATTTCAAAAAATCTCGGAAGGGTCAGTCTACACACACATAAAGTTTGGTGAGTTTAACTTGTATTTTGTGGAAGTTATTCAAATTCAAGTTATTCAAATTTAAAGATAGGACCCTTATTTTGGCCCACCCTGTATATATATATATATATATATATATATATATATATATATATATATATCGATTGGCGATAAATTCTACTTATTCGACTAAAACGCGCACACAAATATCTATTACTAATGGAGATTTGGTATCTGTCTGTCTGAAGCCGAAACTCTACTATTACTATCTTTTAATGCTTAATTTAGTTTACTTTATTATTTCAGACTAATGTACTATCTTTTAATGCTCAATCCAGGGGGAATACTGTAGTATCTGTTCTGTTGTCATGAGACCATCCTCATAGGGGTTACCTCTTTTTTTTAGGGGGGGGGGGTAGTATCCATTTTGTAGTAGTTATACCATCCTCCCAGGGATTACCTTCTCCTTTTTAGGAGAGGGATGGTATAGTATGTGTCTAGCTGTCATGATATCATCCTCCCAGGCATTACTTTTCATTGAGGGGGAAATATTGTATCTATTCCGTTGTCATGAGATTATCCTCCCAGCCGTCACCTTATCCTGGGAAGATAGTGTAGTATCTGTTCTGTTGTCATTAAACCATCCTCCCATGCATTACTTTTCCTTTGAGGTAATATATGTTCGTTCGCCATATATATATATATATATATATATATATATATATATATATATATATATATATATATATATATATAATTATTACTATTCTATGTATCCAAATAAAGTGTTATATAATTTTTATATATGTATAATTCTAGCAACGAAAATGTATTTTAAAAATCAAGCAACATTTACAATACAGCTCTAAAAAATAGTGGTTACCATAATATCGAAATTAAATATGAAAAACAGGACACCAATAACTATGATAAAATTAAAAATAAAAGAAATATAATCTGGTATACACCACCCAATAATCAGATGCTAAAAACTAAACTGGGCAAAAAATTCCTAAATCTGATTAAAAACACTTCCCCGTAACCAATTCCCTTGCATAAAATATTCAATAAAAATAACCTAAAACTGTCCTACAGCTGCTACGAAAATCTAGAAATGATAATTAAGGCACATGATAACAAAATACTAAAAGAGAACAGCAGAGAGGAAGAAAAAATAACAAATTGCATAAAAAGTGACAAATATAGCAAAAATAACACAAAGAAGAACAAAAATATAAAGACTACAAATAGCAATAAACACAACACTAATAGTAATCACCCGAATAGAAATGAAAATATTAGCAATGAAGAGAAAAATGTAACTGCATAAATCGTACACTTTGTCCACTACAAAATAAATGCCTAACCAAAAGTATTGTTTTCCAAGCCACAATATTTGCCAAGGAAAGGCCGAATAACAAGAAGTACTACGTGCGTATGACCTCCCTAGATTTTAAAACCAAATATTACGACCACAAAGCACATTTAAAAACAAAGAACGTCGTTCTCAAGAATAATATAGTTCTCAACATTTTCTCTAAAGTAGGTTATGTTTATTCGTATTCGTTTCCAATTCTCTCATTTTCAAACATGATTAGAACACATGTTTGAGAGTGGTGCTATTTATGATAGGATTTTTAACTTTTATAAGTATTTCTTGAACGTTCAAGGATAAAATATTTGTATTGTTCGCAAAAATATTATTTATTGGGAATTGGGTAATAGTGAGCTTGTTTTAAGGTTACTGAATAGCACTGGTTTACATCAAATTATTAGTAAGTCTATTAGATAGATGAGTCGGGCTACGACCAATAACCAATTGACATAGTGAAAGAGTACCATCGTAAAGCGACGTTATTAGTGAGATTTATTTTGAGAAGTTCTTTCAGATGCGATTAATGGACAGATGTTCGTCACGAGATGAAATACCTGTTGATGCCGGTGACAGATTATAATCTTTAAATTCAAATACCTTTAAAATATATTAATAAGAGAAACCTATGCCTGTCTGTACTTTTTTCTGTTCGCTTCATTTAGGTTTTTAAATCTAAGAATCATACATATAAATGTTTGTATAAATAAATAGATTTATACAATATATATATATATATATATATATATATATATATATATATATATATATATATATATATTTAAACCGGGTTCATAAAAAGTGCTCAATATCAAATAGAGCTTTTATATATGATTATTTTTATTTACACAGACATGTACAAAATCTGCGACACTGGCATGTCGATGTTATCGATCAACAGTTATTATAAACTGAGATCTTATCAGGAAGAGTTAGAATCCGATCTTAACATTAGATCATATTTGGAAAGAATGAAATGGGGAGAAAAAGAAGAAGAAAAGAAATTTAAAATTTCAAAATTTGGGAAGTCACGTGGTTGAGACCGTTAAGAATCAAAATGTTAAAATCAGAATCAAAACCCAAATATGAAATATAAAATAAAATAAAATAAAATAAAATAAAATAAAACAAAATAAAATAAAATAAAATAAAATAAAATAAAATAAAATAAAATAAAATAAAATAAAATAAATATTATTGTACATGTCTGTGTAAATAAAAATAATCATATATATATATATATATATATATATATATATATATATATATAGAGAGAGAGAGAGAGAGAGAGAGAGAGAGAAAGAGAGAGAGAGAGAGAGTGGGAGAGAGAAGAGGGAGAGAGTTATACAATATATTTTCTCTTCTTGGACAGAATTTCTGTTTTATATCTTGCTCTACTTTGCAAACTTACAATAGTGGTAACAGATTCTTCTGGCTGGGCTTTTAAAGCATCTTATATATTTTTTTAATTGCTGTACATAGTGGAGATAAGGGATTAGGAGCTTTTTTATAAAGGCTTGATGGCTGTACCTGGATGGCTTCTGTCATAGCTGGAGTGCCACTTTCAAAGGCAGGAAGATTTTCACCATTTCTTACCTCTTCCAGTCTGGTGTGTAAACGGGTTGAGGGGCCCTTTTTATTCTGGGTGCAGATCTGTCAGTATTTAGTCTTGTTAAAAAATGAAAATAAAATAAAAATTGACAAATGTAAATAAGATAAAAATTTATTGTAGTTTTCAGAATTTTTAAATGAGGATCGATAATTTGTATTATTTGGACCATTCGAACTGTACTGAGAATAATTATTAATTTTTACTTCTTTCCTGTTAAACTTTGATGGTGGTATACTCTCTAACGAGTGTTATTCTAGTGTTGTTTTCTTCTTTATTCGTTTCTTTCTTCTCCTTTTCTAATCGTTGACTTGAACTCTCAATCTCTTGCACTTCTTTTTTTTTTTGCATTTCGTTTTTCCTTGCATTTCTTTATCTTCTCCGTTTTATTTATATTCTCGTTAACTTCTTTTTCCATCGTTTTCTCTCTCACACACACACTCTCTCTCTCTCTCTCTCTCTCTCTCTCTCTCTATATATATATATATATATATATATATATATATATATATATATATATATGATTATTTTTATTTACACAGACATGTACAATAATATTTATTTTATTTTATTTTATTTTATTTTATTTTGTTTTATTTTATTTTATTTTATTTTATATTTCATATTTGGGTTTTGATTCTGATTTTAACATTTTGATTCTTAACGGTCTCAACCACGTGACTTCCCAAATTTTGAAATTTTAAATTTCTTTTCTTCTTCTTTTTCTCCCCATTTCATTCTTTCCAAATATGATCTAATGTTAAGATCGAATTCTAACTCTGCCTGATAAGATCTCAGTTTATAATAACTGTTGATCGATAACATCGACATGCCAGTGCCGCAGATTTTGTACATGTCTGTGTAAATAAAAATAATCATATATAAAAGCTCTATTTGATATTGAGCACTTTTTATGAACCCGGTTTAAATTAAATATATATATATATATATATATATATATATATATATATATATATATATATATATATATTTATATATATATATATATATATATATATATATATTGCTTTATTTATTTATTTATTTCTCTCTCTCTCTCTCTTAATCTTTCTCTCTCTTAATCTTTCTCTCTCTCTCTCTCGCACATACACGGAAGCACACTGTCTGTGTTTATTCTTCGCTTTCTGTGTAAATTGATGACGTTACTGATTATAAAATCGATATTTGTCGTATTTGAGCGAGAGATAAATATTTGCAAAACAAAATTATCAGTTATCAGTCAAACATCATGGAAATATTGCCAGTTTATATACAAACAATAAGTTTTGAGTCGTCTCAAATCTTTCTTTAAAAAACAAATAAACACGGCACAAGCCTTTTACATGACTTGTATATCTTTACTAAAACTTATATCCTGAGAACGACAGGAAACTAGATCCGGTGGTACGGACTCCAGTGTTATTTGTTGGGTGAATACGCAGTCATCTCATAGTTAGCATTACTTCAATATTCACCCTGAGCCACAGTTGTCATACTTGTCAGGGTCTAGTCTATAATTGAAAAACAATATATGGCTTGCATCTGACATGAAACGGTTCTATACACATGAATATCTTGTTAAAGCAAATAGCATTAACATATTGTTGGGATATGAGGTTATTTCACTACACAGCTCTGTATAATATATATATATATATATATATATATATATATATATATATATATATATATATATATATATATATATATATAAGAGAGAGAGAGCTAGAGAGAGAGAGAGAGAGAAAATGATGTATCTGTCTGTCTGTCTGTAGGAAGCCGAAACTATATTATTAGTTTGGATCGCTCTCTTTTTATATCTACTTATCAGCTCCTATATACCCATTCCAAACTTCCTAAACAGCACGCGTCTTTCAAATTTACATAATTAATTTGTTTTAAAGATTCTAGTAAATTAATATTCGCAAATATACACTCATGATTGGGTTTTGTTCAGATTTCAGGTGTATTTAAAATATTTTCCTCGATAATAATCTATAGAAAAATTATAAATAGAATTAATTAAAGACATTGTTTTTTATTTATATAATTGAGTTATGTAATTAAATTAGATTGTAATTGAATAAGATGGAACAGCCGGCATACACTCTGATTATTAAGTATGAATTTCGAACGCACAGAAAGTTCTATTTCAAGAAATCTACATGACGTCAGATTAGAGAGAGAGAGGGAGAGAGAGAGGGGGGAGAGAAAGAGCGAGAGAGAGACAGAGAGAAAGAGAGAAAGAGAAAGAGAGAGAAAGAGAGAGCGAAAGAGAGAGCGAAACAAAGAGCGAAAGAGAAAAGAGAGAGTGATGGACACAAGACAGGGGCGCATTATTTGATTAATAACATGTAAACAACGCATTCTCTGAGATTTATCGTACGAGTCGCTCAAAAATGATATATTTACTTTGACTTTTTTATTAAAACGTTTTAGGTTTGTTTGTTTTTTTTATCTTATTAGAAATTATGTTTTAAAGCACAAATTTATTGAATCAAATTGTTTAATTTAAAAAATGATGAATTAGAAAAATTTCAAATTCATATAAAAGTTTAATACAAAAATGCGTTTAGTTTAAAATGCTAACTAATGTAAACAATAGGCTCGCAGAATTATCCTTAAGTGTGAACTTACATGACTTAAATTCGAGAAAGATAAAGATATATTTTTTTAGCGAAAAAAAAATTATAGTTGATCAAATTTAATATCTAAATACTTACTTTAATCTATTTTTGTCCAATAAAATCTAAGATTTTAGACTGGAGGGTGTGTCATCTATAGGTAAGCCAAATATAAATGTTGCTACGCTATCTTCTGAAACAATAAAATAACTTCCAGTGAACAACTTTCTTCTATTTATCGAAGAGAATTTAAATATTTTGTTTTCTAAACACTTTCCTTGCAGTTACCTTTTACTTAGTTTAAAATGTAATGTATGTAATATGGAACTTAAAACAACTAGCAAAATTATGCGACCGGACGGAGCATATATTTGCTAGTATATATAATATAATATATATATATATATATATATATATATATATATATATATATATATATATATATATATATATATATATATATATAATTGTTGTGAAGTGGTTCCACAGTAAATAATAAATAAAGGAAGTCAAGTCCAGGGTTGGTTTAACAAGTGTATTAACAAAGTAAGAAAGTGACTAGCTCTTGGCTAGACAGTTACAAGACTGTGCTTTGTCTTCAGTGTCTCTGGTGACTCGCACTATTTATAGTGACAACCGGTGTAATTTCTCCTGTGTAAGAACGGCCGGTGTAACAATAATATATATAATATATATAATATAATAATATATATTTATAATATATATATATATATATATATATATAAGAGGTTTATGTAGTTTGCTTGAAGCATTGTTTATTGGTATATAGAAATGTAATATTTAGAAGGCAATACAATGCAGAGGTGTGACGGATAGACACAAGTTGGAGCAAATAAGACATATAATGGTGGAACAAATGAATTAGTTTCAACCTTAATACAATGTGTACATACACATATATATATATATTTATTATGTTTTGTTTTTGTTTTGTTTTTTTCCCCCTTTCAAAACACACATATATCTGTCTATCTACACAATGTTACAATGTTATGTAATACCTGTATCAAGATGGTCTGGTGGAAATTCCGTATGATATAATATATTTTTTTAATTTTCGGGAACTCTTCCCTTCTTCAGAAACGTGTTCAACTCAATTTCAAGCGTGCATATGAAGGTAGCTGTAAGATATAGTCTCGCAGAAAATACCGGTTAAATTTAAATACCAAACCAGATTCAAAAATAAAATAAACTTTTTTTTTTTTTTTAAATTTTTTTTTTTTTTTAATTATTATTAATTTATTTTATTATTTTACTTTTTTTTTTTATTAATATTTTATTTATCTACTTTTCATCTAATTTATTTATTCATCTATTTACTTTATTAAACTTTTTATGTTTGTTTGTTTGTTTTTACTTTTTAGAATCTTTCCTTTTTTTTTTTTGTCGTTAAATTTTAAATTCTAATCTAAATCTTTTTTTTTTTTAACCAAGTCTATTCGTTTAAATTAATATTTCGGTTAATACTGCCATTAAACATTGCATTCTCTGTTCGTTTTAAATTATTGTGTGTATTAATATTTAGTTTATTTATTTATTTTATTCTATTTTTATATATGTATATTTCATTAATTAATTCAATATTATCTTTCGTGTAACGCTAAGACAACAATGAAAGGGAGGTAATTCAGTCCATTTGTTGTTTACGTCGCTTGTAATTTAGTTACTTCTAATTGTTAGGCTAAAATATTGTTATAATGAATGTTTCATTCCTTTTTTTTTTTTTTCCTTTCCCCTTTTTTTAAATTTTATTTATTTTTTTTTTTTTTAAATTATTATTATTAATGTTATCTGGGGTGGTTTCGGTATTTCATTTATTATTATTATTATTATTATTGTTGTTGTTTCGTTTTTGCTATTGTTATTATTGTTACTATTATTATATTATTATAGTTAATCTTTTTGTTCGGTTAAGTTATTACTATTATTAGTTTATAGACTTTAATATTTTTTTCAATTTATTATTTATTTATTTATTTATTTTTCCTATTTTTTTTTTTTTTCTATTAATTTTTTATTTATTTATTTATTTATTTATTTATTGTTTATCTATTAATTTATTGTACTTAATCATTTATTTATCTTTTTTTTAAGATTATTATTTATTTATTCATTTATCTTTATCTATTTTTTTTTATTTATTTATTATTTATTTATTTAATTTTTTTTCCCCGTTTGTTTGTTTATTTATTTATTTATTATTATTATTATTTTTTAAAATTTTATTTTTTGTTTAGTGAGTGTTTGACCTATGTTATATTATTTGTTATTATTATGAGGTGATGTTTTTGTTAGATTATTAGTTTTTAGTATTCATTTAATGGTTAAATTAAGGTAAAATCAATACAACAAGAGTGAGATGTAAAACTATATCAAACTAGAAATGAAGATCCTAATTCGAGTCGGTGATTTATTTGCGGAGATAGTTTTGCTATTAGTATCGATTCTTTTATTCGGAGGTTGCCAACGTTTCTCTCCGTAGCTATATATATATATATATATATATATATATATATATATATATATATATATATATATATATATATATATATATATATATATAGTGAGAGAAAGGGAAAATAAAGATATAAAATATAGATCCCTTGTTTTGAGCAATTGATAATATCTATTAAGATATTGTATATTGCATTATATATATATATATATATATATATATATATATATATATATATATATATATATATAAATATATATAAACTTCTTTTGTTAGATGGTAGGATAAATCTCAGAGTGTTCAATTAATTGAGAAAATCAAAATTAAGAGCGTAATAATTATTTATTATTCGGTACAGAAAAGCAGTACAACATTAGTACCATTGGTTTAAAACTCAGAAGGTGTTAACCTCCCGGCTATCTTTAGCTTTGTTGTAACTTGGAAGAAAAAATGGAGGGTCTCGTATAAGTCACGATCGGATACGTTATTTGTTTTGAAGGGTTCAATTAGTATTGTCTGAGAGTTCGTAAGACACGTACGCTCTGGTGGGTTTCTATTTTTTCACTAACCATTTCCGGGTAATACCAAGTGGTATTCAGCACCGGTGAACCTCACGGAACATTCCTTACAATATAATTGAAGACACTAAGAACGTGAAACATCAAACTTTTACAAAGATACTGGATTCAGCATTAAATAATCCGAAAGTGGTTGATTTGCCGTAAAACCAAAAAAAAAAACGAACATACTAAATCTTCATGATGTGATTCTTCTTTAGTTACACTTTCTACGATTGACCTCACATCCTTTTCTGATAACTATAAAACTGTCCTTTCACTTAACGCGCGCCTCTTTCTCGGAAATGCTCAACACAAAAGACTCGAATTTTGAAACCTAAATAGACAGATAAAACTGTTCGACGCGAACATTTCCTGCACACTGTGTGACTATTATTCGTTCGACGAATATAAGATTGCGCCAGAAGAACTTCCGAGTAAAATGAACGAAAAGGGTACTAAGCGTTATTCACCGGGAAGACCCATAAAACGTAATCTTGGTGGACGTGAATGATCGACTTCGTGTCTGTCAGAGCAACGATGCAATTTTAAGATTAATTATTAACACATTGATGATTTGTTGGATAATCTAACTGTTGTTTGTCTGGTTTATGGTAGGTCCACTACGCCTAGTTATATATATATATATATATATATATATATATATATATATATATATATATATATATATTTGTGTGTGTACTTTTATGTAATTGTTTTTACTGGTGATTGCAGCGTTCGTTGTTTTTGCTTACTACTATTTCGATTGTTTCACTTAATAAGTAACTAAGATGCAGAAAATTGCCTTATTTGTCGCCATTAACTATATAAGACATATTTTTCGTGTATATCTTTTTATTTTCATTAATTTTATACGCACATAAAAGTAATCCATGGACACGTTTTTATGACTCACAGCCGTCATCAGCAATGGTAAAACGCTTAACTATAGACATCAATATCGAAGGTTCGATCCTTGTCTTAGTTAGCCATGCTGGTGACGGTTGTGAGCCAGAAACACGTGTCCACGGATTATTTTTATGTACGTATAATATATATATATATATATATATATATATATATATATATATATATAGTTTGTGGGTTATTCTCTATATGAATTAATCCTCTGAAGCTAGTGTATGCATTCGTCTTTTTCAGAGTCTTCTGTCAGTTAGGGTCTGATACGGCTATATCTTGAATAAGATCGTAGCCGAAATATGTATTTATATATATATATATATATATATATATATATATATATATATATATATATAGAGAGAGAGAGAGAGAGAGAGAGAGAGAGAGAGAGAAAGCGAAAGAGAGATATGTACATGTATATGTATTTATATATATATATATGTGTGTGTGTATGTGTATTAATATATATGTGTGTGTATTTAGATGTATATATATATATATTTATATATGCATATATGTATATATATATGTATATATATATATATGTATGTATATATGTATATATATATACATATGTATATTAATATGTATATATATGCTTATGATATATATATATATATATGTATTTATATATATATATGCTTATAATATATATATATATATATGCATATATATATATATATATATATATATATATATATATATATATATATATATATATATATATATATTTATTTATTTATTTTATTTTATTTGTGTATGTATATGTATTTATATATTTGTCAGGTTCATCTCATATTCCAATAACCATGTTTTTAATTTTATTTTTATTTTTATTTTTTCACATTTCCCAAAAAACATAACATTTCTGTGATATCTATTTTACGGTCCGTTTCATTTGCCATGAGCCAAACCACTGTACTAGTATCTAAGTTCCTATTCTTGTTGATTTCTGTGTTATTTGAACTTACTATAGTTGATGTTAAGTTTATCGATGTTGAAAAGGATAGCTTTAGTGTATTTTTAAAAAATAATTTCACCTAATCTACTATCTAAATAGGCATTTGCAGGAAAATTGTTGTAACTTTTAAAAAGAAAAAATTACTCTAACTTGAATGCGATTTTTTATAAATCAATGATAGAATTTATTAACTATTTTAAAGAATATTATTGAATTAAAGTTTATAAATCTCCGCACAACTTTTATGATGTACTAGCTCTGAACTGAAAAATTAAAAATGGCGTACTAATGAGTTCCCCTACATGTGAGTTTGCTTTTCTTTTCTTTTTTTCATTTGTTTTCGCCCAAAAATGACCCACTGTATAGTGTAGATTTTTTTCAAGATATTTTAATCCAAGATCTTTTTATTCTTTGTGGATTTTCTGATAGTTTTGTAATGTTGCAAATATAGTATTGACATAAAAATGTTGTTTGGCTCACAGAAAATGAAACGGAACGTAAAAAATAATTTCACATAAATGTTATGCTTTTAGGAAATGTAAAAAAATAAAAATAAAAATAAAAACATTGTTATTGGAATATAAAATGAACCTGACAAATATATTAATACATATATATATACACAAATTAAAATATATATACATATATATCTATATATATCTATATATATATATATCAAGGCTGTGATAGGCGAAGCGAAGAGAAGGTATAATGAGTTAACAAAAAAACGCATCCAGTCACAGAAACTAGGTACTCGCGATTTCTGGAAAATCTACAATAGTGTAGTGAATAATGGTCAATCTACGATTCCCCCACTTTCAAACCACAATGATGTCGTTTGCACGGCCACTGATAAGGCTGAACTACTCGCACAGCGTTTCGCTTCTAACTCTACTTTAGACTCGGGTAACCACCCTCTCCCTGAATTACCATTGCGGACTGAAGCCACACTTGATAACCTGGTCATCACCCCATCCCAGGTCAGAGACATTATAAAAAGCCTTGACACCTCTAAAGCTTGTGGGCCTGATCTTATACCTGTAATAGCAATAAAGAAATGCTCTGCTGAACTGGCCCCTGTTCTCTCCAAACTCTACAACAAATGCCTAGCTGAATCTTGCTTCCCCGATAGCTGGAAAATTGCCTCTGTGGTACCAGTCTACAAGAATACTGGGAATAGAACCGACCCTCAGAACTACCGCCCAATCAGTCTACTGCCGATCTTTGCCAAAATCTTTGAGTCCTTAATCAATCTAGCGATAGTACGTCACTTAGTTAATGCTAAACTTCTATCCGACCGCCAGTATGGGTTTAGACAAGCACGATCTACTGCAGACATCCTAACGGTCATCTCTGAACGCATGTATCATACTCTCGACAAGGCATGTGAAGCTAGGACAGTAGCGCTTGATATATCCAAGGCCTTTGACAAGGTATGGCATAAAGGGCTTCTCCTGAAAATACGCTCATACGGTATTACTGGGCAACTACTTAATATAATTAGATCCTTCCTAAACAAAAGAAAAATCCAGGTTGTCCTCGATGGCCGTTCATCTAAACAACATGACATAAATGCTGGTGTGCCCCAGGGATCTATTCTTGGACCTTTGTTGTTCCTGATCTATATAAACGATCTCCCTGATGACATAGTGTCTGAGATCGGTTTATTTGCTGACGACACCACGCTTTACTCTCGCCATGTTGGCAAAACGGACGCGATCATATCTGAGGCAATGGCTGCATCCTTAGAAAATGACCTCCAGGCTGTAGTGGATTGGGGCCATAAATGGTTGGTGACTTTTAATGCCGCAAAGACAAAGCTCCTTTCCTTCAACAACTACAAGAAGCCTCTCCAACCACCGATTGCCATGGCAAATAACACCCTACCTGAGAGTTCATCATTCAAACTCCTTGGCCTAACCTTCACAGGTAACATGAATTGGAACACATACATTGAAGACATTGCCAAGGCTGCCGCAAAGAAGGTTGGCTCCCTCTACCGTGCTAGTGGACTCCTTACACCTGACATTATCCTGTATCTCTACAAAGCCACCATTCGCCCATGCATGGAGTATTGTTGCCACATCTGGGCTGGTGCATCATCTACTAGTCTCTCCCTCCTTGACAAAGTCCAAAAAAGAGTAGTCAACCTAATAGGTCCCTCACTGTCAGCTAAGCTCCAGCCCCTGTCCCATCGCCGCAATGTAGCATCCTTGTGTTTGTTTTACAAATACTTCAATGGATTATGCTCTGATGAGTGTGCTGCTCTGGTACCCCCTCGACGTAAATTCACTAGACTAACTCGACATTCTACTAAATCTCACTCATTCACTGTGGAGGTCCCCAGATGCCGGAGAGCATTCTACTCAAATAGCTTCTTTCCTCGTGCTGCTGGCCTCTGGAACTCCCTCCCTGCCCCCTGTTTCCCCGACAGTACTGACATGCAGAAATTTAAAACTAATGTAAACAGACACCTCGCTGCTCAGATCCCAATTTAAGCTGAACCACCAATCCTTCCCCCCCTTTTCCTTTTTTCTCAGTAGCCCCTTATGTTTACAGTGGCGTCCTGCCTTGTTTGGGGTGAACCATGTAAAAAAAAAATATATATATATATATATTAGTATACATTTTTATTTTACAAACATTTTGACTAGATATGTCCATATATATGCATATGTATATAAATGTATATGTATGTATAAGTATATATGTATGCATATATATATATATGTATCCCTATATATATATATATATATATATATATATATATATATATATATATATATATATATGAGGCGTAATGAACCTACCATAGGCAAGAAAACAACAGTTTGATAGTCCAACAAATCATCAATAAGTTAATAACTATTCTGTAAATTGCAGATATCTTGTATATATATACATGATGATGATGATGATGATGATGATGATGATGATGATGATGATGATGATGATGATCCAGGCAAGGTAAACATCCACAGGATAGTAATTCAACGAATTTAAACCGGGCTTATAAAAAGTTCTCAATATCAAATAGAGCATTCATATATGATTATTTTTATTTACACACATGTACAAAATCTGCGACACTAGCATGTCGAAGTTACGATGAGAGTTAAAGTTTTCAATGAATTTAAAGTCACCTTTGAAATATTCCTTTGATTCCATCTTAGGGGGTCAGTAGCAGCAATTATCGGTAAGGTCAATAAAATATCTAAAATATATTAAAACGTAAAGAAACGAAATTTAGTTATTTACAAAAGATTTTCATCGTTTCATAAATCAAATAAAAGTATACAATAAATAGCTTAGTGAATAATATATTTAAAAAATGGTTTTAACATTTAAATAATTATTTTTATTGGTATTTTTTAGATTTAAAATAATTCGTTTTCATATCATTCGAATTCGATTCGTTAAATCCATTCAGACTTAATTTTACAGGTATATAAAAAGTATAATGTAAGAAAGGAAATATAAAATAAGGAAAAATCGATGGCTAAACCCCGAAGAAAAAAGGAAATAATTGAGCGAAAAAACAAAAGACGGTTAGTGAAAATATGTCTTAATTTAGGTCAATATTTAAGCTGATAATGAATTATTAAAATACAAACAGCGAAAAGCATATGATACGTATATGTTATCACTAGGATATACTGAGATCATAGTTCCATTTGGAAAACAAAGAATATGATGTTGATAATGAGTACTGATTGCCTAGTTTTTCATTGTTTTTTACTTTGTTTTATATAATTAGCACTGAGTATACCCCTACCTAGAAATAAATGCACAGGAACATTTTACAAATATCTTGATGTTAGCCGAGACAATTGTATGCTGAATAAAAAAAAAACAAAGTTTGTGAAATGATGTGAATCTGTCCTTTATAACATCGGTATGGTATAAAATTAAATAAAAAATAGTGTGTGTGTGTATATATATATATATATATATATATATATATATATATATATATATATATATATATATATATATATTTAGCCTGCCGATTCCCCCCGGGGATGAAACACGGGAGCCTCTGTGTAGCTTGATTGCCATATATATTTTCATTGCTTACTACCTAGCTCTACTTACGTATCGAGCACTGTTGAAGTAAATACTGAAAATTGATACATAAAAAATTATATCTCCTTATAATATTTTATGTGGATACATGAAGTACTAATATATATATATATATATATATATATATATATATATATATATATATATATATATGAGAGAGATAAGGTGGAGGTGGAAGTGACCTGGCGTAATGGTTACAAGCACGTACTGTGGGCAGTAACCCTTACAAGGTTTATCCATTGTGTCTCGAGACTGAGCGGGGGCCTCTCGTTTGTATTTTGTACTTGTGAAAGTAAAACTTCTAGATGCTACGCTGCATTAATTGGTGTCATTCACTTATGTGCGTTTGGTGATTAAAATGCAATTTAAAACCGATGCGTGACATACCGTCGGTCAAAAGAAGAATCGAAAAAGAACACCTGTTGAATTTAATGATATCCCGTTGAGAGGTTTTTTTTTTCAATTAAACACGATGATAAAAAATCATTGCAGATATACTTTTCTATCAAAAGTCACGAGTTTGGTTACACCTGAAAAAGAAACAGAATCGATTGCCTCTACTTTATATATATATATATATATATATATATATATATATATATATATATATATATATATATATATATATATATATATATATATATATTGGGTGGTAGAAAATGTGGAGGTGATATGTATGATATATCTGGGGGTAAATGAGATGGTTGTTATCTTGCATATAAAAATTAATTTTGATAAAAAGGGTGACATTTAACTGAAAATATAATTTAAATGAAAATATCCTTGGCAGTGTGATAGGTCTTGTATTTTTCATATGATGGTGTATTTTTAGACTTATATACGGATAGAGGATTTAGGACTTTCAGTGGGTTATGTGTTTTCGTTATTAGTCCATTTGTCTAGTAGAAATGTTCCTTTGTGGAAGCATAGCTTGAACACCTCAGTTTTGACATCCATACAGTTTATCGAAGGGTTATTAATCGCTTGTATGATCCTGAATTTTTCTGTGGTGCATAGTGGCAATTCCTGGGTGTAGGGCTATAATGTGTTTCTTTGTCGATGATCTTCCATTTAATTTTAAAGGGTGTGCTGGACTCTGAACTTTCATAATATGGTTGCTAGGAAGGTTATGCCACTTTTTTTATTATTTGAAAGTGTTATTGTGGGTGAAGAGTCTGTGTTTGAAGGTTCCTTGTGTCATTTCTATGTATTTCTTTTAGTGGGGTTTGTACCAGATAGTACTTTGGCTTCGTACACTATAGATCTGATTGTGCCATGCCCTCTTAGTGTACAAATTTCAACTATTCTACATACGACGTATGAGTTGGAGGATTGATTGGAGTTGTATGTTTTGAGGCTAGTAGAGGTACTACGGTGGATATATCATAAATAACTTGTTTTACCGTATTTCTATTGAAGAGTTTATGAAGTTTATTGGTAAGTTAGATAGGTGTGATTTTTTTATTAATAGCCGCTTTCACAAAGGGTTTTGTTGTAATATGGATGGATTGGTAGAAAAACAGATGGTGCATGTGATTCCATACTGTTTTGCGTAAGATAACTGGCAAACTGCGTGAATTATGTTCAAGAATATGTTATTTTCCAAAACGCATATATGAAAGCTGCAATTTAAGAAAAATGATGAACATAAATACAAGGGAAAAATGTATACCAAACTGAAAAAAGATACAATATTTAGAAATAAACTGTAATAATGGACTAATCGATAGATATGACAGCGACACTAGATACATCTGACACCAAAAAAAAGTTGTTTTAACCTAAAAGGTCCTGCGCTGCCGAACAAGCTCCAGCCCCTATCACATCACAGCAATGGTGCATCCTTATGCTCGTTTCACAAGCACTTCTAGGGAATGTACTTGCACCCTGTAAACAAAAATACCCATTAACCATCCGACTAGAAGCAACATTACACTCCTAGGCAATAGAAGTCCTAAGATACCGGATTATTTTCATACTCTGATATCTTCTTTCCGCAAACCGCTTTTGGAATTCCCTTTCTGCTCCCTGTTTTCCCGACGATACCAACATGCAGAAATTTAAATGTAATGGGAAACACATCTTGCTACTTAACTCCCCATCCAGGTTGCCCCCTATAAATATGTTCCCTATCATAGTAGCCCCCTTACGTTTCACTGGCAATTGAACAAAAGTATTTTTTTTAAATTCCCGTCAGACGTCACATGCAGACGTGTTCTCTTTAGTCTAGAAGCTTCATATTACAGTTAAAAATAGCTACTCTTACAATGCAACACTATCCATTTATAATGTTAACATTCAAGATATATTTTTATCTTGGCCATATAAAATAACAGTTTTCTCCACTCTCTCCCTCTTACTTTCTTTACCCTCTCTTTTATTTATTTCTCTCTTCCGCGTGTGTGCGTGCATGTGTATATATGCGAGTGTGCTTTGCGTGTATTTTACCTCAATATTAGATTATTTAAAAATAATCACAGAGAATGCTTCATTTCTTGCATGCGGCCTGCACAGATAACTAATCCCCCTGCTTTGGCCCTAGGCCGTTTTTATGATACTGAAAACTTGGTGCTATCACATTTTAAAGTGGGTATACCCCTTTTTAGCAAGGGATATATATTTTTTATTCTGAACCGTTTTTTTAGAGGTACGAAATATTTAAATTGGCTTTATATATGGATTCATCATAAGAGTAGATGGTGTTACTCCATGGTTACACATAAATTGAATATAGATGCCAACAGAATAACAGACAACCTTTATGATGTCTTTACTTGTGAAGGAAAATAAATACCGTTCACCAAATATTATGGAAATTCATCCAGTAGTTTTGTTTTTATATAATAAATTCAACTTTTAGCCGTACGCGGAAAATCGCCGCCATTATCAGCATAATTATGAAACTTTTCGGAGATAAATCAACCTTTTTTTTGTTTAAATGCAAAACTAAGCAATTGCTTCCCTTGAATAACATGATAATGGCGCGATATTCCGCGTACGGTTAAAAGTTGAATTCATTTTTATAGAAACAAAACTACTAGATAAATTTTCGTAATATTTTGTGAACGGTATTTATTTTTCCTCAATAGTAAGTATATCATAAAGGTGTTTATGACATCCATATTCAATCTACGTGTAACCGTGCAGAAGCACCGAGTATATATATATATATATATATATATATATATATATATATATATATATATATATATATATATATATATGCGTGTATGTGTTAGCGGATGTGCATCTATCGGTGAACTTACGACTATATATCCATTTATTATTTTCACTTAATTTTATATTAATTTATACTTTGATATTTATTTATTTTGTAGGCTATATGTATATGAATTTACTTGTACTTGATATATTATTCAATCTGTGTATAGCCATATAAGTATATATGTATGTGTTTATATATATATATATATGTACATGTATAATATATATATATGTACATGTATATATATATATATATATATATATATATATATATATATGTACATGTACATGTATATATATGTATGTACATGTATATATATGTATGTACATGTATATATATATATATGTACATGTATATATATATACATATATATATATATATATGTGTGTGTGTGTGTGTGTGTGTGTATATATTTGTGTGATTTTTAAAAGGAAAGATAACTCTGTGTGATGTATTTAAATCTATAACTCATTCTCTATAATCAAAAATGGCAGATTGTGGATGTTTATTTACGGAGTGTATCTAAAGATACAGACGTTTTGGTGGAAATGTACTATAGACAGTTATTTTTTCTGTATATCTGGCGATTTTTTAAATATTTATAAGATTAAAGCTTTGTAACTAACAATGCTCTGATTGTAAAGCTGTGAAGAAACCCCCTTATATTTTTTTTAATTAGAACCAATTTGTTTTATACGAGATTTTGCTTTGGTTGTAAACTATTACAATTCATAATTGCTCTTGAATTGAATATTAGAACCCTAGAATATCCATTGAGCTATACAAATTTGAGTCGGACAACACAACCAAAATATATGCATTATATATGCGCATATTTATATATATATATATATATATATATATATATATATATATATACATATATATATATATATATATATATATATATACAACCAAAATATATTCATTATGTATATATATATATATACATATATATTTAAGAGTTAAATCTGCGTATCTATATGTATGTTTGTGCATTCATATATACATATCTTTATGGGTATATGGGTATATATATGTGCTCATATATTTCTGTTTGAATCCGAGTATTAACGTATGTGTACTTAGACAAGTGTGTATGCCTGTGTGTTTTTCTATGTGTGTTTGACAATGATATATGGACTGATAGAAATCAATAGCACTCTTTACTGAAACTGGATGGTAAGACGTTTGGGGATAGTGTTTTTATAGTGAAAAGAGAATAGTTTGTTTCCTTTGACTATAGTTGGAAATAGAACTTTCAGTGAGGATATTTCAGCTATGGCATGGAAAATCTGAAAGCAACCAATACGCTGTTTGATATGATTTTTGGCATGTAAAATTATATAGACCTCTGTGTTTTCTTTGGTTAGTGTCGTATGCGAATTTAATAACTGAAGCCTTATGAAAATTGAATTAATTAATTAATATGTGAGAAACTAGAGAGTTCTTAGAATCACCTTGTTTTACCGATCTATAATGTTCTTAAATTAGTTTACTAAGATTCTTTTTCCTAAATGTAGAGGTTGTTAAAGTCGGTAGATGGGATTGTGTATATATGCTTGTTTGTGTTTGTTGAATATGTTCTTAATAGTGATAACGGGTTATGGAATAGTTCTGAAATCATATTAGTAGTTGTTGTGAGTAAGTAGGGTGAAAGAAAGGTGTAGTTGTGGAAAATGCGGAGTGCCTTTTTTTTAGCGGTTAAAGCGGAAGTATTTGGAGTATTTGACAGTGTTAAGGGAGGATTCTATAATATTGAATTCGTTTAACAGATACATATTCTAAGAGCTCTGAAGTATAGTAGTATAATAAGGCCTGTTTTATTGCGCGGTGGTGGGAGTAGTAGTGTATATAGTAATATTTGTATGTTATGCTATTAAATAAAAATAATTTTATAATATATATATATATATATATATATATATACATATATTAGTTTTATTTTTGTATACAAATAATTATATAATATGTGTATATATACATATATTATAAAATTATTTTTTATCTTAAAAATAAAATCATTTTATAATATATATATGGAAAATGAAAAAGGAAAATTCGAAGATTGTTTATATATTCATCAACGTTTCTTCCTAATTTCAAAACATTCTCAACATGACTGATTTGAAGAAATAACATGGAAGTCAATATTTGAAAATATGTGTTGCGTTTGACTTCTATTTTATTTCTTGAAATCAGTCATCTTGAGAAAATCTTGAAATAAAGACGAAACGTTGATGAATATATAAATAATTTTCGGGGTTTCCTTTTTAATTTTTCATCACGTTGGAACATTATTTCCATAATTATCATATATATATATATATACATATATATATAATTACTTTTAAATATATTAAGAATAAAAAATAGTGCTATATATATATATATATATATATATATATATATATAATAATGGTAATAATCCAGGTGAAAAATATCCACAGGGTGGTAATCCAGAGAATTTTAACCGGGTTTATAAAAAGTGCTCAATATCGAAATAGAGCTCTATATATGATAATTTTATTTACACAGACATGTACAAAATCTGCGACACTGGCATGTCGATGTTATCGATCAACAGTTACTATAAACTGAGATCTCATCAGGCAGAGTTAGAATCCGATCTTAACCTCAGATCATATTTGGAGAGAAACTATATATATATATATATATATATATATATATATATATATATATATATATATATATATATATAATTACTTTTATATTAAGATATATTAAGAACAAAAAATAATTTCAAGGGAAACAAATCTTCAAGTAACGTCAAAGAGTTCTACTCGATACCAGCACTTTAATTGAACAACTTTACCCAGGACCGGTTGAAAGTGTTTGATGCAAATAACCACCAAAACAATAACTTCGACTGACCTTAATAATTGTAAAAAAAAAACTCATGGGTAAACGTCTGTGCAGATCAGTGGTGTCCAAACCTTTTCTAATAAAAAAAAATCGTATAAATAAAAGCATTTCGTTGTAGAAATGTTTTATATTTTACTGTTAATGTTCACTAAGCCGGATACAAAGCTATATATATATATATTAAGTAACTAAGCACACCTCTTTAGTAATACTTTTCCAAACAAGACCATTTCTATAACAGGCTGAGACATCTGACATTTGGGGTCTTTTACCAGAGGCAAGATTTCCAGTCAGTCAGCAGAAATCATTTTTACTGCTAACACTTTACTTTCATAGATCAAAGAAAATGGTCATTCTTAAATAGTATCTTATTTATTTAAGCTGAGATTCTGTACCAGAAATCACGTTTACGTTTACTGTAAAAAGTCCAAATTTCATTTTATTGAGAACTATTTTTTCACTATTATAAATTAAAAGAAAAAGGTGTGCTTACTTTTTCTTCAGTAAAATTTGGTTTTACATATTTTGTAAAAGTTTCATATCATAATATGTAATAATACTATCATTTAAGTTAAAGTACAAATATCTTCTCGAGTAGAACTCTATGGCATCAATTGAAGATTTCGGGGGGTTTTCTCTGAGATTATTCTGCCGTTATTTCTTTGAAAAATATGACAGATGAAAATAACTATTCATGAATATTTTAAATCAAAACGGCTTTTAATAATAATTATATATATATATATATATATATATATATATATATATATATATATATATGTATATATATACTTAAGGTTCACCATACGTAACTATATAATTTCATTTCAACATAATAAATGTAACATGGAAGAAATATGCAACTTAAATATAGAAACTAACAGTCACATTTAATTTTTTCTGCTACATAAGACATAATGTTTATTAAAACATTTATTAAAGCACTGTATGCTTACCATCGAGTTCAATGCACTTTGCTAATCTTTCAGGGACTGCGCGTCATACTTTGATGCACAGCTCAAACCGCACTTGAGCAATGACAGCTCGGATTTGTTCCTTTGTTCCTTAAGTTCGAAAATATACGATTTCGGCTTTCAAAATAAAAGAAATACTTAGGTATCAACAAAGTTACATATAAAAGATAAGATATAGTTACTTGTGGCGGACTCTGTCTCTCTGTCTCTGTCTGTCTGTCTGTCTGTCTGTCTGTCTGTCTGTCTGTCTGTGTCTCTGTCTGTCTGTGTCTCTGTCTCTGTCTCTGTCTCTGTCTCTGTCTCTGTCTCTGTCTCTCTCTCTCTCTCTCTCTCTCTCTCTCTCTCTCTCTCTGTGTGTGTGTGTATACACACACACATATACATATATATATACATATATATATATATATATATATATATATGTGTATGTATACAGATAGAGAGAGAGAAAGAGATATACATACATACATATATATATATATATATATATATATATATATATATATATATATATAATTTAACAGTTATGATGCATCCGTATACAAAGGAACTTTTAAACATTTTTGCTTCATTTGCTTCCGGTGTCTTTGGCTTCGTCTATAGCAACAGTAATACTAGATATATTTACCCATCAAACAAGAAAATAAACATAATCCTTTGCATTTTAAATTAGTTGTAAATTTGAATAAAAATGTTGTGTAGTTGCTTTTTCTCTTTTATGTGAAATTATGTCTTTTATTTTTTTAAAGTATTTATTGATTTTCTTTTTTGTTTGTTTGAAAAAATAAACTATCTAACCACATTGAATCATCCTGATTATTTTTTGTTTTTCCTTATGCAATTATATTATTTTGATGCGGGTGATTAAAGATAGCGTGAGTGTGGTAAATTTCCACGTAAGCATAAAAAATTGAGTAGCGTGGAATTTTCAAAGTAAAAGTTGTGAGAGGTATGTGTCACGACATGGCACGTCACAGTCACCGGAAGCCGATAAGCTGGCGTTGCGAGTGGGAGAGAGAAGATTTTTCACTTTCGACTGACTCGGCAGAGAGGGAGCATTTGAGTGTGGATAGCCGCTGCCCTCCCCCTCATGAGGTTAGTGGTGGTATGCGTATACGTCTATACTATAAAGAAAGAATAAAACACCGAAGATATTTAAAACCTAAATGCATTTGTGATGTTTCTTTATTAATAGCGTTTATGAAAGCTGTTAAGAAGAAGAAGAAGAAGAAGAAGAAGAAGAAGAAGAAGAAGAAGAAGAAGAAGAAGAAGAAGAAGAAGAAGAAGAAGAAGAAGAAGACTACACTGACAGAGAGAAGAGAAGATTGAACTGTGGGTGTCACATCACCACTGCGACTACAGAACTTTGACTAGCTAATTCAGCCGACGAAGTGAACACTATATGTTAATTGTAGAACACTCTAGTTACGTTACACATGTTTCTTTCCTTTTTAATATAGAGATTAAGACTTGTGATTTAAAAAAATTATTGACTTTTCGATCGATCTCTTCGACATTGCAGATATCAATCTACATTTTTAAATGCTATGCATGTGATACTAGTATCACTTGATTTTAATTTTTTCTTTAATATGAAAACAAAAGGTTACTGTTTTCAGTTTATTTGATAAAAAATAATATTCAAAATCATTTTATTATTAACCAATGTATAACATTTTGATTTCAAATACGTTATTAGCACAATACTAAGCATTTACCGCGCCCGCGAAAGGATTAAACACGTGATGTTTATAAAGTTCACTCAATGACAAATACCTAATCTCGATTGGTTTCGGAATTCCACCAATCAGAAAGAATCGCATCCAAAAGTAAAGGAGATAATTATCTTTTTAAAATGTCGTTTCTATTTTTATTTAACAAATACTTGCTCTTCTGTATTAGCATTTATACATTTATTTTACGGTTCAATTTGATACAACTAAACTTACCAAATACGCACGTTACTTCTGTTTCCAATTTCGACTGTGTTCAAATCTTAGTGGTGATACGTAGAAACAATGAATTTGCATCACTTGGTAGTTGGATCTGTGGAACCCCTGTTTCAGCAGTGACAACAACAACAACTATGACAAAGAAACGCTCTCTGAAATATTCGATGTTTTTTTTGTATTCCATGAAAAATTCCCAATTTTTTACATTTTTATTGTCATTAAGGGTATGACTACATATCAACCAAACCATTTCATTATCACATCACTACAGTATAAATCTCTATGCATGAGTGGATGAAGTGTGTGAGGTGCGCTGAAGAAAAATTCCTACCAGTAAAATAAATAGCCCTGTTGTGCTCGCATACCCTTAATGACAATAAAAGTGTAAAAATTTGGGAATTTCCTTGCTTTCGTACATTTAGTGTATATGAATTTTCATCTTAACCCTATTAAGGGCATATGATTTCAGTATACTGGCATTTTTCATGGAATGTCACTACTTTTGTAAAGGCTATGCCTCATTACAATGGTCATTTTAAAGTTTTTTTGAAATTTTCTGGAAAACTAAGGTATATGGTAAAGTGAAATTTAAATGCCATCAAATAGACCCTAGAACCTCTATCTCTGCCAAAAATCAGCTGAATCCATCAAATAGTTGATGAGATACAGTGTGGCACATATGTACGTACGTACACACGGATAACACAAAATCATGCCTGACCTTTCTGGATCTCTGGGTTGCCTTGACTAATGATGCTGAAATTCTACACACTTATAGAACCTATCAAAAAAAAATTTGTGCAAAGTTTTAACTAATTTGTTTTATTGGTTTTTGAGTTATGATTGATCAAAGAAATGAGATTTCTAGCATAGGCCGTTTTTGAAGTCTATTAATAGATAGAGCGCTCGTGCGCCTCCCTTGATTATTTGAATTATTCGGAGTACTGTTCTAATCTTGGATGTTATTATCGCAACATTTCGGTCGATGTAACCTCAGATCTTTTTTCAGGTGCATCTTGTTCAACTCGGTAATCTCGGGTTACATCGGTTGAAACGCTGCGAGAATAACATCCAAGATGAGAACAGTAGTCCGAATAATCTAAATAATACGAATTATCGATCCTCATCTAAAAAAAAATCCGAAACCTTATATCGATGTTTCTTTCTTTGAAATTCTTATTACTGGTTGGATCAAAATACTCAATCTTGATAGGTTGACTATATCGAACTTCAACCAATCAGAAAGAATCAGGCACAAACCGGTGTCACTATCGGAAAATGAAAGGCATAAGACTGCCCAAGCAAATTGCACACGAAAACATGCGGACATGATTATAAAAAGGACACTTGAATAAACTTCGAAAAACACATGATCAGAACGAAGTATATAAAAGCTAACTTAGATAAATACCACGAAACATTAAATGTAGACCCTGTAGACAAAGAGACGAAACGATAAACCACATCGTAATAGATTAGTTTAAAAGGGGTACAAAAACCGACATGACTGGGTTGGAAAGGTGGTCCACTGTGAACAATGAAAACGACTTCACTTTGAACATGTATACAAATGGTACAAGCATAAACCGGATAAAATATTGGAAAATAAAAGATACAAATGCTATGGGGCATGAAAATACAAACTGACAAACTCATGCAAGCTAGGAGACCAGACGCGATAATAGTCAACAAGAAGAAAAAGTTCTGCCAAAATAGAAGATTTCCCCGTGACAGCGGTTAACAAGGTGAAGATCAACAGGGCAGAAAATTAAGCAAATCTATGGAACTTGTTACGAAGCTGAGGGTAATATGAAACATAAAAAATACTGTAATAACTATAATTGTATGAGTACTAAGAATAGTTCGGAAAACTCGATGAAAAGGCTAGTAGAAATTGGAATCAAAGGAAGGATTGATGCTATACAAAACACGATACTGATGAAAACAGCTGGAATATTAAGAAGATGCATAGAAAGCGGAAACCAACTCAGAAGACCAAGTGACCTCAACCAACCAGAGGTAAGTTGAAACAAGAATAATGCAGTATAGACACTGTTAGAAATAGAGAAAGAAAATTGCACGAATCAAGAAAACTGAAAATAAAAGGGTAGATATGTAAGAAAAATCCCATAATTTAAATCCCCTCCCCCGACACGAAAAAGTATATAAAACATTGCGTACCCAAGAGGATAGAATTCATTCATGTCATGGAGTATTTCCATAAAAAAGATCGTTTCTTTTATATTTTTGCCTCAACATAAACTCACACAGATATCTGTAAACCATACCGCGATGCGTTCTACAGTGGCGTTTATTGTACATTTTGTACAGCCTAATACTAACCCTTACTCTAACTCTAACCCTTATCCGACTGATGACTAGTAGATGAAATATGTGTGGACGAATTGCGCGTGACTAGCAGGGATTTTTAAAAATTATTTATTTATTTGTTTTGTGTGTGAAACTGATTTTCCCATTAGTAGTGGGGTTGTTCTACAACGAAAACACTAAAGATGCTTTATTCATTCGAGAAGAGATTCGATACTCGTTGGATTGGGAGGGGAAGAGGGGTTATTTTTTGCATTCACAAATCAATTTCTGTGCCGATTTTTTAAGCCAACGTTCAGTCAGAATTTCGCGCGGAGGAAATTATTCTAAACGCCTGTAATTCTCAGAAGAAACGACAATGTACTTCCGCATGAATGCTGCCAGCTCCAAGTAGAAAAGTATTATGTTTACTGACAATGAAGCCAATTTACAATAATTAATGTAACATGGTCGTAAATAATAATAAAAAAAAGAAAAGGGAAACAAGAAGAAACCGTACAATTTCCAACGTCCAGTAATTGCAATCCCGTTGATTAAGACATTTCACTATTGTATATCAGAATTCCCTACCTTGAAAGACGCGCTTGGCTGGCCCGAAGACTATTTCAAATCACATTTCAAGACAAAAAGACGTGAGAAAAGGATTGATAATAAATTATACTTAGTCGCACAGTAAGTTAAGTTAAGTGCAGCTTGAATGTTTAACAAAAGTACTCGGACAGCACATACTTCCATCGATACTCTGTAATAAAAAAAACAATGTGTATTTATATATATATATATATATATATATATATATATATATAGAGAGAGAGAGAGAGAGAGAGAGAGAGAGGGAGAGAGAGAGAGAGACTTAGGTGTCAACACTTATCAAGGTCCAATGGCCATTCGAGGATAAAGGTTAAATGAATGTCAGGTGGACGGTGAGACAACACTATGATGATTGGTAATGATGGTGGTGATTAAGGAAAATTTTACTATTTAAAAGGGCGGCTCACCAAGAATTTGTTTACATTGAACTTGAAAACGACCATGTTGTAGTCATCTGGGAAGCAGTCTCGTGCTATTATTTTGTTCCACAGACGGACAGTTCTATGAAATAAACTTTGATCATGGAAGTTTCGTTTAGTTTTAGGTGGAGAGAGAGGGAAAGGGAAACTATTGACAGTAGTTGTATGGAGACGAGTTTTTGTGAATATTTTACGGGGTGGGGGCATAGATTGAACTCAGTCGAGCACCTGCCCTAGAAATAACGATAGAGTAGAAAAATAGTAGCAACGTCTCTTCTGTGGCAAAGAGGTAATAGGGAGGGAATTTGTCCCGACATACAAAATCTTGCAGGTACAAAACTGCCGGATGAATCCATTTCAAGTATTTAGGGTAATTGATAAAACAAATAACAAGTAAGACAACTGTACCCCACCTATCAGCTAAGTAAGTGACGTCACCAATTTTGCCGTTCCTGGGTTCGGTTGGTCATTGGTCACCCGGTACTGCTCGGGAAAGGTTGCCGTCCTGATGAAGGCAGCGGATGTCGAAGGCCTGGTCCAGCGATTACTCACTCCCACGCTGTGTTTGATAGATCAGTGAGTAATTATCCGGGTTGGGTCAGCAACTCAGTACCACTACGAAGCGACGGGTCATTTCAAGCAGAACAAGTAAAATAAAAATAAAATAAAAGTCTTCAATAACTCGTGATATTGTTTTTTTAGAAGAAGAATTATTTGGTAAAGAGAATAGTAAACAAACGAAAACTTTTATAATTTCAAATCAGGAACTCTGTGTTTTTGGACCGACGCTCTAATTGTTAATGGACGATTTTTAGTTAGTTTGGCGAGATTGTCTAAGTCCGGGGGTATTCCGTCTCAGAGCGACGTGGATATGGTGGGCAAGCAAAAACGAGTCTCTTCTAACTATGTGTCTCAGACCGGCAAAGCCCCCACACCAAGCCCATGGAGGAGGTCTGTCTCCCACCGACGTGGACACCGGTAGCGAGCAAAAGCGAGTCTCTGAAGCCTGTTACGCGTCGACTTATATTAAAAATCAGTTGTGCGTGGCCCACCCTTCCCCAGTCAGCGAACAAAGAAAACAAATGGTTTCCCTTTCTTCATTATTATTTTCCCTTGGACAATTTGGGATTCTCAATCGCTTCCCATCCCCCACCGCTCACTGATAACCGAAAAATGTAATTCCATCCATGGCCGTGGGTTTTCTTAACCTACGTCCACAAAAATCAACTCGTTGGCGAGTAGCTTGGGTCGCCTTATCGGTCCAAATCACACCTGTCTTTTGTCTAGCCATGGAAAGTGCATTCTTTCCAACCAAGCTCAGACACAGTGACGCCTGACTCTGCAATATTTGTGTTCATCTATCAAATCTTATTTCTCTCGACCAACATCTGCTCTATGCATTGGTCGCCACCTCGATACACTGCGACAATCAAAGTTGAAATCCTAGACAACCCGACGCCGTTGTCTACTTTTATCGTTTTTTTTGTTGGTTTTAATGAAGATATCTATGCCTTTCCCAGTTAATTCAAACTAACGCGATACTTTTATCGCTGACCTTCGTAGGCCCACTCCTAATTCATACTAGTGTGTATTTTGGCTCCCTCTTCCGTAGGTCTGTTGAACATTGTTACACAACGGCTTCAATCTATTTCCATAATGAGACTTTTTTTTCTTTCAGGTCTTTGTAGGACAATTAGTCTTGGAGAAGGAAAACTTCGAAATAACACGCCTTTCTCTACTTATACCAACATTATTTATCGTCGTCATATTTTTCCTTGTCACTGAACTTTTTTTCTTTTTCTTTTAACATATTTCACCCCAAACAAGGCAGGTCGCTACTGTAGACATAAGGGGCTACTGAGAATTAGGGAGTAGGTTTTGGGTGTCATCTTAAGTTGAGAGCTGTGCAGCGAGATATCTGCTTACATTAATTTTAAACCACTGCATGTCGGGACTGTCGGGGAAACAGTGAGCAGAGAGGGGGTTCCAGAGTCCGGCAGCACGAGGAAAGAAGCTGCTGGAGTATAAGGCCTTCCAGCATCTGATGATCTCCACAGTGAATGGATGGGACATAGCTGATTGTCGGGTTGTTCTAGTGTATTTGCATCGAGGGGGCACTAGAGCAGCTAGTCTATCGGAGCACAATCCATTGAAGTATTTGTAAAACAAGCACAAGGATTGAATATTGCGGCGGAGGGACAGGGGCTGGGGCTTGGTGGATAGTGAGGGACCTATTAAGTTGGCGACTCTTTTTTTGACCTTGTCTCAGAGGAAGTGACTAGTGGATGATGCACCAGCCCAGATATGACAACAATATTCCATACATGGGCGGATGATGGCTTTGTAGAGATACAGGATAATGTCAGGTGTGAGGAGTTTACTAGCACGGTAGAGGGAGCCCATCTTCTTTGCAGCAGCCTTGACAATGTCTTCAATGTATTTGTTCCAATTTTTGTTACCTGTGAAGGTTAGGCCGAGTAGTTTGAATGGTGAACTCTCAGGTAGGGTGTTATTTGCCATGGCAATCGGTAGTTGAAGAGGTTTTTTTGTAGTTATTAAAGGAAAAGAGCTTTGTCTTTGCGGCATAAAAAATTACCAACCATTTCTGCTCCAATCCACTACAGCTTGGAGGTCACTTTCTAAGGATTCAGCCATTGACTCGGATATGTACGCGTCCGTTTTGCCCACATGACGAGAGTAAAACATAGTGTCATCAGCAAATATACCCATCTCATACTCGATGTCATCAGGGAGGTTGTTTATGAAAATCAGGAACAATAAAGGTGCAAGGATAGATCCCTGGGCTACACCTGCATTTGTGTCATGTTGCTTAGATGAACAGCCATCGAGGACAACCTGGATCTTCCTTTTGGTTAGGAAGGATCTAATTATATTAAATATTCGTCCAGTAATACCATATGAGTAACTTTTTAGGAGGAGCCCCTTATGCCATACCTTGTCAAAGGCCTTGGATATATCAAGCACTACTGCCCTAGTATTTCGGTCTATTCGCAGTTGACTTATGGCGGACGAACTTTCAGAATGCTTGCTGCCTCTCGGCAATGGCAGCTGCATATTTCGAGGTGGGTTTGCTGAAGAATTTTCGCATGTGGACAGAGGCTTCAATGCCTGCTTTGACCAATTCGGTTAACTCATTTGCACACTGATCAACAGGGAGTGAGAAGGTTTCAGTCCATTGGGCGTCGCTGATGTGATCTCTGATGGACTCAAAATCAGCCTGCTCGTAGTATCTCGTTGTTTTGAGCAACGGCTCATCAGCTTTCGAACGAGTTTTTAAAGTGATAGCAATCATAACCACAACGTGATCAGCGTCTCCGAGCGGGCTATGGGCTTCAGTTACACAAGCCTCGACAGTGAGGTTAGCAACAGGTCGAGAAGTGAGGCTTGCTGGTCTACTCGATCAGGGAGGCAGGTCGGGAAATTGACAGTCTGAGAGAGGGAGTGAGCTAAGGAGAAATTATACGTAGAGTTACCGGCTGCGTCAGTATGGCTGGAGAATCCCAGCCAGTCACAGTGGTGTGCATTAAAATCCCCCAATACATGTATTTGGGTATTCGAGTCGAGTGAGAATGCTCTATCTATGCTTCCAGAAACAGAGTTTCGCAGGGTACAGCCCTGGGTAGAAGGTGAACGGTATAAGAAATATAAGTAACTAACGCTGTGATGCAAAGTGAATCTAAAGCACATGTAGGCTTGATCATCTGATTCTAACCTATGTTCTCTAATCAAGGGGAGGGTGTTCCGAACATAAACTCCTAGTCCGAGCATATGTTTGTCAGAGTCTTTACGGTAGAGAAGGGATAGTCAGTCATGTCAAAGTGGTGAGAGGAGGTTGAGGATTGAAGGTTCGTTTCACTTAGTGCAAGGATATCCGGAGTGTTTGTCAGAGTTTTTGGGAGAAGTGCTGTTTGATATTGTGCAACCCGTGTTCATTCCATTAATTTAATCTATGAACTCCTCGTCATGCACCTTTGAGGTAGTATCCATTGATACAGAAGGATTCCAGTCAATTGACAATCTACAAGGAATATGTCACATATGAGACACATTTTCAAACGATTCTAAATAAGTTATAGTCGCTCGGACTTAAATTAAGGAAAGACAAGTATAGACGGAAAAAGAAAATGAATATCATTTTTAAGACAACGCATTACGACCTGATCCAACCAAAGTAGCCGCCATATTGACTACTACTTGTCTACGTAGGTCTTCTCAGTTTTTCTAAACCCGACAGATTATCAAAGTCCTCCAGTTATTAGAGGCAGGCGTTTCAATTCAATTCAATAAATTTGTCACAAAATAAAGCAAAAAAATACCCTTAGTGAAAGGGTAGTAGAAATTTACACAAAAGAGAATATATATATATATATATATATATATATATATATATATATATATATATATATATATATATATATATATATATATATATATATATATATATATATATATATATATGAAGTTAGGTAAGTGTATATATTTATATATTTTTCTATGTATAGGATTCACTCCTCAACTAATGAAGTAATCATCATGAATAATGGAATATATAATCCAGGTAACGATAAGTAACGTGCGTACATCATTTTTTGTAAACTTTACAATTTAAGAGGTGTGCCTTCGGAACCGAACCCTACCCCAATACAAAGAAAAAAATAAAAGAAAAAAGTAATGCCTGCTATACATATTGTTTAACAGCGTCCTGAGAGGACTATATATATATATATATATATATATATATATATATATATATATATATATATATATATATAATATGAGACTAAAAGTATACTTTTAGATAATTTAACTATATATATATATATATATATATATATATATATATATAGAATTGAACTATATATATATATATATAATATGAACTATATATATATATATATATATATATATATATATATATATATATATATATATATATATAATATGAGACTAAAGGTATACTTTTAGAGAATTGAACCTATAGTCAAATGATTAAAGCTCAATCTACAGGATCGAGCAATTATGAATATAAATGAAGGAAGAGAGATAAAGATGTGCGAATGGCAAATCAGTTTCAGCTTCGGTTGTTCAATGTACTCGATAAAAACATGTTTATTTTTTCATTCCTTGCATGCTATTCAAAAAATCTTATCATCAGAGGAATTACATAGATGAATAAATTGGCAGGGGAATAGCCAAAATTCAAAATTTGAAAAATTTAAAGGAAAAATATAAAGTAATGGAAAGTAATGTACGTGCGTGCGTAAAAAGCTTAATAAAATATAGAGTCTGTGCAGTTGGAAAAATGTCTGTTGACAAAGTATCCGGTGAAGAAAGATTTAAAGATTGAAAGAGTTTATCGTAGAGATTTCGTGTAGACTGCGTCAGAAATGATCAAATGTTGTAAATCCAACAGACTGATGTTCAGTTTAACCTAGATAAAAAGAGCTTATTAGTTGGACAATTAGGGCCATTTAAAAAAATACTTCCGTAGACCGCGAATGATAATAGTTATTTAAGGAATTAAGTTTCAAATATTGTATATATTTCAAGTAGGCTGATTCATAGGTGACCGGTGTTAGTTACTCCGATCGAGCCTAAAGTCTGAGAGAGAATTTTATGGTCAAAAAACGAGGTAAGAGTAGGGGAGGAGTTTAAGTGTAGGGATGTGGGAGAAGAATATTTAGCAGAGGAAACTTTAGCTGATGCTAGGAATGTGGTAGCAGGAAGGGCTTGTTTAGTTACAGCTCATCACTTGTAAGCAACAATATAATTTAATTATTGCTAGTTTATTTGCCAGGCATGGTATGGATTCAGTTAAGAGTTGGATGTAGGCTTTCTATAAGCTAATACAGTAGCGTTCTGGCTAATAAGTAAACAGTTCGGGGGAAGAATATCCCCGTATTTAAACGGCTTTATTTAGACAAATATATATATAATTCAGAAGGTTTAAAAAGGGGGCAAATTGGGAATTAGGGATCAGACGGTTGGAGATCTGGAATTTACTTGTTTAAGATGTAATTATCAGGTCATTTATAGTATTTCAAAGTTTAATGTTTAAAAATTTATAGATTTCACAGTCAGTTAAATATTAGGGGCTGGGCTAATTAAGATACTTTAAGATATTACTAATGTTAGGATTGGGAGCGGTGTTAATATGTTTGAATCAAAGGAAGTTCTGGTATAAGGATTATGGGGTGGGATTGGGTTGATTATGCAACCAAAGTGATAACATAGAGTATTGAATTTATATATAGATTTAAAGGGAGCAAATGGACTATTATAGAAGTAACCGGAGAACGCTAATTAAAGGTGAGAGTTATGGGATTTATGAGAAAAGGATTGTCGGTGAAGCGCTGGATTATATGCAAAAGGAGATAAGAGAGGCAATGGATAAGTAGCTAAGAGGAGTTAGCTAATAATTGCATACAATCCATTGACTCGATGGGCGCAGCGCTCCACCGACAATCTTTTTCTCATAGATCTCATAACTTTCACCTTGTCAACAAATACAAACGCTTCAAGGGGCCACACCAAAAAAATATCTAGTTTCTATTTATTTTGCTTTGTGCAATAAGAGAGTATGTGTTTTATTAAAATATTCAAGATTTTTATTCGGATTTTATGTTAGTTATATAAAGAAATTGATTCACCGTTAGTTGTTACTAACCTAGAAACAAATATTTAATTTTGAAAATGATATATACATATATGGCATCCATTGATGATAAAATAGCCCTCGGGGTGGGGGCACAAGCAAAATAAGGTTGACATCCTCTGATCTAAATCTATGGTTATATACCACGGAATGCAGTTTCATGCTATACAAATAGCAGATTCGGTTTGACCCAAACCAAAACCGGTTAGAGTTTTATTAGTTATGTGTAAGTCACGTAAAAGTTTTTTACGAAGGGGTGAAGTTCTACAAAAAGATTTGCGATCATTAATGTGAGAGAGAGAGAGAATGTTTACATATTGATATGCATCGACTTGAAGTGGATAATAAAACGAAACCGGTTTGGTTTTTCATTAGATTTTCAGTGTGTGATAGAATAAGTAATGGTTATGGTTTCTTATTTAAAATATTGCTTAAAACGGGAGTAAATAATAATAATAATAATAATAATAATAATAATAATAATAATAATAATAATAATAACGATGATGATGATGATGATGATGATGATGATGATGATGATGATGATGCTGATGATGATTTTCTATTAAATCGTTTTCTTCGAGATAGCGTTAGTCAGACACAAGCGGGTTAATCAGTCAGTGAATAGGATAAGGTGTCTGATTAAGTTTGTTGGACAGTAATTTGGGTAACAGTAAAAGAAGTTCTGATTAAAAAGTAAATTCTCCTCCCCCTTCCTCTAATCCTCACTAATAAACAGGATTGAGTTTTTTTGATTGATTGTAAGTACAAATTGCATGTTTTTAGATCATGGAGCAGTATTTGCTCTATCTGACTGATGAGACATATTTTATGTGGTATTTGGTGAGAAGGCTATTCCGATCAACGGTACATGTAAATCTCATTCGACTTAATATACAATATTTGCTGTGGCGCTTGTCCATAAAATACACAGATGAAAATCGCAGTTCCAAATATATTAACAGAAAAACTCTGTTATATACTTACGTATCAGGCAAAAATAGGTATCTACACTAAAAAATAAGGGGAAATTATTGAGTAGAATTTTGATTAAAAATAAAAATCAGTTTTATCGTATTTTGCTGACGCCATTGATTATTATTAGGCGAAATGACAGACTGACTTATCTATCCTGTTTTACGTGTATTTGCGCCCCGTTTCTTACACCGCTAAAGTTGAGGAAAGTGGTGAGTCACTTTGTTTTCAAAATGTACTCCAACAAACCTATCACTGATGACACCAACGTTGACCTTGTTTGAATGAAGGGTTTTCTGTCACAGGACTAGGGATGTGGAAAGAATACCTCCTACAAGTGATGCGCTGAACCAAAACATCCCAAAAGGAGTGTCTTCCAGCCCAGCACCTTGGCTACAGCACACGAGCCACTGGCACTAGTCCCAAGACCAAGCAATCATGGATGGATGGAAAAAGATGCCCAACTGGTTCCCATATGGACCACGTTGCCCCTTGTCAGGGATGTGTTTGATCTAGACGTAAAATGCACGTGCACAAAACCTTGAAGTGACTGATGGCTCAGACCCCCCCCCTCCTCGCTATAAGTATGTAAAAGAGTTTTCCTGTTAATATATTTGGAACTGCTATTTTCACCTGTGTATTTTTATGGACAAGCGCCTTTGTTATTGTTTGTCTGTCTATTTATTTATGCACACGGATGCGTTTTTTATGGACAGTTGAAAACATTTTTCTTGCCATTCATTTATGGATTGATCAATGGAGGGTGCTTTAAATTGGACAATCTTACAATTTACACGGATACCGCTCGAAGGTCGCTTGATAAAATCTGTAATGCGAAACATTTTGACAAAATAAGCGATTGACTAGTCCGTTCCCTTGTAATGAAATGTAGATTGTGGACGAAAAGTAACACGGATGACCAATGGCAAGAACGAATATTTCCGGTTTGTTTGTAACGTTGATTGATATACGCTTCTATTGTGGGTAACGTTTTCCAAATTAACCCCCATCTCCACCTCATGAATCAATTTGTTTTCCTTACAGAAAGTTCCAGTGCAGGGAGCTGCAAACAAACGACACAATGGGTTATATGTTAGATAACCAACGTCAACTCGGACCGATATGCCCCTATTGCAATGGTTACATACGCACACCAACACCGCAGTTTTATATCTTGCTTACGAGAAGAACAAATTTCGAGCAGACACCTGAGTGTTGACACAACAGAGTGCTAAAGACAACAGCGAGCATACTGTTGAGGACCCTTGGGTAATTCGCAGTTCAAACAGATTGAGTCTTTCTTTGCTCTATCGTTATTTTCATCGTATATGCTCGACTGAGCTCCAATCTATGATACACCTCCCCCCGTAAAACATTCACAACAAAAACTCGTCTCGCAACAACCACTGTCAATAATTTCCCTTTCTCCCTCTGCGTACCTAAAACTAAACGAACTTTTATGAGTAAAGTTTTTTTTCCTAGAACTGCCCGCCTGCGGAACACAATACTGCGGGGCTGCTTTGCAGCTGACTACAACATAGTAATTTTCAAGTCCAATGTAAACAAATTCTTGTTTAGACGTCCTCTTAGATAATCAAAGACTGTCCATCTTCAACATTCGTATGTCTCACCATCTTTCTGACAAACTCTTTAACCATTATCCTTGAGTGGACGTTGGGCCTTGATAAGTGGTGACTCATTAATAAAAAAACGAATGGAGAATATTTTAAATATAAATAAGAATACATTCTTATTCAAGTTTATTTAATGGAATATATGAAAAACATATCGACACACAAAAACAAGAAAGAATTGAAGTCAAATGCATATTGAACCAAACTCAACGAAGATAATGTGTAAGACAAGAGTTTTAACAGTGTCTAAAAATCAGTCGGTTGTTTTGTTTATATGCGTGAAAAGGATCTTGAATTGCAATGCATGTATAGCATTTTCCAATGTAAAAAAAAAAATTGTATGGTTAAATCGTACGTGCATATATATATATATATATATATATATATATATATATATATATATATACATAAGGTGTCTATAAGATCATGTAACGTTTTTAAATGGGGGGATGTCCTGAGAGTGAAAAGGTTCATGTGAAATATATCATTTTTAGGGAGTATTTTGAATTCCGTCAATGAAATAACGGACTTAATTTTCTTCCTGACAAATGTGTCCTTAAAATAAGAGATAAACATGGAATAATATTGGATATGTGAAGTTATCGGGTAAGGGTTTCTTGGAAACCTGAATTTTTTCTGGCCTGAAGACAAACATGTTCCTATTTTGGGTTAGCAGACGAAATTAATTTACTCTCTCTCTCTCACTCTCACTCTCTCTCTCTCTCTCTCTCTCTCTTTCAGAGAGAGGGGAGGAAGGAATTATCATATGACCAAAGAATATTACAATGATTACTCAGAGCTAGAGGGAGAGGGGAATAAATTTGAAGAAAGAAAAGAAATGGGAGATTTTCTTCTTCTTCCTAGATCAGAAGCTGAGGCATCTGTACTCAGAGACCAGGTCAATTGGCACTGGAACATTGCAAGTTCTTTTGTTCTCAAAGACTGCCACTGAGCCTTAACAATACAAAGATAACTACTCTAGTATTCTGGAAGCGATATAGTTGAATGTACATTCACACACGAAGACTAAAAGAAAATGAGTCTATAGAATTAACATATCTTTAAATGCTATACTGATGAACTAATAGCATGAGCATAAACAAATAAGACGCGTCTAAAAAGTAAAACTATACTTAAATCTTGTCCAACTGTTAGTATGATCTAAAGTAGACCTAACCTGATATAAAACCATGAAAACTGATGCAATGTTTTTGTGATTGGGACACTTTGGCGTTATTTTGCTTTTCCTATACACAGATGCTACACATACTCACACACTTAGAAATTAAGGCAAATACATACACACACTTTTTACATTCCAAACAAAGAAAGAACAATTTAACTGTCTAAACTTACGCGCACAAAATCAACAATTCACTCATAGAAACAATTTTCATATCTTGACATTTCAAAGGCGTTTGACAGAGTGTGGCATTCTGGTCTTCTACACAAACTTCAGGGTTATGGTATTGGTGGTGAGTTTCTTGGCATATTATTAAGTCTTTTCTTTTTGATCGAAGCTTACAAGTAATTTTAGATGGTGTTTCTTCATTCCTTTTTCCTATCAATGCTGATGTTCCTCAGGGCTCTATTTTAGGCCCAACACTGTTTCTTCTCTATATCAATGATCTTTTAGGGAATATTATTCAGAAAATTAACATCTATGCTGAGTATATCACTCTCTATTCTGGTGTTGCTTCTCGCCAATCTCCCTCGGATCAGTTGAAACATGCAGCTGATCTAGAAGTTGACCTGGGTTCAGTTGCGGATTGGGGTACGAAATGGCTTGTTTTATTTAATCCTGTTAAGACTCAGCTCGTGTCTTTCAATCGTAGGCGTATCCCTTTTCTTCCTGGGATTCTCATTGATTGCTCTGCTCTTGAGGAGAAATCGACTCTGAAACTTTGTGGTCTTTCTCTCATCAAATCTTTCTTGGATTTCATACATTAGATCCATTGATCTTTCTGCTTCTCGTAAAGTCGGTTCTCCCTATCGCTTCAAAAACTTTCTCATACCTGAGGCTTTTCATCTATCTCTACAAATCTACAATCAAACCATGTATGGAGTACTGTTGTCATATTTGGGCTAGCGAATCTCTGTCCAATTTGAGGGTTCCTGATAAAGTGCAGAAACGTATCTGTAATTTGATTGGCCCCCACCCTTTCTTCTTCTCTACACCCCTCTCTCCCACAGACGTGATGTTACTAGTGTCAGTCGTTTCTATAAATACTAGAATGGCATGTGTTCTTCGGAATTGTGTGATTTATTCCCTGCTTCTTTTGTTCCAGCTCGTTTAACTTGTTGGTCTAGTGATCTCCATCAATTCGCTGTTTTGATGGCTCATTGTAATACAGCTTCCTATTCCAGTAGCTTCTTTCTAAGAACTGCAGGCTTGTGGAACTCTCTTCCTGTTGACTGTTTTCATCCTACCTATAGCCTTGGTCTTTGCGATAATCATATTTCGTTCTTGTTAGCTTCTTACATCAAGTGGCTTCATGCATTGTCAGGGGCGATTTCCATAAAAAAGAATTTTAATGCATAAATATGTTGTGTTTCATTATTTCTGTTTTTCCTTCTTCTCTTCATACATATTTCTTTCCATTTTTACTTGTTAGCGTGAATAATGGTGCAAAAGGCAAAGAGAAAAGGCACTTGTCATACTTATCCCTACGCTATTAACATAGAAAATGAAAATATCTAAATCTCAGTTCTGTTGTCTCGTAACTCTTTCACCTTCTTCCTACTCTCTACATCATTTAGTCTCAATAGTCAGTGACCAGTTGTTTACTTTTGATTAGGGTTATTTATACATTATTGTAACCACTGCGGATATTGCTAAATTTGGTTCGCTGAGAAATTGTTATCAGGTTAGGCAGTATGTAGGGGTTAGGTGGTTAACTTTTGAGGCCATCGTTCTCCCGCGGGTATAATAGCTGGAAGAAATGACGTCAGACGAATTAGAAATCATAAATAAGCGAGTAAAGTTCGAGTCGAGCTTTAAAAGTCAGAGAGAGCAGACCTAAGGTACTGATTTAAGAATCAATGATGAACAAAACGAGGGGTTGGGGACCCGTTTCTGCACTCTCCTTTCCTTATTCTCTTCGCCGCCAGCAAAGATGTCGGCGATACGAACAGCCGAATGAAAATGATCTTCCTCCGAAATACGAATGCGTCGTTCTTTGTGTTTGCGTGTGTAGACTTTGATTACAAAGTGTCCACAGTCCATCGAACACGAACTGCGAACGTCATAACAAAAAGAAAGCACAGGTACGATTTTATTTTATACTAAATTAATTTGATGATTCAGTCTCAAGAGGTCCATTCTCCCAGGCTTTATCTTCTCTTTGAAAAGGGTTAGTTTATTGTCAATCGCCTGAAACCCACTTTACTGGGAAATGACAACGAGGCTGTTCATACATTTTTTGTAGACCAGAGTGCACTCTAGCTAGTGCGCTGGTTTTTCAAAACCACACCTGACCTTGTGTCTAACCTCCTGAAGATGAGATAAATAAATATACTAAATTAATTTGATTGCGATATGCAAAATGTTGAACTCCTTTTGGAGGGGAAGTAATTCAACATATCTACAAATCAAAAATCAGCTTCCAGATCTCTTTCTACAGTGTCTTTGCATGATAAAGCGAGACAGTGAATGCATTAAAAGTTATAATTTGATTTTAGGCAAAACAAACAAAAATAACCTAATCAATACAAAATGCATTCATTATCGTCTATAATGGCATTAATGGTTGGTGGCGGTGGCGGTGGCGGTGGCGGTGGCGGTGGCGGTGATAGTTTGAGTATTTTCTGGCTGTGATGGTCGTGTCTTATGAAGAGGAACAAATACCTGCTGCTTCTGTATTCCAATATCTTAGGAACAATAACCTCCGGCAGCAAGAATTCAAGATAATGGCCGGCGGCATATTTCGATGGATTTTAATTTCGCCTCAGAATGAATAGAAAAACAATTTAATATGAAGCGTAAAGCATGAAAATAGAATTTTGAGAAACGTAATTTATAATTATTTACTCAATGAAATAACTTTTAAGATGTTGGAATTAAAGGTAAGGAAAAACAAGAAAAATGATTCAGCCAAAATTTTAAACAAAATAGGAATTTTTACTGTTATGAGAAAGGACAAGTCAAAAGTGAAGATGCTATCTCGATTTAGGAAGTCGGTAAACGCCATTTTCTATTCTAGTTTGATGGTTATCTTTGACCTTGCTCGCCTTTATTTCTCGTTGACTAAAGTTGAAGCGTTCTTTGTTTTAATGTTGGTTCTTTTATCGAAAAGAGACTAACGGAAGAGATATTTTAAACTTAAGCCTGAGACCCGATGAAAACATTTCATTATTCGGGGAAAAATGTTAAAGAGTAAGGAGTAGTATTTTATAGACACGCAGCTATGATTTGTCGGACAAGATACTAGCTATTTTTAGACAATGAATATTTTTGAAATAATCAGTGAAGTTAATTCAGTTGGTGAAAGGTGAAGAAAATGATGATAAAAAGCTTCTAAGATTTGATGATTATTCGTTTTAATAATGAATTGATGTTTTAAATATGTGACGTCCTTTAGAGTCATCGATTCATATAGGCAGGAATATGAACTTCAAGATGAGGCTACGATCCACATGTAGGGATTCTAAACAAAAGCAAATAGAAGAAGAAGAAGAAGAAGAAGAAGAAGAAGAAGAAGAAGAAGAAGAAGAAGAAGAAGAAGAAGAAGAAGAAGAATGTAGCAGTTACCTCCTCCTTTCAAAACATAACTACACCGGTTTGCCGGTAGGTGGCGCTTTTTCACCGACAGGCGGCGCTGTAAAGCGACACCAGAGTTATCTGCCCTTCGGACTATAAAACCAGGTGCATAACGGAAATTCTCTCTCTTTTTCACCGACCAGCATCGGAGAACAACGCTGGCTCCAGCGCTCCGTTTCATTCGCCTTTTGGCCTCGACAGGACGACGCTGACACTAGCGTTCCGTTTCACCTTTTTCTTCTGGTCAATTGGCCTTGGCAGAACGACGCTAATACACTAGCGTTTCGTCTCATGCTTTTCTCTTCAACTAGTCATCGGCAATAACAACTACCAACACACGTGGGCAAACAACGGTAAGAGTTCTCAACTCGTTTTCTTTGTGTACGGCTTTTCAAAGACTTTTCCTACGCCGGATTCATTTCTTCTTATACCTTTTCAAGAACTGTTTTTCCATCGACACACATGCATACATCACACACTTCACCATTCCACGTACACACACGTTCAATAAACGTTATTTGAACTACTTCATTTTGTTTATTAATTATTACTCCGTCTTTGCATGCAACATTGCTTGATTTACTGAACACGTTTATAGTCCGGGAACATCACCCCCGACCCTCGATCCGAACAAGAAGAAGAAGAAGAAGACTTGTTGTCACTCAGACTCCAGAGAATACCACCGGTGATTATCAGTGAGCAATCACTAATGATGATCTGTGTGAGACCTGTGGGTAGGGCATAATCACATTACACCACCAGTTCTCGATAGATCAACAAAAGTAAGCGTCGTTGAGACTGGTTAGTACAAGATAGATGACCATTTGTAAATAACAGGCGTTGTATGTTGGAAGACTGCGAAAAACTGTAAAAGCTAATGTCGTTAAAATTATCTTGCGTGAATGGGATACACATGTGACACCTTTTGCAATTGATAGTCTCTGAAGTCGCTCAGGGTTAGCGTTAGGGTGTGCGCCGTACCAAAATATGTCAGGGGTTAGCTGGAAAATGTTCTTGAAGAAGGACCCCGACGGCAATTCAAGCATTAACAATATCTCAAGTAATGCCTTTTTTGTGGATCTGTAAACACATTAATTAAATATGTGGTTTATATCCGACTATGTTTTTAAATGAAAAAAAACATGTATTTCGTATTAATTTTACTGAACAAAAAGATTTTATTCGGTTTGAAATTCCATTTCTTCATATTCATATGAATATGGGGTAGGGGGTAATAAATCCTTACACAAATAAATACTCTCACCAATACTCTTCAAACACCGGGAACTTTTTACAAATGTAAGCCAAATTTATATATATATATATATATATATATATATATATATATATATATATATATATATATATATATATATATGAAGCAATCCAACAAAAGATATAAGCGTCAACTAATATCTTATAATTAGTGAAACATCCGGATAAACACTGAAGCTCAATATACTGGATAGAGCATTAATATTATAATATAAAATGAAGTAATAAAATAAGGTGTCAATCAAATTTTATTAGAATTCAAAGTTCAAGCAAAGTATCCTTAAGTCCTTAGCTCATGAGTTTTCAAAGAATATTCTTCTCTTCAGAGGACCATTACCGCAGTTATACTACTACAGGTAATAAAATTACGCTTTGAAAATATATAAAATTATATACACAAATACATAAAAATATAACGAAAGACCAAATAACAAGAAATACTACGTGGGTATGACATCGCTAGACTTTAAGACCAGATACTATGACCACAAAAGCACATTTAAAAACAAAGAACGTCGAACTAAAACAGCACTAGCAAACCATTATTGGGAGCTTTAAGAAAATGGACACTCACCAATAATTGAATGGAAAATAGTAAGACAGGCCAGTACATGTAGAAACTTAGACGACCCGTGTAGATTATGGCTGAATGAAAAATATGAAATCCTAAATTTTAAAGATCCACGAAACCTATTAAACTCTAGAAGTGAAATAGCAAACAGTTGTTTACACAGAAATAAATTTACCTTAGGATGATATATAATAAATAAATAAATAAAAATTAGTAAATAAATAATTAAATAAATAAATAAAAAACTGAACAAGTTAAAATTTAAAACCTAAAATAGAAATACAAGAAACCACGTGTTAAAATAAATTCGCCCACTGTATTGACACAACAAAGGAAACAGGATATAGGAAAATCCATTGTTAACAAAAAATAGGATATGTATAGGAGCGTCACCAACAAAGCTTTTGTTCGCGTGAAGCCCAACGATGGGCTGAGGGAACAACAAAGAATCTGATTGGTTAACTAGCAAGCCTTGCATATAAAAACACCTGACAAAAATAACTCCATGCATTTAGCCTGACGATTCCCCCAGGGGATGAAACACGGGAGCCTCTGTGTAGCTTGATTGCCATATATATTTTCATTGCTTACTATATATATATATATATATATATATATATATATATATATATATATATATATATGTGTGTGTGTGTGTGTGTGTGTGTGTGCGTGTGTGCGTGTGTGTGTGTGTGTGTGTGTGTGTGTAGCATTGGCTCTGTATTCCTCTCCAAGAGTAAACCCTCCCTAAAAATAACGGGAAAAAATGTTGCTTCCCTAGTGTTAACGCAAATTTCATATTCATGTAATGTAACGTCTTAAACGGTTAAGTTAAAAAAATAACTAAGAAATAAAGAAAGCAAACGTCTCAATCTATAAAGTTTTCAGAAAATAAAAGTGAAAGAAAAAGAAATACAGAAAGAAAACGTCTCATTATTGAAACAGAGTGAAGGATGTTTTTCCGAAATCATTTTAGACTGCGGGAAGAGGGATATGTTTTTAACGAAAGAAAACTTCTTACTGTATTTTGAATGTTTTCTTATATAGACCAAAAAATACTAATCATAAAAATCAATTAAAACGCAGACACAAAGTGATTTCTTTCTTATTGCAAGTGAAATAAAATGACAGATGGTCATGTTACGATGTTTTCCAATTACATTCTAAAACTTCAATTTAATTCCAAAGAAATAAATCAAACATACTTTTTCAATTCCAAAAACTTATTTCTATTTTTCTTTGGATGTTTCTTCTTTTTACACTACAGAACTAGTTTCTCGGTTCATTTTTAAGTTGTACATCTTTTACTGGATTCCCAAGCCGCATATAAAATCGTACAAAGTTTTATGTAGAATTTGAATACTGTTTTTACTCTATCAGTAAGGAAGTAGACATAATGGTATTATGTATTTATGTGTTCATACCGAATAAAGTGTTGCAGCGTCAGAGCTACATACAAAGTTGTTCTCGATATAAGTACGCTAGAGTACTTACATATGTCGAACATTTTTTATACAATTGGTTCTTTTTCTAGATCAAATCTGTGACTGATAATAATTTGACAACACCAGAAATGTCGAATGACTGAGAAACATGACATTAGAGCTTCAGGTAATTTGAGAAGAAAGAGAAACCGAAATTTATGAAGAAACACTCAAGATGACCTTAAGAAAGAATCATTTTCCAAGGAGACTTTTTATCATAGCCATCAGATGCTTCTATTGTTGGCATTGGTTTCCCTGATATCTGTCTAGTTAGAATTATTTCTAGTACTTACACACGTGAAGGTAGCCAACATCCTAAGTGAAAGTATTTCCGTGGAATGAACTGGATTCGAACTTGGCACATCCAGGTTGTCAGTTCGTGTCGTTAACGACTTAGCCACCGGCACCTCCCATCATAGCCATAAACCAGAAACACAAAAAACACAAAATCCCTTGGGATATGGATATACAAACAGACAAACTCATACAAGCAAGCAGACCGGGTGTTATAATAATCGACAAGAAGGAAAAATCTTGCAAAATCGTAGACTTCGCCGTTCCAGCAGCTCACACAGTGAACATCAAAGAGACATAAAAACGAATACAAGGAACTAGCCAGGGAACTGAAACGAATATGGAGCATGAAGAAAGTCATATAATACAAATAATCGTAGGAGCACTAGAAACAATCCAAAAAAACTGGATAAAATGACTGTGAGAAATTGGAATCAAAGGGATCATAGAAACCATAGAAAAGACGGCAATGATAAAAACAGCTGCAATCTTAAGGAAAATCCTCGAATGCGGAAACCAACCCGCATAAGCTACAAAGGGTAACCAGTCACGTGGAACTTTCAACAAGAAGAAAACAAAACCACAGGACTAACACCACATCACAAAACAAGGAACAGAAAATGCAATAAACATCACTTAATAAGCCCCGCCCCCCTCAATAAATTACACCAGCCTCAGCTGATACCACACAGAAATGAACCAATAAACAGAAATTGCAAGAAACACCATAAGCTCTCCTCCCCCGCTTTCCTCTACCACTCTCCTCCCCGCTACACTGCTCTCCTCCTCCCCCTTCCCTTTTCCCTCTTCCTTCCCCCCCTCTAAAAAAATGGCGCCAGCCTCGGCTGACACCATATAAAATATTTGTAGAGGGTCAAGGAGGATCAGAAGGCCGAGGAGGGACAGCACAAACCAAACCTCCACTGGAAGAGTGCGGAGAGTGGTGGAACCTTGGGGAGGATTATTGCCACCCACCCAAATCCCAGAGAAGACTAATGGTTCTTACCAGCGAGAAATCAATGGTAGGCAGCTGTTGCGGTGGTTATTGAAAAGAGGTGGAGAATACTGGAAATCTGAGGAGACTTGTTGTCACTCAGACTCCAGGGAATACCACCAGTTGTTGTCGGTGAACAATCACTGATGATGACTTGTGTGAAAATTCCTAGTGAGTACAAATAATAATAATAATAATAATAATAATAATAATAATAATAATAATAATAATAATAATAATAATAATAATAATAATAATATTTTAACTTTTTCTTTGAGTTGAAAGAAATTGAAATAAAAAAAATTAGTTAATCACGTGACAGAAAAAGTTTCCGTTTTTTAAGTGGCCGATGGGCATTTAAAATTACGGACGTGCCAGTGCAAGCCGGGTTTTTGGTAGCTATAAAAAGGTTATTTATTTTCGTTTTTTAATTTTTAACTAATAGCTCTAACGTATGGGAATTTCTTTCCAGAAAAAGTGGTTCATAAAGGCGGAAATACAATAACAATGGGAGGATATATTATGTTAGCTTTTTATTTCAGTTGAAAGAAATTGAAATTAAAAAAATAGTTAATCACGTGACATAAAAAAGTTACCGTTCTTTTATAAGTGGCTGATGGGCATTTAAAAACACGAACTTGCTGGTGCAAGACGCATTTGATAACTAGGCATCAATTTATCATGTAACCATGGGAGGGGAATCTATCGTCTTTTACCATTTTTTAAGAGTAGCCTAGAAACTTTAAGTAGTTCGGTAACATATATTTATATTTTTCCTGTCTATCGTAAATATCACTTCATGTATGCGTGATAGTGCACATTGTCCTTCATGAAAATGAGAGATACACACTATCCATGTGACAGGATCACAGGTAAACTAATCCTGGACCTGGTGTTGCCACAAACATCAAACCATGACAAATATATTCGAGTAAAAGTGAAAGCTGGGGAGGGGGGCTCAAAAGAAAGATCTGGGTGTCATGATGGGCAGATGCTTCCTCGTTAGCCAACATCGGGCCCCGGTCCGCATCCTGCGAATGTTGGCCTCTTGAGTTTCAGGAACAACATCACGAACCAAAAACAAGTAAGTAATCTCTAATTACACGTACGACAAAGACATAGACACACCACAAGAAAACAGGAATGAAAACAACGAACCAAAAAGCCATAGAAAAAAATGGACCACAAAAGAGAATGGACTAGTAATGGAATGCTACTACAGAAGCCCCACCCAACAGAAAAATCTATGGGGCATTTCCACTGACTACCATACAACGGAAACAAGGATAGCAGATCAAGCGAGATCCTCAAGAGTTGGTAGTTCTCGGAGTTGGAATTAATGGAAATCAAACAAAAGATAAATGGCGCAACAGACCAAGAAACACCACTTGGCGAAAACTCACAGGTAGAAGTAAGGAAAAACATAAACACTAAAACTGAAGAGGTCGAAGCCACAGAACTCACTGAGTAAGAAGCAAAGGGAGTAGAAAACATAAAACGTTTAATGTCCGAGAACAAAACAAAACTCCCAATCCTAAGGAACGAAGATTGGAAGAAGTTAAAAGTTGAAACAGAGAAAGTAAACAGACTCTTCACACACATCTGAACAGATACAATCACAGACCTACACAACTTGATATATGCGGGGGTAAAATCAATAAGCATGAAACCAAAAAGAAAAAAGACTGGGCAAAATGGACCGACAAAACATGGATGGGAAATCAGACTGGAAACCCAGATCACCAAACTTCGAAAAGAAGCTAAGACCGTACACAGGATGAAAGAGAACAATGGACGAAGGATGAGCAGAAATCTGAATCACAAGGAAAGACTAAATAAGAAACGTGAAGAACTAAAATAAAAGATAGCATCAATAGAAAGAAGACTGAAATTATATAGATACAAATCGGAACAGCACAAACAGAACAAGACCTTTGAAAACAATAAAAACCAGTTTTACAAAAACGTAAACGAACAACAACAGAACAACCGGATCCGACAGAGACAAAAACACTTCTGGTGCAAGATATGGAAAAAGTATCAAAAACACAACAAAAGTGCTAAATGGCTAAAAAACATGAAATATAAACTATAGGAAATTGAAGAGAGAACAGAAACGGAAATTAATGAAAAAACGATTAAAACAATCCTAAGGGAAATGGCAAACTAGAAAACACTAGGCCATAATAGAATACATGCGTACTAGTTTAAAAAATTCACGACCATACATGAAAGGCTAGCGAAGAAATTGAGAGGATGTATCTAAAAAAACAAACGTAGCAGAGTGGATGACCAAAGGAAGGACAACGCTAATACAAAAAGATGCCAAAAGAGAACGATCCATAGCACCTACAGACCAATAACTTGTTTACCAACAATGTGGAAAATCCTTACTGAACAATCGTGGACTGCTTCTCGAGGAACAAAACGGATGCCAGAAAGGGAAAAGAGAGACGCATGATCTGCTATACATAGATCAAAAGATCCTGAAGGAGATAAAAAGCAGAAAAAGAACATATCCAGGGCATGGATTGACTACAAAAAAGCTTACGACAGAATCCCTCAAGCATGGATAATTAGATGCTTAAAAATGTACAAGATACCCGACAGGATTATTAATTTTATTAAGAAAGCAATTGAACCATGGAGACTAGAACTGACAGCTGAGGGGCAACACTTGACTAAGATAAAAATACAGAGAGGCATTTTCCAAGGAGACTCCCTATCACCGCTATTATTTATTATAGCCATGATGCCACTAAACTACATACTCAGAAAATGTGATGCCAGATACAAGTTTACAGACACAGAACACAGAATAAACCACCTCATGTATATGAACGACCTGAAACTATTTGCAAAAAGCAAAAAGAAACTGGAAAGGCTGATAAGTACGACCAAAATCTTCAGTCAGGACATTCAAATAGAATTCGGAATGGAAAAGTGTGCACTTCTAGAGATGAAAAGGGATAACTGGAAACGAGAGAATACATAGAACTACCCAACCAACAGGAGATGAGGGCGCTAATCGAAAAGCAGAGCTATAATTTGGGGGGAGTTCTGGAAGCAGACACCATTAAATCTACAGAAATGAAAGAGAAGATTCGAAAATAATATTTGCAAAGAACAATAAAACTCTTAGAAATAAAAGTATATAACAGAAACATCGTAAAGGAAATAAACACCTGGACAGTATCACTAATAGGATACGTTGGACCATTCATTGGCTGGACTAAAAAAGAACTCAGGCACCTTGACCGGAAGACTAGAAATATTATGACCATGCACACCCTACGGACAGACTCTACATAAAAAGAAACAAAGTGGAAGACGACTGGTAAGTATAGAAGACTGTGTGGACGACACTAAAAAAGAGCTGGAGAAATACATAAACCAGAACACAGAAAGGCTGATCACCGCAGCAAGAGATACATACCGTCATAACGAACAACGCAGGAAGCATCGAAACTGGACACAAACAGACAAGAAAAGAAAAATGGGAAGAAAAACAACTACATGGACGCTTCATAAGACTCACAAGAGAAGGATCCAACGCAAATAGCTGGGCATGGCTAAGAAAAGGGCACTTGAACAAAGAAACAGAATCTTTACTAACGGCTGCATAGAACAATGCGATTAAGACAAACTACATTCAAATTAAAATAAATAAAACCCAGGAAAACAGTAAATGCAGACTGTACGGACAAAGAGACGAAACAGTAAATCATATTATAAGTGAGTGCTTCAAATTTGCCCCCAAAGAATATAAGAACAGACATGACTGTCTGGAGAAAGCAGTACACTGGGAACTGTGCAAACGATTGCATTTCCAACACACAGATAAATGGTACTAACATAAACCAGAAACAGTACTGGAAAACGAATAATGAAAAACTCACTGAGATATGGATGTACAAACAGATAAATGCATACAAGTAAAAAGACCGGATGTCATAATAATTGACAAGAGAGAAACATCTTACAAAATCGTAGACTTCGCCGTTTTAGCAGTTCACAGAGTGAAGATCAAGGAGACGGGAAAACTAAGCAAATAGACGGAACTTACCAGAGAACTGAAAGAAATATATAGCATGAAGATAGTCAATATAATACCAATAATCGTAGGAGCACTAGGAACAGTCTCAAAAAACCTGGAGAAAAGACTAGGAGAAATTGGAATCAAAGGGTCACTGAGACCATACAAAGAACAGCAATGATCAAACACAGCTGCGATCTTAAGGGAAGTCCTCGAATGTGGACACCAATCTAAAGCATAGTAAGAACACCACCGCACGAAAAAAGGAACAGAACCTGCAAAAAATATCATAAGCTACCCCCCCTCCCCCAAAAAAAATGATGGCGTCGGTCTCGGAAAACACCACACAAAATAGCTGTAGAGTGTCAAAGATAATGGAAAGACCGAGCACGGACATCACTAACCAGACCTCCGCTGGAAGAGTGCGAAGAGTGCTGGAACATTCGGGAGGATTATTGCCACCCAAAATCCCAGGCGGCTGTTGCGATACCTCAAGGTCACTTGCGGTGGTTATCGAAAAGAGGTGGAGAATACTGGAAATCTTGAGAGGCTTTTGTCATTCAGACTCCAGGGAACACTATTGGCTGTTGTCGGTGAGTAATTACTGACGATGACTTGTGTGATAATTCCTAGTGAGCAGAAATAATAATAATAATAATAATAATAATAATAATAATAATAATAATAATAATAATAATAATAATAATAATATTTTTCCGTTTTGTCTATTATAATAACATCAAGTCTCCTTGCTTGTATGAGTTTATCTGTTTGTATATCCATATCCCAGAGGATTTTGTGTTTTTTTCGTTTTCTAGTACTGTTTCTGGTTTATGTATGCAGACAAATGGTACAAACATAAACCAGAAACAGTACTGGAAAACGAAAAACACAAAATCCTCTGGGATATGGATATACAAACAGATAAACTCATACAAGCAAGGAGACCTGATGTTATTATAATAGACAAAAATGAAAAATCTTGCAAAATCGTAGGGGGACGGTAATTACTATTTAATTAATTTCCAAGTCAGAAACATAACAAATACATTAGGGCACATATTGAAGACTAAATAAACAATTAATAATTTCGACGCCGAGATTCGAACTCGTAACCTCAAAGAGTAATTAGGACGAATTTGTCCGATGCGCTACCACTGAACTACACAAGTTAAAAAAATACTTCTGATTTAACTACTGATTTTTAAATTTTTTTAATCATCTTAAAACGAGGCTACCTATCAAAACTGGTTCTTCGATATAGTTTAGGTCTGCGTTCGCGCTTGATTTTTAAGGGGGATTTCACCACCACCCCCAATTTTTTTTTCGAGAAACCCCTCCACCCTAAGAACGCGGCAGCATTTTACTAAAAATGTCTCACCACCCAAGAACGCGGCAGCCTAGCCAAAAATAATGACCGTTAGGGAGTCTATTTTCACTTGTAATATAACGAGCACCTTCTCTGTCTGTCCGTCATGGAGAATTTTTGTAAATGGGAGGTGGCGGGCAGATAATTACTATTTAATTAATTTCTAAGTCAGAAACATAACATATTAACAACTAAATAAACTATAAATAATTTCGACGCCGAGATTTGAACTCATAACCTAAACGTCAAAGAGTAATTTGGATGAATTTGTCCGATACTCTACCATATGAGCAAATTAGACAAGTTAAAAATTCTATTTTGATTTAACTACTTAAAGAAATGTTGTTGTTTTTTCACTTCTTTTACTTAGCAATGATTATCTTAAAACGAGGCTACGTATCAAAACTGGTTCTACGATATAGTTTTGTGCCTGCGTTCGCGCTCGATTTTTAAGGGAATTTCAACCCCCTCCCCTCATTTTTTTGCGGGAAAATCCCCTCCCCCAAAAAAATTGTTTCTTCTTTTTTAAACAGAAAATATTGGGAGGCAATTTTTTGTTTTTAACTAAAAATTCTCACCACCAAAGAACGCGGCAGCCTAGCAAAAATAGACAACCGTTAGGGAGTCTATTTTCGCTAGTCCACTTATAATATAAAGAACAGGTTCTCTGTCTGTCTGTCTATCTGTCTGTTTGTCCGTTCTGGAGAATTTTTGTAAACGTAAGAGTAAATACTATTTACTTATTTTTTAAGTCAGTGAGAATCTTTGTAAACGTAAGAAACACATCTTAACAATTTGCTTAGTTTTCCCGTCTCTTTGATCTTCACTCTGTGAACTGCCAAAACGGCAAAGTTTACGATTTTGTAAGATGTTTCTCTCCTGTCAATTATTAGGACATCCGGTCTTTTTACTTGTATGCAGTTAACTGTGTGTACATCCATATTCCAGTGAGTTTTGTGTTTTTCGTTTTCCAGTACTGTCTCTGGTTTATGTTAGTACTATTTGTATGCGTGTTGGAAATGCAATCGTTTGCACAGTTCCCAGTGTACTGTTTTCTCCAGACAGTCATGTCTGGCTCGTTTTCAGACGTCAATGAAGAGTATTTATCTGTGAGTTTTGTTCGCTTAGCGATTTTGCATTTATCTTCATATTTTTGGCATTTTTCTTTAGCAATCAATTTATGTTCCTGACAGAAATTTATCGTTTATTCAGGATTTTTAACAGCCAGTGATACAATGTAAAAATTCATGTTGCAATCGCGTGTTAACCAGTTTGCAAGTTTAGCGTTTCATTCAGTTTTAATGCTTAGATGTGATCTTCTTATTCATCTAGCTTCGGGGCTTTCCGGCGTTTACCGTAAATCGCCGGAAAGCACCGATGCTGAGGAACTTTTAGCGCGGTTTCCAATGTAACAACGTACCCATTATTTTTATTAATTTGTTTCATTCATTTATATTTCATTCGTTTTTTTTTAAATTCATTTTATTTCTTCATTTTTCATTCATTTTTTGTTTGATTTGTATTCATTTTTCCATTAATTTGAGTGGTATATGTTAATCTAAAAGTGCTGAATATCCAAGATAGATATGGTTTGTTTAAACGACGCGTTACCCGGGAGAAAGAAATTCACTGTTTTTTAGACTGGTGGAGTATACAGCTACGTGTTGTGGTCTTTAGGTAACATTACTTGGAGAAAGTGCCCTATTCATCGTGAGCCACTGTTTAAAGGGTCTTATTTGGGCTTCGAATACTATGTTATTTTGAATATTTGGTTATGGTTTACTTGTAGGAGTAAGTATCCTCATGTCAGGTTGTCTGACAAACTTTTTTACAGAGAGACCGAAGACACTCGAGGATGGTGTCTAATAGGTAATTCAAACTCCCCTCTCTGTATTTATTTGTGTATGTATGTCCAACTAAAAGTCAAAAATACATAGCAAACACCCAAAAAACTGGTATTTTCTTACTCGACGTTGTCCCGGAAAAATAATATGTAAAATTAAAAAAAGAAATTTCATTCTTTGGGGGTGAACTGGGTATTTATATCAATTAATATTATCAACTAGTAAAAACGACTTTATAATGTAGTAATCAATGTAATTATGTAATAATTTGAAAAGAATTACTGAGTCATTCCTGATTCTTTTTGAGAAACGCGAATTTCCCGGATATTATAATTTCTTACAGGTTAGGATTAGGGTTAGGGTTATGGTTTTGGTAAGGGTTATGATTTAGCTTTTGTTTTTGGCAGTACTCTAGATACGTTCTTACTTTGATTTTATCCTTACTTTTCACAGTGCTCTGACAGCCTCCTTACTTTGACTCTGTGTCACTATAAGAACAAATAATAGTGCTGTAGGGGTTTTGATTTCATGTCACCATCCCCTTACTTTTTGGCAGTGCTCTGAATGCCTCCTTATTTTGACTTTTTATCAGTTCTCGAAATTTTTATTTCAAAATTAGAAGACGCTAATTCCAGATTTTATTTAATGTTTCTCAAGATTTTCTCTAGACTATTGTCATTATCAACATCATTTATCTTCAAATTATTGTAACAGGGATAAAGGGCAAGAAACTCGGAAAGGGTGGTTTTCGTAGTGCTCTGGAGATCTCCTTAATTTGATTTGGGTGGGTTCAGTAGCGCTCTACAGGATACAAGAAAATGTACTCGGCGTTGCCTGGGAGCCATAATAATGCTGTATTACATTTGGTAAGTGGTATATATTTTGGCAAAAGTGCTCAATACCCGAGACAGAACAAGTATGTTTACACAACGCGTTGCCCGGGAGAAAAACTTCGCTGTATTTTATAAAACTGTTATATAGAAAAGGATAAAGAACTCTGTTTTTTATTATAATGTTGTATACTTGACTAGAAACTTGGTGTTGCCCAAGAGTAATAATAGTAATAGTACAGTATTACATTTGATATGTTCATCAAAAAGAGATCAATATATTAGATAGATCAGGAGTGTTTTAGTGCAGCGTTGACAAGAAACGCGATGTTGCCAGAGAGCAATAAAAGAAGAATACTGTATTACAGTTGTAATGTGGTGAATGTGTTTTTCAAGTGCTCTATAATCTAGATATAGCAGGTGTGTAAAGAACACATTATTACACTTGGTCAGCAGTATATGCTGAATTAGAAGTGATAAATATCCTTTATAGAGCCAGTGTGTATAATAATCTAGTGTTACACTTAGTATGTGGCAGGGCCGGCGGGACAGTTATAAAAGTGGGGGTGTCCTAAAAAGTGGGGGGGCAGCCCACATTGCGCCCAGAATGCCAAATATGGGAATAAATTTAATATCTTGACTAAAAATGATCGTCCGATAGAGGTTGAGAGCTCGTTAGAAGCGGAATGGAATTCTCTTGGTGATAGAAAAAGAAACATTCAAAATATTTCAATTTTTTGGCGTCTGAGCTAAAATTACCTTATTTGGGCATATTGGGGAAAAATCACTGTTTGGGGCATATTTTGGTTTAAAATGATCGTCTGGTAGTGATTAATGGCTCGTTAGAAGCGGAATGGAATACTCTTGGTGATAGATGAAGAAACATTTTTTTAAACTACCATATTAGGACATTTGGGACCAAAAATACCTTTTTTGACATAATTCAGACTTGCATTGTTTCTCTGTTCTTCACTTCAAATTGCATTCATTGGACTTTGCTCAAATAATACTGTATCGGTTATTCTGTGGACAGAAGAACTGGATGGAGGATGGAATGAATAACTTTGGAAATTATGCGGATCCTCAACTATGCGAAAAAAGAATTATGGATGCAATCCGAAAACTCACCGGTATGTTAATGGATGCACCATTGTTAGAGAGAAAAGTTTTTGCTACCACCTATATGGAGTTGGTTTGGCGTAGAGTCGTAGATGGTGCGGCAAATGTAATATTTAGTGTTTGTTGGTGAAAAATAATGAAAATTTACTATAACACGCTCGAGTGAATAAGCGTAATGAATTGGTAAGTTTAGTAGCCTGTGATGGATGGGGTTATTTTCCTATTAAGCAAATATGTACAGGAGAAAAATCCTCTCTACTTTATATATAAAAGAAAAGAAGAAGAAAAGAAGAAGATTTTGTATAAAAACTCCTAATTCTGTTATTCTGGTTGATTGTCTTCTGCTGTCTTCAAAAAAGGAAAGCAAATAAATTGTGATTCACAGCTAAACTAAAGAAATGCCAAAATCAATTTAATTCAAGTTTCACGTGTTTTGCTTCGGGGTGTCGATTTTTTGGAGAAGAAAATGAAAGTCCGTAAATATACCTATAGAATAGGGACCTTTAACACAACCTCACCCATTTCGCTTGGTTTTCACCAAACTTTAGATAAAATTGATTGTTGGTCTTATATTGTAATGATGACAATATAAGACCAACAATCAATTAATAGATAAGCTAATTAGATAAAATTAAACACATGCATATCAACTTAATTATAGATGATCGTAAAGTGTGAGGGGGGGGGGGTAAATCAAAAAGTGAGGGGGATTGAGCCCCCTTGCCCCCCCCCCCCGGTGCCGCCGTCTATGTGTGGCATATGCTGAATCGACAATGCTCAATATCCTAGATAGAGCAGGTGTATGTAATAATACAGTAGTACATTTCCTCTGTAATGTATACTTGATAGAGAAGAGAAAGACAAGAAACTCAGCGTTGCATAGGTTTCATCATATTATTAAGGGGGAAATAAGAAACTTGACGTTTCCCGGGGTTACATTAATACAAATATAGATTTCATTATATTTTTCGGGGGAGGGGGAAGAGAAACTTGGTGTTGTCCGGGGACAATAACTTTAAAACTGAAAATTAAGGTGAATAACTTACATCATTATTATTATAAATGCATTAAAACAAGAGAGAAGAATGGGCTGGACGAAAAATAAATAAGCGGTGAGAGAGAACAAGGGAGGAAACGGGAAGGATAAAAATCAATGGGTGGAGAAAGAGAGAAAGATAGAGAGACAAATAGAGAAAGATGGGGGAGATAGAAGTTTTAATATAAAGATATTACACACACTTAATAATCTCTTCTATTTTGTTTTTTTACACACTTTTTATCATAGTTCACCCCAAACAAGGCAGGCCGCCACTGTAGACGTAAGTGGCTAATGAGATTTAGGGTGTAAGTTTGAGGGGTCATCCTAAATTGGGAGCTATGCAGAGAGATGTCTGTTTACATTAGTTTTTTTTAATTTCTGCATGTCAGTACAGTGGAGGAAACAGTAAGCAGGGGTGGAGTTTCAGAGGTCTGCAGCACGAGGAAAGAAGCTATTGGAATAGAAGGCTCTCCGGTATCTGGGGACCTCCACAGTGAATGGATGAGATTTAGCTGAGTGTTGGGTTGGTCGAGTGTATTTAAGTCGAAGGGGAACCAGAGCAGCCAGTTCATCGGAGCACATTGCATTAAAATACTTGTAAAACAGGCACAAGGATGCAACATTGGGGCGATGAGACAGGGGCTGGAGCTTGGTGGATAGTGAGGGACCTATTAAATTAGCAACTTTTTTTACCTTGTCTAAGAGGGAGAGACTAGTGGATGATATACCATCCCAAATGTGGCAACAATACTCTATGCACGGGCGGCTGATGGCATTGTAGAGATATAGAATAATGTCAGGTGTGAGAAGTTTTCTAGCACGGTAGAGGGAGCCCACCTTCTTTGCAGCAGCCTTGACAGTGTCTTCAATTTATTTGATATTTCCTGTGAATGTTAGACCGAGGAGTCTGAACGTTAGACTCTCAGGTAGGGTGTTATTTGCCATGGCAATCGATGGTTGAAGAGATTTCTTTGCAGTTGTTGAAGGAAGAGAGATTTGTCTTAGCAGCATTAAATGTTACCATTTATTTATGACCCCATTCCACTACAGACTGGAGGTCACTTTCTAAGGATTCAGCCATTGCCTCGGATATGTGCATGTTCGTTTTTATCACATGATGACAGTAGAGCGTGGTGTCGTCAGCAAATATACACATCTCAGACACAATGTCATCAGGGAGATCGTTTATGAAAATCAGGAACCCTAAAGGTCATACGATCGATCCCTGGGGTACACCTGCATTTATGTCATGTTGTTTAGATGAATGAGCATCAAAGACAGCCTGAATCTTTCTTTTTGGTTATTTATTTTGGTTATCCATTCAATAATTGATATAAGTGTCATAAGATGGCATTCGATATAAAAAATATAAAAATAGTACTACATTGTCTAAATATAAATGGGAAGAAAGATAAAAACATCAATGCTAATTTCAATCCTTGTATTAAGCAAATCCTTATGAGATAATCAGATTGTGCAATTAAAGCATTTACACTCGTACAGTTCCAGGAAACCATCAACAATTTAAATTCCGCGACGCCAGAATTAGCATCACAAGATAAAATTGTATTACGTTAAGCATTTTAAACAAATATATATATATAAAGTTAGGTATGTTTATGTTTTTATATTTTATGTACAGGATTCACTACTAAACTAATTAACCGATCATTATGAATTTTAGAACAAAGCTGCTAGGCGTAAGGAGTAAAGGAATGTATTAAGTTTGATTTCGTTTTATTCAAAGGGAGTGAAAATTCAGAAACTTGCAATTTTTGTGAAATTTTAACAACAAGTATTAGACACTAATTAATAAATAAATTAATTAATATTTATAATTATATACATTTTCTAGAATCAAATCCATGTAATGGATTTTGATAAAAATTAGAATAAGAATTCTATACACAAGGTTTAGCATCATTATATCCTGATTTTAATCTTCGTAAGAGGACATAAAAGTGGTGCAAAACTGTTCTTTTCGAGGAATTAATTTCACTCGTCCTGTAGTATTTATATAAAGTTTGGTATGTGTGTATGCTTATGTATTTGTATGTACAAAATTCACTCCTAAACTAATTACCCGATCATTATGAATTTTGGAACAAAGTTGTTATGGGTAAAGGGTCGTAATGTGGACTATATTTTATTTTATTTTATCTTATACAAAGGGGGAAATAGGATGGAAGCTCTTCGTAAAAATTCAAATATCTCCGATTTTTGTGAAATTTTAACAATACGTATGAAACATCAATCAATAAATATTCCCAAGTTTAAGTTTCTTTAAGGTATTTTAAAGGGTTTTAATGGACATAATGTGGGAATAACCTACCTATATTTCAGATTTGCATTAAATTCTATCATGAGTCATTAGATAATAATTAAGCAAGATTCCCTGAATTTAAATTTCTTGTTAAAGCCTTAAGGCTTAAATTTCAGACATTTTCTAGAATCAAAATACCAATTAGAATATGGATACTATACATAAGGTTTAGTAGCATTTATATCTTGATTTTAATCTACGTAAAGGGACGTAAAAGTGGTGCAAAATGTTCTAATATATGATTGTTATTTCCCTGCGCTGATGAGAGCTATAATATATATATCCGTATTTAATAATTAACACTCAAGGAAAAAAGAAAAAAATATATATACATATGTAAATGAATAAAACATAAATAAATTAAACAATGAAGAAGAAAAAAAGCTATTAAAATGGAAGCGGAAAAGACCCATATTAGCTAAAATCAACCTCCTGAAGATGGACCAGACGTCCGAAAGCGCTCGAGATTTGACCCAAACCATAACGATGGGGGCTATGCTGCACCAGCTACTACCACACGATCGTAAAATCGCTCAAAGAGTCGAACGACTAACCAAGAAAATCTCTAAAAAGCAGAACTCCGTGGGTTTTAATGAAGCCTGTCTTAATAACAATTTGCTCCCAAAGTATACGTATATATATATATATATATATATATATATATAGAGAGAGAGAGAGAGAGAGAGAGAGAGAGAGAGAGAGAGAATCATCTACAGTGAGTTGTTTTTTGAGTAAATCTTAATAGTAATAAAAAATAAATCTAAGATTGCAATCCCACGTGTCAGAGTAAGTTTCCCTTTTTGTTCATTTAACCCATTTAAAAGTGTAGAGCGCCAAACTTCCTTTGAAACAAAGGAAATGACACCGTTGGCTGATGGAAATAAATAATTTGTAGGCAGTTATAAGATGAACGAATCTGATTGGTTAGTAGCTAGAGAAAGCACTATTTAGATATAAAGCAACCGTTACATATAATCTATGCAAATATAAAGAACTAAACAAACTTTTGGCAATTCCTTTTGTATCAAAAGTTATATCGAAACCGAATGAGTTCCTTTTTCGGAGCCTTCTAATAATAACAACAGAGTTTACACAAATCCTGATTCCATTTAAACAAGAAACGCCAGAAAATCTTGAAAACAAAAATCCATTGTTTGATTGGTGCAATTATCATTTTGAAAAGACGCCATTCACTGTTTTCTCTCGACAATTATTTTCCGCTGTGAAAGAAGATGGGACCAAGTTGACGCCAATTCAAAAGCCACGTGACGAAAACAAAGTGAGAAAAAAATACTCGCCACATAAATAAGGCGAAATGCAACGTGCTCTTTTGAAACCTCGGTCTGATCTGGCAGTCATTGTTTAATAGATTTTAATAACACCGCAGAGTGTTTATTTGAGGAGAGGGCTTTTTGCCAACATCCACTTTGACATAGAATTCGTAAGACAAAGGTTTATTAAATAAGGTAAAAACACTCAATCACAAACACACACGCACACACACACACACACACACACACACACACACACATACATACATACATATATATATATATATATATATATATATATATATATATATATATATATATATATATATGGCGCCTTACAACTATTAGATAGGCCTACGTTTTTCTTTGGAACTGTATTTTATATATCAATGTCAGTGTTGTTTTTTATATTTGTTTTTTCTGATTTTTCTGGACACGATCTTTGGGCTTCTGGAGAGAATGTTAAAAAACAATATATATATATATATATATATATATATATATATATATATATATATATATATATATATATATATATAGTATACATTTTTATTTATACAAACATTATTGGTTGCCTACATGTTTCAGTTGTCCCCTCCATAGAGAGTCAACTTCCTCAGACTTTTAGAGAAATTCAGATAAGAAATTGCAAACTTCCTTATTTAGTATATTTCTATTGTTGGGAGAGGACGGGTTCATAATTCATCGGTCAAGCTTCGTATCTAATTACTAGGTTGGAAAGAAAGTAATGTATTTTTTACATCACTTTGCAGCCTCCTAAGTTGTACACAGTTCTAGATTTCTTTTGGTGAATTGGTGTCTTAATATCTTGCTTTGCCTTTCGGATAAAGTAATTAGTTGGAAAATATTAAGTTTAACGGTCTCAGCCGTCAAAAAATGGATATTAGTGATGTTCATCTGAGATATTGCATGCTCCATGAATTCAAAAAAAGGAAACTCAGCTGCAGAAGCTACAAGAAATATTGGAACTGTCTATGGGATAAATGTTCTGAATGATCAAAAATGTCAACGGTGGTTTTCAAAGTTTCTTCTGGAGACTTTAACCTGTCAGATCCGCGAAGTTCGGGAAGGCCAAAATCAATTGATAAAGACGTCATTAAAGACGCTGTGGAGGCCAATCCAAAGTTAACCAGCAGAGAATCAGCTCAACAATTCAATACAACCCATACCACAGTTATTTCATGCCTTCACGAGTTAGGAAAAGTTTCTAAACTTGGACTCTGGATTGCCCACGATTTGACCGACGCTTCACAAAATCAAAGATTGACTGATTGCACATCTTTGCTTTCCAGGAATCATTGAGAACCATTTTTTCAAAGAATTGCGACTGGAAATGAAAAATGGGTTCTTTACAAGAATACCTCACGCAAAAGACAATGGTTACACCGAAACCAAAGTTCACAGCCTGTTTCAAAACAAGGACTACACACAAAGAAGGTTATGCTCTCTTTATGGTGGGACAGGAGAAAACTGATTCATTATGAGTTACTAGAGCCTAATCAAACAATCACAGCAGTAAAATATTGTTCGCAACTTGATGATCTAAGAATTGCTCTATCAAAAAAAAATGACCAGTATTACTCAATAAGAAGAGTGTAGTGCTTCAGCATGATAACGCGAAACCTCACACAGCAAAACTCATTCAGGAAAAGGTCACGAATTTCAATTGAGAAGTTTTGCCTCATCCGCCTTATTCACCTGACATTGTTCCATCCGACTATCATCTTTTCCGGTCGTTGCAGCATACTTAAACAGTAAAATTTATGAAAATGACGACCAACTCAAAAATGACTTAAATTTGTTTTTCTCTCAAAAATCAGAGAAATGTTTTGAAGAAGGCATCAAGAAGCTAGTTGATCGTTGGACAGAAGTCATAGAAAATGAGGGAAAGTATTGTAAAGATTAAAAATGCCCTAATGTGAATGTTTCAGACGATAAAATAAATGTGTTGGAAAAAAACGATATTACTTTCTTTCCAACCTGATAAATCTTTACGTTTCACACCTTGTTTTCGATTCTATTTTTAAAGAGGTATTAAAGAAAAATGACAGATATATACGTGTATTTAAATAATTTTGCAAGATAAATATAGGTAGGGTTACTCCTAAATTCACGGCCCCTAAGGTGGTTGGATATCACAATTACTTCTTTCCGGCAGCTCCTGCAGCTAAGCGAGTGCAAAATGTATTGCTAAGCTCTCATTTGGACCAGCGAGGCCGAGAGGGGAATTCTGATATCTGGGCAGCTCAGAATCGCCATACAAATTGCCCAAACTTGCGCCCTGAAGAGACCACTTCAGCGTCGCTGTTTGCAGCGTCATAAGCAACACGGGTTACTGCAGTTACAAGTAATAAGCTCAGAATGATTGGCGTAACTTCAGGCGCTATCTCACCTCTCGAGCGCTGGCTTTTCAAACCCCACTTTCTCGACCTGATCTTGGGTCACATCTTACTTGTGGGAGTAAGATAAAACTGGCCTTGTGCCTAACTCCTGGGGAGGAGTAAATAAAACTTCAGGCGCTATGAGTTGTCTCCGACGGTTGGATAGACCATCGAAGTCCCACTGGTCAGCTACCTCCCGCCTCAAGCTGGGCTGCCCCCAGCCAGAAAGGTGCTAACCCACCACAGTCTGCCTCTTTCAATGAGTGTTTGGAGCTAGGGAAAAGACCAAAAAGCAGACCGCAAAACCCTGCACCAAACAAAGAAAAAGAAAACCACAAATCTTGGAATGTCAGGACAATGTGCCCTGGCCTCTCTAATGATTTGAAACAAGTCAATGACTTCAGAAAAACAGCTATCATCGACTGGGAGCTCACAAGGCTCAACATTGACGTAGCTGCACAAGAAGCAAGACTCGCATCGAGCGGCAGCCTCAGAGAACAGAACTACACGTTTTTCTGGCATGGCAAGGAACCAGAGGAACCAAGACTGCATGACGTTGGATTCGCAGTGAAGAATTGTCTACTCGCCACTGTAGAACCACCATTCAGTGGCACAGCCAGAATTTTGTCTCTTCCCTTATCAGCCGCCTCAGGCCCAGTGAACATCTCGAGCGTTTACGCTCTCTCGTTATGCTCTCCAGCCGAGACCAAAGACAAATTCTATAAGGATCTTGACACCACGATCAAAAATATCTCTGTAACGGATAACTTGTATCTGCTCAGTGACTTCAATGCACGAGTGGGTTACGACTATGACTCGTGGCCCAACTGCACTGGTCATTTTGGTGTCGGCATGCTCAACGAGAATGGTCAGAGGCTCTTTGAGTTATGCTCCTATCACAACCTCTGCATAACCAAAACATTCTTTGCCACCAAGCCACATCATTGAGTATCTATGTGACACCCAAGATCCAATTGCTGGCACCAGCTGGACCTTATCATCACACGGATACCCTCACTGAACTGCGTTCTCACCACACATAACTAACACAGTGATGACTGTGACACCGACTACTCTGTGGTTGGCAGTAAAGTCCGTCTCTAGTCAAAGTAGATCCATCGAACCAAGCAGACACCATTGCATTGACACCAGCAGAATTGCAATACCAGACCTACAAGAGTACTTTGCCAACATGATCGAAGACGCCCTCAAATACTGTCCTACTGGCAATGCTGTCGAGTAGTGTGTCACATTCGTGATTCCACCTGCAACTCTGCAGTGACCACCTTTAGGAAGAAAGAGAGGAAAAAACAGGACTAGTTCAAAGTCAGCATCGCGGAATTAGAGCCAGAAATCAATGCCAAAAGAGAAGCCCTTGTTAACTACAAGAGGAAGTCTTCTGAGAAGACAGTCATTTCACCCAGGAACAAAGCTCAACGGATCGCTCAGCGCTGTGCGAATAACTACTGCCAAGACGTCTGTGAGAGTATGCATCTCTCTGCTGACTGCGGCGATATTCGTGGCATGTACGATGGTTTGAAGAAGGCCTTTGGCCACACCATGAACAAGATCATACCCCTGAGACAAAATATTAGACCGCAGCAGACAGATGAAGATGTGAGCTGAGCACTACCAGGAACTTTACACAGTGGAAAACGTTATCACGAACGTAGCCATAGACAGCACCATCAACCTACCTGTTAAATCAGAGCTAGACGCCCCCCCTCTGTAACAGAACTAAACAAGGCTATCGACTCCTTAACTTACGGCAAAGCTCCAGGAAAAGATGGCATCCCACCTGAAATCATCAAGGTGGGAAAGAAGACAGCCCTGTTCCACCACCTGCACCATCTACTGCAGCAATGTTGGGATAAAGTAACAGTGCTCCAGTGACGTTAGTATCATCACTCTGTACAAAAATAAGGGTAAGCAACTCTCCTAGAAATGGTATTTCAATAAAAACACTATGAAAACTTTACACAAGCCATTATTCCAATTTGAGTATTCAAAATTATCAAACTGTGAACGATGTAAGGGAGTCCAGAATGTAAAGTACTGGTTCAACGCCCGGCAGAGGAACGAACGAGGCTTCTCAAATCGTCATCCATCGACACCCTCGAAACACTAACACTAGAACTACAACTAATTGGATTAAGGCCTTAAATAGAATTATGATGAAATGTTATTTGAAGAGTGATCCTCCTAAGAGACGATATAGACAACGAATGCACCGAAGCTGGAATAAGCTAGACCTGTTTAAATTATCAGAATAGAAATTTGCGGTACAACACCGGGTGATTAGAACTAATGAATGGTTATCTTCTATTGAAATTGAACTAAAAAGAGAAATTGAGAGAGAAGACTTAGACGAGCTTGTGGAGATAAATAAACTTGATGTAGTTGAAGAGAAGCATAGGATAGAAACAACAAACTCTGACAGCGAAAATATTGTAACTAATGGTAATCAGGCTGCTTCCACAGATGCAATAGTTAAACATATAATACAACAAGGAATTACATAAGAAGATATTAATATTTTCAGATTGTTAGATGCGAAGCTAAGAGCTGGCAACTTAGAACAACCGCTGAATCCTAGATTTGTCAATAAGAACAGTCTTAAAACTGTCGCCACCAAAGTGAATGAAGTCTTGTCATTTTTATTAGTAAATAATCTTGATCGGTGTAATAAAGTTATTAAAGCTGCTGCGAATACTATGTCAAATCTACTCGGAATAGAAAAACGGAAAAAAGAAGTAAAAAAGATCCTTGGTGTAGGAAACGGTTAAATGGTCAGATAAAGTATTTAAGTGAAGTGCAAGCTGTCGAAAATGGCAAACGCAAAAGTCAGAGCACTTGTGAAAGACTAATCCATAAGTTCGACATACACCGTAAAAGTTTCAAGTGAGTAATTGAAGAACTGAAACAGTGTATCATAGCTAAGACTGCCAAAGTTAAACGTTACAGCGACAGAATTGAGCTTATCGGCAAAACAGGTGTTATACCTGATGCTTACCAATCTCGTGAATTCTGGAAAGGCATTTGGGAAAAATAAGTAAAGCATCAAGATTATGCAGATGGATCAAAGATATTGAAACTAATATTACAGTAATCGTTGAGATGCTGAAGGAGAGACTTAAAAACCTTTCAAACTGAAAAGCACCTGGACCTAACGGAGTCCAGGGGTACTAGTTTCAAAACCTCCCGGCTCTTCACTCACTTGTCGCAGAAATAATAAATGGCTGTTTGACGACAATTAGTTTCCCTGAATGACTGACAACGGGCACAACAGTATTGATCATAAAAGATAAGACAAAAGGGAGTGAAGTGACAAACTTTATACCAATCACTTGTCTTTCAGTTATGTGGAAACTTTTCACTAGCATATTGTCTGAAAGTATTTATGGTCATTTGGACCAAAGCAATTTACTGCCTGAGGAACAGAAAGGCTGCCGAAAAAGATCACATGGCACCAAAAATCATGCCGTGGGGTGTGTAGATTATAAGAAAGCATTTGACATGGGTGCCTCATTCATGGATACACAAATGCTTGGAGATTTTTGGAATAGCCTACAACATTCAAACAGCTTTTAAGAATAGCATGAAGAATTAGGAAAACAATTTAACTTCAAGAGGTGTTGCATTAGGTAAAGTGAAAATCAGGATAGGGATTTCCCAGGGTGATAGTCTTTCTCCTTTGCTTTTTGTCATTAGTTTGATCCCAATAACACTTGGGAAGGGACTTCCTACAGTCAACCACTTCCTATTCATGGATAACCTTAAAGTTTTTGGACAGAATGAAAACCAACTTGATACCCGAATCAATACGTTTAAATTATTTAGTGACGACATACAAATGAAATTTAGCATCCCTAAATGTGCCATTCGTGTTATAAAAAGGTAAACTTGTCCACTCATATGCTCTTGAACTCTCAACAACAAATCTGATAACGTTAGAGGGGCTACAAATGCTTGGGAATACTGGAGGCAGATAATATTAAAAATAATGAAATGAAAAACTAGGTCACAGCTGAGTACAACAGAAGAGTAAGGATTATTCTTAAATCACACCTCCACAGTCGAAATACAATATATTCTATCAATGCCAGAGCAGTAGCTATCATTCGATATACTGCCAGTATACTTGACTGAAATATAGATTAACTAATATGTTTTGATACCAAAACACGGAAAATGCTTACAATTTATGGAGCTTTTGCAAAGAAAGGAGATGCAGATCGATTGTATCTACCTAAATAAAAAGGTAGTCGAGGTTTACTTAGTGTTGAAGATGTCGTGAATATAGAAGAAGGTTGTTTATATAAATATATTTCTGAAAGTAATGAGATTCTTCTTCGTTAAGTGAAAAGAGAGGAAATACTAAGAACTGGTGTGAAAAAGAATCAACGGTTACAAGAGAGAGGGGTAAAATTATTTTTAAAGAAACTCTAAGAATACTGCATTTAGAGATAATGACAGCTTGAAATGGTTGGTCAGGAGTGATCTCAAAAGATCTACTAAGAGCACCTTAATGGTAGACCAAGAACAAGTCACTCGCACTAGGTTCATCAAACATTACATTGACAAAACTACAGAATCACCGATGTGTCGATTGTGTAAGTAAAGGGAAGAAACCTTAGTGCATATTGTATCTGAATACCCTATGCTAGCACAACATCAGTATAAAAAATGGAGACACGACAAAATCGTTCAAGTACTACACTATTGACGAGACAATTTCTTATCCACTTCTGCAAAAGGCTTGCCTGTTAAGAACTGCGAATGTGTTAAGGTACAGCTTAAATGTATAAATTCAAGGGAATTGGTTTGATGTTAAAAAAAGAAAACTCCAACTAAAAACATCCAAAAGTTGAGACTACTATGAAAACTTAATAATAATAATAATAATAATAATAATAATAATAATAATAATAATAATAATAATAATAATAATAATAATAATAATAGTAATAATAATAATAATAGTAATAATAATAGTAATAATAATAATAATAATAATAATAATAATAATAGTAATAATAATAATAATAATAATAGTAATAATAATAATAATAATAATAATAATAATAATAATAATAATAATAATAATAATAATAAGAAGAAGAAGAAGAAGAAGAAGAATAATAATAATAATAATAATAATAATAATAATAATAAGAAGAAGAAGAAGAAGAAGAAGAAGAAGAAGAAGAAGAAGAAGAAGAAGAAGAAGAAGAAGTAATGATTACTAATGGTGGTAATATTTTTTTTAATGAATCTTGAATACAGATATGGGAACGAAACTACGCCTGAATCGGACACTTAATAAATCATAGGATCGATACAAATATTATATATAACTATATATTGTAAAATAATATTAACTGTACTTAGAATAATTATAAAGGGATTAAAATTATTAATCGATACCCATAAATAAAAAAAAAGATCTAATAATGAGCGAAAGTAATGATTGAACAAATATTAAATTACGTTGTTTATTTGTATTTTCTTTTACATTATGATAGGTATTGATGACGTAATAGGATGGAATGATAGTTAAAATAAAAACCTTTAAAATATTTGTGATTTACTCAGATTACTACAGAAGTTATTTATGATTAAATCGAACGTGATTCATACGAGATTGATAGGTGGCGGTATGGTCAATTTGTACTCCTTAAGAGGAAGAAAGAATTTAAAAAAAGGATTAAGTATGAAGGAAAATAAGATGAAAATGAGAAAAATGGTTAAATGAGGACAATAACGGTTGGTATGAATTCATTATTCTTTTATGTGTGCATTTTGCCATGTGGTGGTTTTATCAATCGAAAATGAACAATTTGAACGGAAAAAGAAAAGTCAATATGATGGACATTGTATATCATGATATAATATATAATATATCATGAACTCTTAAATGCAAAAAAAAACGAATTTAAGTTAGGTTTTCTCTTTAATTGGAGTGAAAAAAAGTATAAATTAAATTATATTGGAGTTTTATTCTTATTTTTCAGCCTGACTGTAATGGATTATACTGTAATGGATTATACACTGGTGAATATTTGTAAAAGATTTTATAACATATAAATGTATATTTTCAAAATAGACAGAAACAATTATCTGTTAATAAAGTGTTTTTAGATAAAATTATCGAATGTTTTTCTGAATAACTTTGATTATATGATGCTAAATTAAGAGCACTAATCGTATTATACACTAGTGTGCTACTACATAAACCTATGTAGGAAATTAAAGAAATATATATGTGAGGGGGCGTGTGCGTGTGTGTGTCCTCTTATGAATTATCTTCTTTTCCTATGGCTGTTGGATTGCTTGCGTCGATAAAGAGGTTCAGACTTAAAAGTAAAAAGGTGAATTATGTCTGTGATTCAATTCGCGCGACTTGCAGAACAGTCATCCTCCACACTGATGATTCCCGAAAAAAGGATGAAACACATGTGTATATCGATGAGAATTGTTTTAAACATTTATCATGATATCGTTTGTAGCCATGAGATTTTTACCCTTAAATGCTTTATTGTATTGGCTTGAAAAAACATTATCACCAAAGATACTGGTTACCTATTTAGCGGGTGTGTTGATGCAACATCATACCAATACCTACTCACATTTACCAACAGGCTCATTGCAGATGTGAAACCAGTTGCAGTTTGACACATTTTCGCTGAATATTATAGGCATTGTTTGGAATATGTGATATTTGAAACAAAAAGCATTTAAAGATTAAGAGAAGAAAAATAGGCTGCAAAATTAATGCTGAATGCGATGTCTGTCCAATTAGATTGTTGAACATTGTTGTAACTAGATATGTCCGCTTGTAACGACGTAAATAGTCTTTAATTTTGTTATTTCCCCATTGCTGTTGGGTTTGCCACATCGATAGAGAGATTCAGACTTGAAAAATAAAAGGTTACTTGAGTCTGGGGTTCGAATCGTGCAATCGGCAAAACAGTCATCCTCCACACCGATGACTCCCGGAAAAGGATAAAACACATGTGCATGTTGATAAGAATTTATTAAAAATATTTATCATAATATTGTATATACATATATATGAATTATTTTTTTGTTATGGGAATCGCTCGAGACAAAGCATGAAGCCACTTGATGTAAGGAGTAAACAAAAACGAAATATAGGTATTGCAAAGACAGGAAATGCCTATTGGCCTTAGTCTTGATAATACCAAGACTATACGTAGGAGGAAAACATTCAGCAGGAAGAGAGTTCCATAAGCGTGCAGTTCTTAGACATAAACTACTGAAATAAGAAGCGGTGTTACAATGAGGGATCGAAACAGCGAATTGATGGAGACCACTAGACCAACGAGTCAAACAAGCTGGAACAAAAGAAGCGGGGAATACATCACATAATTTTGAAAAAAACATGCCATAATAATATTTATAGAAAAAACTGAAACTAGCAACATCACATCTGTGAGAGAGTGAGTGCATAAAAAAGGAAAGGGCGGGGCCAATCAAATTACAGATACATTTCTGCACGTTATCCAAAAACCCTCAAATTGGACAGAGATTTATCAGCCAAAATATGACAACAATACTCCATACATGGTCTGATAGATTTGTAGAGATAGAGAATAGCCTCAGGTGTGAGAAAGTGTTTGGAGCGATAGAGACAACCGACTTTACGAGAAGCAGAAAAGGCAATGGATCTAATATATGAACTCCAAGAAATATTTGATGAGTAAGAAATACCTAGAAGCTTCAGAGAGGGTGATGTGCGACAAGCAACACCAGAATAGAGAGTGGTATTATCGGCATAGATGTTAATTTTCTGAATAATATTCTCTGGAAGATCATTAATATAGGGAAAAAACAGGGTTGAGCCTAGAATAGAGCCCCGAGGAACAACAGCATCGATAGGAAAAGAGAATGAAGAGACACCGTCCAAAGTTACTTGCAAGAGAAAAAAGACCCAATAATGTCAAGAATCTTACCACTAATACCATAACCCTGAAGTTTGTGTAGTAGATCAGAATGTCACACTATGTAAAACCCCATTCGAAATGTTAGGCGCAATGGCTATACTCTCTCCTGAATTATCCATAAACCGACAGATCTGCTCAGTTTCAACAGTTAATAGATCAGCAGTTGAACGAAAACTACGAAAGCCATACTGAACATCACTAAAGAGACCCAGACTTTCCAGAAAATGAACAAGATTGCCGTTGACCAACCTTTCAAAAGATTTACTAATAACAGAGAGATGACTAACTGGACAATACTTAGTTGGATCAGACCGATCACCAGCATTTTTAAAGGTAGGGACAACAGAGGACTCCTTCTAACAAGAATGGAAATAACTGTGACAAACAGAGATTTAATAATGTAGAGACGATAGAAGAAAGTTTAAGAGCACAACGTTTAAGAACGGAAACGGGAATTGAATCAGGGCCGAAAGCCTTAGACTGGTCAAGATCAGGAAGAACCCTAGCAGCCATATTTGGGGTTATAATTACAGAATCAAGAGACTGATCGGTTTTCAAAGGAAAATCAGGAAGAACAGCATCAGAGTCATCAAGAGAAGAATCGTAAGCAAAAAGATTAGCAAAGAGATCAACCTTATCCTTAGAAGATGAAATAACCTGAAGACCATTAAAAAGCGGAGGAATAGCAAACTTGCCACTATTAACAGTACTTATGTCGATTCTCAAATAAATCATGAGAGCCAACCTTTTGGGATTAGATAGAGTCACGAATCCTTTGAGAATAGCTAGACAGCCTCAGAGATTGCTCTCTTGCAGGCATTGCTAGCTCTTCTGTAGGATTGTCTAGAAGTCCCAGAACCACCTTGACGTACTGATTAAAGTAATGGTTATGATGGGCAATGGCAGAAGCACAAACAGATGAAAACCATGGAGAAGAATTGGGTTTGGTTTGAAACTTATGATGAGGAATGAAGGTGTCAATTTCAACAGGAAACCAGTCAGTAACCCCCCTAGCAGCCTCATTCGGAGACATACCAAAGATAGGCCCCCATAGAACGTCACATGGGAAGCTGCAAAGCTCATCTCAATCAGCATTGCTGCAGTTAAACGTCTTCCTGTGGAAAGGACAGTCAATAGAAGACTTCACCAAAATATTAGCCTCAGCATCAGCAACAGCATGATCAGAAGTACCCAGTGGAAGAGAAGAGAAAATGGAACATGAGTCAGGAACAGAAGTGAAAAAAGATCAAGTAAAGACGGTTGATGAACATCATCATACAGAAAACGTGTGGGGAAGGTGATAATTTGGGAAAAGTCATGAGACAAAGAAACGTGAAGACAGATTTCACTGTGCGGTTAGAGTGAGGGAGCCAGTCAGAATGATGAGCATTGAAATCACCAAAAACAAAGATGGAGCTTGACAGATGAGATTGTAATGCATTATTATCTGCTGGATATAACATCAACAATAGAACAGTCATTGTCAGAAGGGGAATGGTACAAAAAGAACAAATAGGAAGTGGAGTGCAACAAAGACAACCTCGGACAGATAAAAAGGACACCCATTAGATTCAAGGCTGGGGACACATGCAATGGGGAGATCCTTGCAAAGAAAAACAGCAAGACCCTGCAAATGTATGGAAGAGTCTAAGAGGACAAGAGGCAAATCACCATCCACGTGTAAATCGTTGCTATCAATAGAAGCATCCAGATTAGTCTCACAAAGAGCAAGGATGTGAGGAGATTTTCCCAAGAGAAAGAACTGAACATCAGGAGATTTTGACCTGAGACTTTGATATTACTATAGAGAAATAATAAGATGTTTGTTGTCGTTTTTCTCCCTTCTTTTAAGTATCATTATGCTTATTAATATACATTCACAAATATGAATTTATTGATGGATACTAAGCATATTTGTCAATGTATATTAATAAGCATAATGATACTTAAAAGAAGGGAGAAAAACGACTAAATAATAGATGGAAATATTAAAGTAAGACTCTAATTGTTTACATTCGTATATTTGTCTTAGCAATTCACTTGATAGTACGATTTAGAAATAAAACATAGTAAAGATTAATGTTTAAGGTACAGATCCCTGTATAACTACTTTTGAATCCTTAGAATACTTTAAGAAATTAAATAAATAAATAAATATATAATGCCCATTCCATGTTTCGAAATCGTAGTCTGGCTAAATATGGAGGATATATTTCGCCGTGAATATAACCCCCCCCCCTTAGTTTCGCATTTTAACTAGTGAATTACTACTTGAGTGATGAATTCTGGAAAGGTAATCTTATCTCAATATTGTTAGAAAGGGTTTATTAATAAATACTATATAAATTCCATATAAACACTTATGTAGAAGAAACTTTTTTAATAGTTGATTGAATGAACGGTTTGACACAATTGAGGCTAGCTCTATAATGATCTGCTTAAATGAGTTTCGCACCCTAACGACTTAAATAAACATTCAGGTAACTTTAATAAAAAATAAATTATCTTCAAATAAACTGGAACTTTATAAATAAGTTATAGTACATATTAAATATTTTAGCAAATATTACCGAATTAAAGTTTTTTAAACTGTTCGTACTAATTCTTTTAGGATATACTAGCTTTGAACGAAAAAAATCAAAATTAAAATGGCGTATTAGTTTGATCGCACACGTGTGAGTGTTTGCTCTAAAAGATTTGTTTGTTTTTTTGTTTATTTTCACCCTAAAATGAAACTGATGTATGATGTGGGTGTTTTTCAAGACACTCTAATCTAAGAACTCTTTTATTATTTGTGAACATTTTCTGATGATTTTGTAGTGTTTCAGAGACGATATTGACATACAAATGTTGTTTGGCACAAAACAAATGAAACGGACCGTTAAATATATCTCACAGAAATTTGGAATTTTTGGAAATGTGAAAAAAATAAAAATAAAAGTAATAAAACAAACCATGGTTATTGGAATATAATTAAAAAAACTGTTCTATATTTTGCTCTGTTATCAATAATTGACAAACATTGAGCTGAATCTTCAAAGGAGACTACAAAGTAAAAGGATCTGATGATATATGATAATACATATATTGTCTTTAATAATTAATTATTACTGCTCCTCGAATTGAGCTTATTATCCGTCCTTTTTATCTCCCTTAACTATGTTCACCAAGGAGGAAATAACATTCTCACCAAATAATATAGCTATTCCAAGCCATGAATCATACACAAAAGACATGATACAGGCAGTCAACTCTTTCATCTAAAGAGTACGTTGGAAGGTAATCCATCACCACACTTCCCATGAGGGTGAACAGAGAATCGATCAACCGGATATACGCACAGTGGATTCTCCTGAATATGATATGCCATCAGAGGTTTCCAGAGAGACGTACATCAAATTTTATAACATCAAGACGCGTAAATGTCCATCAGCACTGAACAGTCTGGAGAATTTTGAGCAAGACATGTTTAACATGATAGGAAACTTGAAGTTTAAAAGGAGATGTAAATACTTCAACCCTACAATTAACAAAATAAACCAAGCATTTAGAAAAATAAATAATAACCCTAACCTAATAGTATCTGCAGACAAAACAATGAACTTATATAGCATGAACTTTGAAACATATAATAATTTGATTATGAAGGAACTACTGAAAAACTATAAAATAGCCAATGTAAATGACCTCAGCGATATCAATTCTACGGCCTTGGAAATATGTTCTAAGATCAATATAGATAAAAACATAGAAATATATACTCCTAAATGCCCTAGATTTACATTAAAGGACTATAAAGACGATTTTAATAATAACCCCACCATCAGATTGATCTCTCCATGTATATCGGACATAAGGGCAATTAGTAAAAAAAAATATTGGATAGAATCATACCCACCATTAAATCCAAGATAACTCACAATTTATGGACATCGTCAGACGAAGTCATAAATTGGTTTACAAAACTCCCCCAAAGGAGTAACGGGAAGTTTATCATGTTTGACATTGATGCATATTACCCATCAATATCCCCTACACTTCAAGACAAAGCCCTTGATATGGCTAGAATAGAAACGGATATAACTAGACTAGAGATCGATATTATAAAACTAGCTAGAAGAACTTTGATTCTGTATAATAACAAACTATGGACAAGAAAAAATAGAGAGAATAACTTCGACATTACTATGGGGACCGGACTCTGCACAGGTAACTGATTTGGTAGGCCTTTACATTTTGAAGGAGCTCCATAAAGAATTACCACTACTTAGGGGCGACTTATACAGAGATGACGCTCTATTCTTCGTCAACTCTGGCAATAGAAGGTTAGAGAATACTAAGAAGGATATACACAATTTCTTTAAAAATTTGGACCTTAAGGTAACAATAGACTTAAACCATAAGATAGTTAACTTCCTAGACATTTGCTTAGACCTAAACAATAGAACATATGAACAATATCATAAACCAATCCTAACTCTCTATTATGTAGATTTTAATTCTAATCACCCGAGACACATTAATAAAGCCATAATCCATAGTATCTCTAAGAGAATATCAAAACTTTCATCTAACGAATCACTATTCAATAAAAATAAAGATTACTATAATGAAGCATTAGCCAGATCTGGATACACTGAGAAAATAAGCTACATAAAGGAAAGCCCGTTGAAGCATAGTGTAAATCCCGGGACTCATAGAAATACACCTCACATAATATCATATAACATGGCTATGGGGAATCCCAGAAAAATCAATAGGAGAATAAATACTAATAATACGCAGATTACTGCACCTAGTACTAAACTTAAGCTAGAGGATCAACAAATCCACCATCCGTAGTAAAAACACTGGGAAGAAAAAACAGACGTAGAAATTCACTATGGTTCAACCCCCTTATGGATTAAATGTCCTTACTAACATACCTAGACAATTTTACCAAATTATCGAGATAAATTTTTCTAGAGATAGTAGACTAGGCAAACTTATAAATAAGAATACAGTTAAGCTATCTTTTTCAACTTCGATAAACTTCACATCAACTATAGTAAGTTCAAATAACACGAAAATCAAAAAGAATAGTAACTTAGATACCAGCACAGTTCAGAATCAGAATAATAACTCCCAATGTAACTGTAGAAACATTAGCGAATGCCCTTTAGAGGGGAATTGTTTAACCTCAGATATAGTGTATAAGTGTAACGTTATAGAGGAAAACAGAATTAAAACATACATTGGTTCGACGGGCTGTAGTTTTAAGGACAGATATCGAAACCATATACACTCTTTTAAAGAACCTAATACGAATTCAAAAAAGATTCCTACGACTTCAGCTAAGCATGTAAGAGAACTAAATAGCAAAAACATACAATACAACCTAAAATGGTCTATACTAGGTAGAGCAGGGAAATATAGACCTAACAAATCTAAGAGATGCAACCTTTGTATTCTAGAATCCTACAATATAGTTATGTCTAAAGATAATTTAAGAAATAAAAGACAGGAGGGGATTCAGAACTGCCTACTAGAGCCGCATACATCCTATCCCGCTACAGACCCATATAAAATACCTGTGCTGGTAACCCTTTCATCAACAAGAGTATGTAAGTAACTAATGTATAGGAACAACATAAGAATTTCTTGACAATACAAAAACATAAACCTAATACTAGATAACTGAGTACTAATACATCAATATAAAACATTAAGATATAGAGCACATCACTTATAATCTAAAATAACCGAAGTAATTAAAATTATATCTGACTTATAATAAAAATAGTAAGAAAGCTAGATTATGAGAACATCAATAAGTAATTGAAATAGGTTTTTTTCATCTTTGTTTTTTCGATCTTTATTAATTAGGTGAGAAATGGTAAATAGTAAGTAAGATATCTCTTTGGTAGGAGTATAAACTAAAAACACTAGTATCATCTAAAATATTATGCGAAATAAATGTTCAATAGATAAATGAAGAAATAAAATAAATAAATAAATAAATAGATAAATAAATAATGTGTGTATATATGTGTATATATATGGTGTATGCATGTGTATGTTTGTTTATTCGGATATGTACATATATATTGTGTGTGTATGTATCTATGTGTGCATATATATGTATGTCGGAGGTTTGGATGTTGAGTGTAATAGTTCCGATTCACTTATATTGAAACCTTAAGCAATAGAAAGATACAAACATATTATAACTGAACTTCGATGTTAAGTTTCCTTTTATAGGAAGCGATTTTGATATCATATTACTTAACACAAATATTCAGAGGCTTGTAATCTGTTGAAATACAATCATTTCTGTAGTGGTTGTTTGTGGAGTTTTTGTAGATGTAGATTGTACGTTTTTATTTGCGTTCGGATCTCTTACTGTATGTATGCGGGTAGGCATGTTGATAGATAAGTGTAAGAGTACGAACAACCTAATATTAGATTTTTTTTTAAAAAGCTTCATCGTAGAAAAATAAACAAGAATGATCTAATTCCTATTTAAGTCCCGTTAATTGTTTAGAATGAATTGGGTTTTTGACATTATTTTTTAGCCTATTTGCACTTCATTTTTTTAGTTTTAGAAGAAAAAGAAATACTTGTTTTTTATCGTACATATTATACAGAAGAAATATTTCGATGTGTGTATGAGCGTATGTGTAGGTGTATACTTACATATATATATATATATATATATATATATATATATATATATATATATATATATATATATATATATATATATATTATATATATATACTTATGTTGTGTGTATATATGTGTGTGGGTGGTATGAATTTATTGATGATACTAAGCATATTTGTGAATGTATAATGATACTTAAAAGAAGGGAGAAAAACGACTAAATAATAGATGATAATATTAAAGTAAGACTCTAATTGTTTACATTCGTATATTTGTCTTAGCAATTCACTTGCTGGTGATACCAGATCAGGCTGCCCTGTGGCTCCCTGGGACGAAATTCACCTACATTGACGTTTTTTTTTTTTTTTTTTTTTTTTTTGTAAAACTTAATTATGTTCTACAAAACCAAAACCAAAAACAACAGCCCCTCTCCCTTTCTCCCTCCCCTTTTTTATTTTATTTTTAGAACTTGAAGCATAAATCTTTTACTATAATGACCAGATTCGGCATTAAATAACCCAAAAAGGGTTGATATGCCGTAAAACAAAACTACCAAACCAAAAACGATGATTAAACATTTGAAGATATAAAGAACTTGAAGCATAAAAACTTTTACTATAATGACCAGATTCGGCATTAAATAACCCAAAAAGGGTTGATATGCCGTAAAACAAAACTACCAAACTACCAAACCAATTAACTTGATAGTACGATTTAGAAATAAAACAGTAAAGATTAATGTTTAAGGTACAGATCCCCGTATAACTACTTTTGAATCCTTAGAATACTTTAAGAAATTAAATAAATAAATAAATATATAATGCCCATTCTATGTTTCGAAATCGTAGTCTGGCTAAATATGGAGGATATATTTCGCCGTGAATATAACCCCCCTTAGTTTCGCATTTTAACTAGTGACTTACTACTTGAGTGATGAATTCTAGGAAGGTAAGCTTATCTCAATATTGTTAGAAAGGGTTTATTAATAAATACTATATAAATTCCATATAAACACTTATGTAGAAGAAACTTTTTTAAATGAACGGTTTGACACAATTGAGACTAGCTCTATAATGATCTGCTTAAATGAGTTTCGCATCCTAACGACTTAAATAAACATTCAGGTAACTTTAATAAAAAATAAATTATCTTCAAATAAACTGGAACTTTATAAATAAGTTATAGTACATATTAAATATTTTAGCAAATATTACCGAATTAAAGCTTTTTTTTAAACTGTTCGCACTAATTCTTTTAGGAGATACTAGCTTTGAACGAAAAAAAATCAAAATCAAAATGGCGGATTAGTTTGATCGCACACGTGTGAGTGTTTGCTCTAAAAAAATTTGTTTTTTTTTTTGTTTATTTTCACCCTAAAATGAAACTGATGTATGATGTGGGTGTTTTTCAAGACACTCTAATCTAAGAACTCTTTTATTATTTGTGAACTTTTTCTGATGATTTTGTAGTGTTGCAGAGACGATATTGACATACAAATGTTGTTTGGCACAAAACAAATGAAACGGACCGTTAAATATATCTCACAGAAATTTGGAATTTTTGGAAATGTGAAAAAATAAAAATAAAAGTAATAAAACAAACCATAGTTATTGGAATATAATAAAAAAAAAACTGTTATTTAATTAATATTTTGGTTATCCTTATTTCATTATATATATATTCATTTTTGCATTTTCAATATATTTACATCCAATAATTTATATTCAATTATTATTGAGAAAGCCCTTTAGACAATAATAGCGTTATCTTTGAAAAGCCATGGTTTAAACGTCAATTTGTATTTGTATTCCTTCTTTGAAGTCTTGATGAGTTAATAAACTTGTTTATTATTCAAATTTTATCTATTTCATCACTTCCTTATCCGTATATTACTAAAAGCAACAAACGCTACAATCACCAATAAAAACAATTAAATAAAAATACATTAAAATATTTAGGTGATAAAAATCATACATATTTCCAGGCAAGGCATCATAGTCCGGAAGTAAAACTATTGATATCAACATCGAAGGTTTGATCCTTGTCCAAGTTAGCCATCGTGATGACGACTATGAGCCTGAAAAACGTGTCCATGGATTACTTTTATGTACGTATAAATTTAAAATTAATATATATATATATATATATATATAGATATATTTTTATTTTTAAATACAGATTTTAATCAGACATGGACCAGTGGTTTCTGACAAGAAACGGGTTGAATTCCCGATTCCGTCGTCTTCAGCATAGTCTGAAATAGTAAATGATGGAATTTCTTCAAAAAACATCTAACTGTTATGAAACGCTATGTACACAGAATTTTGAAATGAAGAGCCGACGATAAACGCTTAGGTCAGAAAAAGCCGTTAAAAGATTCTATATTTAGAAGTAAAGCAAGAAAGAAAATAGAGAAAGAAAGAAAGAAAGAAAGAAAGGAGGGGAAAAATAAAAAAATTAAATTTATAATAATAAAATATTACTTTTATATTTATATATATTATCTTCACATATATATATGTATAAAATAATTAATTAAGGTACGCAACTCTAATTAATTAAATTATCTAAAAAAGGGGAGGTAACTATTTATTATTATATAAAATATATATATATGTTTTTATGAATTTCGATCATTTCAATTAATAATTCTAAATTCAAAGTAAAAACACAAATATAGATAAATATATAAATAAAAAATATAAATATAGATAAATATATAAATACATAAATAAAAAATATAAATATAGATAAATATATAAATACATAAATAAAAAATTAATATATACATAAAAAATCAATCAATATATAATTAAAATATCAATATATAAATGAAAAATCAATATATAAATAAATCAATATATAGATAACAAATATAAACAAAAAATCTATATAAATAATAAAATATATATAAATAAAAAAAATTCTGTGTACATAACGTTTCATAACAGTTAGATGTTTTTTGAAGAAATTCAATCATTTACTATTTCAGACTATGCTGAAGACGACGGAATTGGGAATTCAACCCGTTTCTTGTCAGAAACCACTGGTCCATGTCTGATTAAAATCTGTATTTAAAAATAAAAATATTACGCTCTTAATTTAATTTAATTGAGCACTCTACTGGTATTTCCCTTTTATTCTTTATTGAGTATATCTTTATTGAGTATACCTTTATACTTTATACTTTATACTTTATATATATATATATATATATATATATATATATATATATATATAATTTATTCGAAAACTATATGTTACATATTTCAGAAACTACCACGTTTTCATCCAGATGAGCTGACTTTTTACATTTAAAAAAATCTATACCCAGTGGAATCGTCAGCGTACTGAATGAGCTCAAACCACGATGAGAAATGGCATTATATCGATAAAAAACGGTACATTCCTGAATAGTCTCTCTGGAAAAATATATTGGTTGGGAATTAATTGAGTTTTATTTTATTAATTATTTATAGTTTTGTATTTTAAGAAGTTTTTTTTATTTATTTTCTAAGTTTTTTATTTAATTATTCATTCGTAGTTTTGTAGTTTTATTTTTATATAAGGGATTGTTTGTAGATCGTTGGAAATTACCGGTGTCTTGAAAGGTGAAAATACAAAGGGGGCGCGTTTAAATTCGTCGTTTAAAAGTTGTAATACTGAAGTCTTCCTTTTGAATGGGGATATCGGGTTTTAATTTATGTATCGGATTTATTATTTAATTTATTTATAGTTTTGTGTTTTAAAGGTTTTATTTTGGTTGGTGTTTGATTTACTCATTTATTTATTGGTAGTTTTGTATTTTACGGGCATCTCGAAGAAAACGAAAACAAAGTGAGATGGCGTCTGAATATATCGTTAAAAACGGTGTATTGTTGATGTGTCCCTTTTAAAATAAGTACTGGGCCAGGGTTAAAAATGATATATTGCTCTTAATTGTAATTAAGTTATAGTAAAATTGATTTAATTATTTATGATTGGTGTTGTCTGTTTTACTGCTTAAAAAGTGTGTATATATTATTAGGGATAACTTAGTGGCATAATTTATTGATTATGGTCTGGGTGGGATGCGGTAATCATTTATTTATATATATATATGTTTTGTTTATTATTTATAGTTTAGTATTTTCCCGAAATTTATTTTTATAAAATATTTTTTCTAATATATATATATATATATATATATATATATATATATATATATATATATATATATATATATATATATATATATAGGGAGAGGTATTTTAGTGGATTAATTGTTATGTAAGGGCTGGACGTTGACGGAGGATATGCTTTGTCAGTGGAAGGGTTCATCTAAGGGATATCTAATGTTTTAACTATCATTATCATATGCATTCGTGTTGGGTTTATGTATTTACTTAATTGTGTTGGCTTTATTTAATAAGATTTATGAATCTATTATATGGTCTGTATGAGACGGGTGGTTAGGTCTTAAGTATCTATAATTCCTTTAATTCTGTGTAATTTCATAGTTATATTTCTCGGTTTTTAGTTAGGGGAATTCATGTATTTACCGTGTTAAAATAGTTATAAAGATGGGGTATCTACTGATTAATGTTTTATCTGTAGTTGATGGGGTTAGGTTGTATTAGGATTGATAGGGGTGATGTAATTGTGGTTGTGGTATGTGCAATATATCCGAGGGTGTTATGTTTACATAAAAAAATTAAGTGTAACTTTAGAAAGGTCTTTGGGGGTGGCTATTTTATATGTTTTTGTTTGTTTTTTTATTTTTTATTTTTTATAATTTTATGGAGTTCATGGTTTTAAGAAAAAGAGGGAGTTTCTCGCATGAAGTATGGTGTCTATTTCTGGGTCGTTATTTCTACGAATGTTTTGGTGAAAGATAGGGCCTTGTTGAGAACTTCCCTATTGATGGAGGGGTAGAAGTCTACGATATCAAATTGTGTGAATCGGTATTGTTTTTATTTGGAATGGTTTTGAACCAATCGATGGTTGCTTGGGAATTGGTCCAAAGTCGAACGTATGTGTGTGTTTTTAATATATTAATTTATATTTCTAACTATGTGTTAACTAACTGATCCAATTTCGATCTTTGCTTGGTTTATGTGTCTGCATGTGGGTCTATTTCTAAAATTGGGTTTGTGGTCTTTTAAGGTGAGGAAGGCCTCATTTGGGGTCAATTGGTTGGTTTTGTAGTCTGGCTGCTAAGGTCTTCATTGATAGCGTTGTGTGTGTGGTTTGATGCCCATTGATATTTGTTGTTTATGCTATCTGTTGTCTATATTTATCATTTTTAACTTTATAAACATTTCTGGTTTTATCTGCGAATATAAATGTGTGGTCATATAATGCCATTTCTCATTCAGTACGCTGACGATTCCACTGAGTATAGAGTTTTCAAATGTAAAAAGTCAGCCTATCTGGATTAAACCGCGGTACGTTTCTGAAATATGTAACAGATAGTTTTCAAATAGATTATATTAGTTCTCACTCCTCTGTGATCGAGCACTTTATTGATTTATTTTCAATATAAATTGAAACACTATATATATATATATATATATATATATATATATATATATATATATATATATATATATATATATATATATATATATATATATATATACAGGGTGGGCCAAAATAAGGGTCCTATCTTTAAATTTGAATAACTTGAATTTGAATAACTTCCACAAAATAAAAGTTAAACTCACCAAACTTTATGTGTGTGTAGACTGACCCTTCCGAGATTTTTTTAAATAAACAAAACCAATTTTAGCCGAAAAACACTTCTTAAAACTTACAAAAACTAAAGTATTGTTTTTTACACTGTTTTGAGTTTTTTAAGCAAAAATAATGTTTTCTAAATGAGGGTACGTTCCTTAGGGCTAATACGGCTCATGCTTGCTTCGGAAGGGGTCCTTTACTTATTCTAAAAAAAAAAAAATCAATAAATAAAAAAGTTATGAATTTTTAAAAATAGGACCCTTATTTTTGCCCACCCTGTATATATATATATATATATATATATATATATATATATATATATATATATATATATATATATATATATATATATATATATATATATATATATAGCTCATATACGCCATTTGTACATTTAGATTACGTACGTAGATTAGAACATCAAATTGAATGTCTGAATAATCAAAAAACACCTTTTCAATTGCTACCAATGTTGAAAGGTATCTTGCTGATTGTTTTTAATTTGTCTGCGATTTAGACGCCATATAAAACTCAAACATTTTAGGCGAAATATAACCTATTTTTTCAATGTAAACTTTTTTTGATGACGTGTGAGAAAAACAAAACAGAACCGGTTATCTTTTGCTTATATATATATATATATATATATATATATATATATATATATATATATAACGGCGGAGTAGTCTGTATGTAAGGCTGCGATGGCGGATGAAGGGTTGCAACCAGTCAGGGGGTTCAGTCGTCTCGGTCTCCGTGCCACTGAACATAAACCTGCCTGGCCAAGATGATGGGTCTGTTGTTGTGCACCAACTTATCCATGTTAAACAAATCCACGCACAGGCGTCTCCAGAGACACCAGTAGTGAGAACCCACAATTGAGGCCCTGGAAAACCGCATACTCGATTCGAGTGTCGGCCATGATTGATGATGATTGATGATTGATATATATATATATATATATATATATATATATATATATATATATATATATATATATATATATATATATATATATACTAGCAGGGTTAGTTGGCGTTGGAAAACAAAATAGAAGAGTAAAAATAAGAGCGTGTAACATTTTCTCTCTCTCTCTCACTCTCTCTCTCTATCCATATATATATATATGTGTGTGGGGGGGGGTTCGTGTGTGTGTGTGGTAAAAGAACAAAATGGAAAATCAAATGAAATACAAAAAAAATTAAACATATTTTGTCTTCCTTTTTCTTGTGTTTAATTTGTTGTTGTTTTTTCAGTTTGTATATATATATATAGTAAGTTATGAAAATATATTTATGGCAATTAAGCAACATAGAGACTTCCGCTTTTCAACCCCGTAGAGAATCGTCAGGGGATGAAACGCGGAAGCTTCTGTGTAACTTAATTGCCATAAATATATTTACATAATATACTTCTTAGCTCTACGCACGTATTGAATAGTGTTGTTGAATATGACGGACAACTTATGTCAGGATATCCTTGTGTTGATCCTTTTTATTTGCCGACTCGTCTTGGTTTCTGTGAGGACATAAGTTGTCTGTTATATTCAACAATACTTGTATTACAGAGAAAATGCTGCGTAAATAAACATATATATATATATATATATATATATATATATATATATATATATATATATATATATATATATATGCGTGTGTGTTTGATTTTGGTGGCTTCAGGGGTTTATTCTATTTGTGGAATTTCGATCTACTAGCAGGATTCGTTTAGGGGTGGTTTCGTAAAAATCAGATTTGGTGTATCTGATTCCGTTTTTATTTTCGAATGTTATTATCTCTTAGGGTGGAATCTTTTTCATTTTTCATTTTTTTTTATCCTTCTTTTTTCTCCTTCTTTTTCCGAAGTCTGTCACCTTTTCCCTGGGTAAGTTGTTTGCCTTTATATACTTTAGTATGTTACATTTTTATCAGGACTCAATATAGAATTTCACCGTACATTTTTCCCTTTCTGTGTTTTTGATATAACATGTTATTGCACGATTTCACAATATATACTGCCACTCTCTGATGATTGACACGATTGGACAAAAAATACACTTATCTGATGTTTGCCATAAAACGCACATAATGGAGAAATATTAAACTTGAATAAATTATTTTTTGTGTGTTAGTTGAGGAAAAAAATAAAAACTCTCATCGAAGTAAAGAAATAAAAAAAATTGTAATAACTAATAGTGGTTATGGTTTTTGGATTAATTCTCTATGGTCAATGGAATACAAATATAAGATATATATATATATATATATATATATATATATATATATATATATTACTATTTCTATGTATCCACATAAAATTTTATAAGGAGATATAATTTTTTATGTATCAATTTTCATTATATACTTAAACAGTGCTCGATACGTAAGTAGAGCTCGGTAGTAAGCTATGAAAATATATTTAGGACAATTAAGCTATACAGAGGCTCCCGCGTTTCATCTCCGATGGGAAATCTTCAGACTAAAATGCATGTTAGCAGTTTCGAAACTGGGTCAATACAATGGAAAGCGAGGCAAAGGGAATAAATAAAGACAGCAAGAAAGAAAAAGAAAAGGTCATCAACAGCTGACTGACTATTTGACCTAGTTTCAATGTTATATTTAGAACAACTACTAAGAACAAAATAACGTATTTGTCTTACCCCTATGCACTTGTGTTTTTGCTGGTAATGAAAATTAAAACATTTTTGTTTACTATAACCTAATCAAAATCACACTAACTCCGATGACGTATGGTTTCTAAATGTATCTGGTGTCGTTTCTGACTTTAAGCCGGACACACACAAATGGCGACTGCCTTTTTATATAATCATCGATATATTTTAATTATATTTTTAATCATGCTTCGGAATAGACGCCCCTTAGTTTTTGACGACGTTTTGTTTAATTATTTAAAAAAAAAAATTAGAATATTGTCGATAATCACATTTACAGCACGATTATCGAAAACAATCAATGTTTTCCCTGCATCTGAGGTGGAGGAAGAGAAGGAGGAGTGATGGGAAGAGGAGGAGTAAAAAGAGAAGGCGGAAGAAGAGCCATTTCAGTCTCATATCATATGGCCACTTACTTTATATAAAATGATTACTCGTGCTGTCCGACAGTATGTGATCAAAAAGTGGATAATCATTTTACGTTATATTTATATAGTAAAGCAAACACCGATTTTAAAGTGCAAAACATTTTAATCGGGTACTTTTAGAGTGTGTACGTGATATGGCAACGAAAACATAGAATCTTGCGTTGACAGCATGGGGGCAATAAGTAACATTTTACCAAATCCCTCATTTCTATGTATAATGGCTATGAAAAGACGTTAGACATTCTGAAATTTGTGATTTCAATTAAGTGTATATTGGACAATGAAAATATACTAGCAAACTGGCAACCTCGTCGGTGCGCGAACAGACTTTTTTTGTTTGTTTATTAATAGTTATTGTATAATTGTCTTTTAAACGTAGTAATCGATAATGATACATTTAATTATTTTTAATATGATGCAATTTTCGCAATATTATTTTTTACTATGATGTCATTGAAACAAATATCACAATATTTATGTATTCAACATTAATAATATATTACAGGGTAAAAGAAATTATATAGGCCATTCACACGAAACATCAATAACATATAAAGTTATCTTTTAAGATTTTTAACATTGGACGTGAATAGCATTCAAACTTACAGATCGACAGCTGCTTCTGATTTTATTTGACCTTTCGTTTAGATTTCTTTAGAAAATTAATTATCCAGATCGGAAAATTGTTCTATTAGACTCATTCTTTAGTAATGCCCTTAAAATAAATAAAATCTGCTCACATCATTAATTAAAAAACACATTTCACTGTATTTCTATCTATTTTCTTTATCAGATAAACAATTACATTTCTTTACATTTCTTGATTATAAAACTGAGGTAAACAGTTTTCTAATTATACTAACTATTTAGAGTGCATTGTATGTAATTACGTGAATTTTAAGTAGACACTCAAAAACAACAAGAACTTGTCCCCTAAAACCCAACCCTTCTTCACTATGGTGGTGGCGGTGGCAACATGGTAGGGTCAGAGCTATGCCTTCTGAACTCCGGTTCCTGGCAGGGCCACCTATGGCGGACAGGTTGGGCAGTAAGCGCTATTAGGGTCGCAACCTGACTAACATGGATCTGGTAAAAAAAATTAAGGATGGACCGGCATCAGAATCTGTCGTCTTCCGGTCGTCTAAGCCTCTGCGTGTGGCAAGCAAATAAGTGTCAGGCGCGGAACAGCAGATCAGTGAAGTGAAAGTGGCAACGTTGCTTTTGCGCCATTCCTTTGTGTGTTCCAGACCAAATCTTCTTCGACTTCGCATGCAACCGCTAAGCCTTGCTTATTTCGGTGTCTGAAGTAAAAACCTGTAATTCTGAAGGTCAACCAATAACTGCGACCAACGAGGTGGATTTCATGCACACCAGACGATCCTAAGGCACAACCTTTTATACAGAAGTCCGAATCGCTTAACAAAGACCAACAACTGAATTATGGATTAGGGAACAAACCAATAATAATTGAATAAATAAAAACGTACAGATAAATGATAAATAAAGACAACAAATTACATTCAAACAAACAATAAAGTTTAAGTTAGGAAAACAAACGTGAGTAACGAATCCCTTGCAAAACTTTATTTTTAACGTCACGTTTTGGTCACGTGTTGCGTTCAAAACGAAAGTCATCATATCGATCAATCTTCTACCTGTATAAGAGTCAGATACGTCCAAAAATGGAAGATTTCTGCCACATGTAGGGGGACGCTGCACAGTGTACACTTTTCTGCCTTGATAGAGTACAAAACCAATTTTGAAATCTAATGGAGGTGATCCCTTCTCTTCCCACAGAAACAGAAAAGGTGTTACTAGTCTCTCTCTAATCTATCGTTAGCTCCAATCTATGGTTCCATTCACAGCAAAATGTCGTATTTTCTACCACAACGGAAAAAGATTTTCCTTCATGCCTCCACGTTCCTAACGTCAGGCGGATCTTCCATGGACAGAGCTTCTTTTCAATGGCTTTCCGCCGGTGGAACACATTACTGAGAAAATGCTTCCCGGATGATTACAACATGGTCGTCTTCAAATCCAATGTGAACAAATTCTTGTCATAAACCGTCTCATAAGTAATAGAACTTACTTCATACCATTAAGTGTTCCTCAGTGTTCGACTGGCAATCATTCAATAGCATAAAACCTTATCCTCGAGTCGCTCTTGACCTTGATAAGTGGTGACCTAATAAATAAAGAAAATATATGAGCAGTGTTGCCAATTTTAGTATTACTACTTATTTTCACAACCGCCCCATAAGTAATCAAATGCAGTTCATACCATCGATCAATGGTAGTACTCCCATAGTGTTTCTCATTTTTCGGCTGACAATCATCGCGTCTAATTCACCATAAGTGGATCCTGGCCTTAATAAATCATAATCCAATAGTAAAAAAAAATGATATTATTTCTCAGTTTTCCTTCTCTCTGACTGGTTTATCTACCGAGGCTTGAGATTTCGGTCTACCCTACTATTTGAGGGGGGGAGATAAATTCATAGCTTATTAAAGAAGGTGACTAACTACTATTTCCAAATTTACGACCCTTGTTATTCCCAAACGGTCATCCATTTAAATACTGACCAGACTCGGCGTTGTTAAACTTCGGTTATCTGACGAGAACAGATGTTTGAACATGACATTGTCTGTCCTGGCGCGACATTTAGTCTGGGCGGGTTGAACCAAAAGAGGAAGTTCCTAGGGAATATTAAATTCACAAGCGGTCCCTAGTCGCATGTATATCCCGATCAGAGAAGATCGTTTTGACGACGATAGTTTTTGCTGATTTTTTAGAGGTGTCGCCGTGCTCCAAATTACAACGCCTGGTACTCTTAAATTGGTCACCCATCTTATACTAACCAAGCTGAACGTCGCTTAACTGCAATGATCTAATGAGAACAGGTGTGTCAACGTGATATATCCACAAGCGATTATTAATAATATCAAAACATTGAATGCAATCTTAACGTTAGAAAATACTTCTTTTGTTGTTTTTTTATTTATTTATTGATACAAGAACACGTCGTTGTAAAACACTTTACGGTCCATGAATCATTTGGTTCGCCCCCCCCCCCACACACACACCATTATGTTTTAAAAGCAATAAATGTTTGCTTTTAACATAACAGAAGATGGAAAAACAAAGGTAGATAGAAAATAAACACAAAAAGCTGCCTTGTCCATTATATATTTAATGAATTAGTTTTTTATTTTTGTTTTTGTTTTTTTGTATCCACATGAAAATAGTTCTGGTCTAACAAAACACTCGGTCAATGCAGACATCCGCCAAATCACGGTAAGTCACAAAACAATTCCAAGCAAAAATAGAATATCCGGATCTAGATCATAGGATTCTTCTTGGTCAAGTATGCTGGTCAAACGATGTATTGTTATACCTTAGCCGCGATTTGTATTCTCCAATTAAACAGATACTTCACTGCCCCGCAAAGGGGAGGTAATACCTGGGAGGATTGTATCATGACGAACGAACATATACTAGATTACCTCAAAAGGGGGAGGTAATGTCTGGGAATAAGGCTTCATGACGACAGAACAGACACTACACTGACCCCTTAATTTGTCACTGAAAGATTGTACAATAGTACAATAGTCTGAAATAGTATAGTTTCGGTTTCAGACAGACAGATACCAAATCTCCATTATTAATAGATATATAAATAGACCTCGCACATTTCGGACGAGTCTGTATGTACCACTTAGGAGAGATGTTTTGATCATTGTATTTCATCGTCCTGTCCTTCCATTGATTATTCTTAAAATAAATTATGTTTTTGATGACTCTTTTTAGAAGGTAATTCCATATTCTAGTTTTGGAGGCTCCAATTGTTTAAGTAATTTCCCCTAATATTTAATGCTATTGGTTTTATTGCCTGTATAAATCACTTAAACCTATCGTCCGCCACTTCCATCGGTCACGATAGTTCAAACGATTTCCCCTGTTATGTTGACTTCGTAAGTATGTGAATAAGACTGTTGACATCAGCCATATTCGTATGTTTATTCTATGTCTACAGTTTGTAACAATTTCACTTCTTAAGTTAAGCATTTTTGTATCTGTAAACTTTAAAATGTTTATTTTCTCACATAATCACATTATCCACACGTGTCGTCTAAAAATCTACATATCCTAACCTACATTAAGATTTAAGGATTCAGCTACCGGACACCGTTCGCTTTCTCACAGAAGAGAAAATGCTAGCCTCTCTCTCCACTACCGCTATTTTCATGAAATATGCTTGACTGAATTTCAATCTCTGGTTCCTCCTTGTAAGACGTTTACAGCAAGAACTCGCCTTTTCTACTACAACAGAAAAAGACTATCATTTCTTCCTCCATGTGCTTAGCGCAAAGTGGAATTTCCATAGAAAAAGATTCTTTGTAAGGGTTTTCCGTCTGTGGCACACATTACCGTAAGACTGCTTCCCAGCAGATTACAACATAGGCGTCTTAAAATCCAATATCAAAAATGCTTGTCATAAACCGCCACATTAGTAATCAAACTTAGTCTATACCATTGATTGTTCCTCAGTTTTCGACTGGCAATCATTCAATATCATCAACTTTTGTCCTCGAGTGGCTCTTGGCCTTGATACGTGGTGACCTAATTGTAAAAAAAATACAACAAAATAATTGAATAAATTAACAATTAACTAATTATATAAAGTATTAATAATCAAATAATATAATCTACTAGCATCCGTCCGTCTCGGGAGACAATGGAGTTTTGCGCCTCAGATCAGTCCGTTGCCGAATTGTAGCGTCTGTTGTAACTATGAAGGCCTATTCTGTATTGGCGGGCTCTATTGTAGTTGTCACATATGTAGTTTGCGTATGGTTCTGAGAACTCTGTTGCAGCCCTCTGCCATATGTACTATTTCCTTTTCGTCTGGTCTCTCCTCTCCTCACACCTTTTGTAGCACTCTTCACAGCACTTCTCCAGCGGCTGCGATATTCGGCCACAGATGCCCAGCCTGCTGGGTCGATTCCATCTGCCTTCATGTCTCATTATAGACAATCCTTGTTGCATAGGACACGTCTCCCTGACAAAATAATATAATAATATATACTTAAATAAGTAAATAATTAAATAAAGGTTTTTGCGCGTATGGAAATAATGCGTTTAAGCGTGTTATGTGAGATTGGCTATTGTAGGATTTTTATCCTTTTATTGTTGTTGTTGGCATTGTTATGATTATTTGCACTACCAATGTGATATTATAGTTTTTTTCTATCATAATGTAACGATACTTTACAACTCTTATTCTATATATTTTTATAGTTCGTAATCTAAGAAGGCCCGGGGGTCAACGTTTCTCGAGGCACCACCAAAAATCGAAACATCACGAAACTCACTGCGAAAGTTAGAAACGTCGGCCGGGCCTCTCGAAAAATTTAGTGTTCATTTAAATGCAGAATAATTAACAGAGTTTTATCTCCCCATTTTAACAATAGTTCCTAAGCCTTTAAACTGGCTTTAAAATTATAATGTCTTTAACATGTTTCAAATCGTTCTTACGTTTTAAATCAATATTAAAAGTTACCTTACAGATTTCTGCCTGACTGTTGGTCGTGGGTTTGCTTGCACACCCATCTCCGTTGCTGGCTCGTGATCGTAGTGGCGTACCTATCTTGTGGGCAAACTCTGTCCTCATGCACAGGAGACAAAAACGTTCGAAGGCAAGACTTTTGAGAGAGATTCTATCCTTTTATTTCACACTTCAATCGGAGAGATTTCCACTCGTCGGTTCCTTCATTCACACTCTCTTTTACTTTCATACTGTTTGTAGAATGTGACGGATGCAATCGGCTATATTCTTGTCCCGCCCTTGGGATCTTGCTCTGCGTCTTAGTCCATATGTGGCGATGTCACCCGGACTCTACGCATTGCAAAGCTCAGTTAATGGACGTCTGTTCATCTCGCGCCTCCATGGTGAACTGTCTAGAAAGCTAATTTCTCACCAAGGATCTATGACGTCAGAGCCCTTTGACCCTTCAACCAATGTCATAACAGAACTCAATATCGCTTTTGTGTCTAACCTTTTTGTTTCATCTCGGCCAACTCACATCCAGTGTGTTCGTGGGAACATTTTTGTTTGTCCCAAATTATATATGCCCCTATTTTGCACTCCATCCTATTTCTTTCACCCAGTTCATAATCCATACTAGCTAACTTTACACGTTTTCAGAATACAGGGTCTCTCATAATATAACACCAACATAATTATGTATATGTCTGTATAAATAGAAAATAATGATATATATATATATATATATATATATATATATATATATATATATATATATATTTATATATATATATATATATATATATATATGTACATATATATATATACATATATACGAGGTGTGTTTAATAAGTAATGCTCCTGAACCACATCCAGTTGTCTGATCTATATGAAATTTTGCATGTGTAAATATTTATATCTGTGTGTGTTATGTTCCAACAAACAGCTCTGAACTAATTGTAATTTCTGATTTACAGGTGTTTGAACTGAGTCAGGAGTGAAATGGAGCCAGTTGAGTGTCGCACAATGATCCGGTTTTTGTATTTGAAAGGATGCACACCAAAGGAGACTTTTGATGAAATGAAAGAAACTTATGGTGATGATACCCCATCATATGACCTTGTAAAACGCTGGCATCGTGAACTCAAACATGGCCGGAAGTCTGTGAAAACAGCTCCTAGACCTGGTTGTCCCTCTTCTGCCATTGATGAGGTATCTGTCCGTCAAGTTGGGGCTTCTATATTGGAAGATCGACACATTACTATTCGCTAAATAGCCCAAGATGTCAAGATTAGTAAGGGGTCTGTGGAAACTATCATTCATGACTATTTGCATATGCATAAGGTGTCTGCCAGATGGATTCACAGGTTGCTCACACCTTTCCAGAAGCAAGAACACGTCGAGTGCTCGAGGATGAATTTGGAGATGTGCCAAGAAGATCAGTTAAAGTTTTTTCAAAAGACTGATTACACAGGATGAAACTTGGGTCCATCACTATGATCCAGAGACCAAAGCCCAGTCAGTGCAGTGGAAGCCTAGTCAATGCAAGTGTGCAGCCCTCCGCTGGCAAGGTCATATTCAGTCTTCTGGGACCAGGACAGGGTAGTGATGACAGATTTCCTGGCAAAGGGTACCACAATTACAGGAACCTATTATGCTTCACTTTTGATGAAATTAAGAGAAGCTATCAAAATCAAGAGGCGGGACAAGATCATCAAAGGTATCCTCCCCCTGAAGGACAACGCTCCGACCCACAACTCTCATGTCGCCAGATCAGAAGCACGGGCGTGTGGCTATGAAACCCTCCCTCATCCCCCTTACTCTCCGTACCTTGCACCCTATGACTTTCATCTCTTCCCAGCCATGAAGTTGTTTTTGAAAGGAAAGCGTTTCCCAGATGATGCAGCCTTGATTTCTGAAGTTACGACGTGGTTGGGGGACCAACCTGGAGTTTTCTACAAAAACAGTGTCCAGAGCTGCATCAAACGATGGGAGAAATGCTTAACTCTGGATGATTTTTATATAGAGAATGCCTAATAACTGTTCCAAGTTTCATTAATCTACTGCTATGGGAAATGGGTCAGGGGCATTACTTATTGAACGCCCCTCGTGTGTGTGTATATATATATATATATATATATATATATATATATATATATATATATATATATATATATATATATATATATCAGAGACAGGCAGATGTAGAAAGCTGTCCTTTCCTTCCAGCTTTCTTTATTAACTCGCTCTTGTGACTCTCGGTTGGGCGGATGTTGCGTAACAGCGCTACAAATGACATTTCAAAGAGGGAAACTTCAACAACACGATGTCCCGCCATCTCCCATTAAAAGATTTCTTAGTCAGAAGACAGGAGAGGGAAAGGAGCAAAAATATCGATTTTTCCCTTTGTTGTGAAGACCAGGATGACTCAGTTTATTGATCTGGGCTTTTCGACTTTATTATCGTCAATGGGGCAAGAATCGTCTGTGGCGCCGGTCACCGCTTGATAAATGTATCTTACAGAACATTGTTAGTTGTGTGCTTTGTTCCCCGTTGGACGCCCTAAGATTCTAGTTCTGCGCTAATCTTAGTTAAACTTAGTTAATATATACGAAAAAATACGGCATAATCACGTTGACACACTGAAGTTAAGCGACTCTGAGCTTGATTGATACCAGATGGGTGACTATTTGAGGATACCAGGCACTGTATTTTGGAGGGGACGTCGACACCTCCCCGCAAAATAATCTGCAAAAACTAATGCTGTTAAAATTATCTCGTCTAAGCACCAGGATACGACAGGGGGTAGCTGGAACACGTTCTTGAAGAAGGACCACGAATGCAATTCAAACATTAACTATATCTAAAGTAATGACTTTTTTGTGTATCTGTAAACATGTTCATTGAGAACCAATTAATTAGTGATTTTAAAAGACAGCATAATTACATTAACTCATCAGTTCTCGTTAGATCACCGAAGTTAAGCGACGTTGATCCTGGTAAAAAAACAGATAGGTGACTATATGGTAATACTAGACGCTGTATGTGAAAGGACGGCCACATCTCCCTTTGAGAAACTGCAGAAACTAATGTCGTTAAAATTATCTCGCACCAGGAGGCAGAGACGGGGGAGGAGGAGAAATTCCTAATCTTTCCATTGTCGAGGGAATGTTGAAATAAATGACGAAAACACTTTCTACAAATTCAACAAAGTTCCTTAAATATTTAATTTGTTCAAGTTGGCACTAAGAATTGAAGCTTGGGGAGAAGATTTTAAATGAATACGACTTTGTTTTGATTATTTAAAGGAGATATAAAAACATATACCAACGTGATAAAAAACAAGAACAAGGATATATATGAATGCAGTAAGCAAAGGTCTACGAAAATTTGTGTATGCAGAGGAAAAAGTTTACAGAAATACAGCCTGTTCTCAAAGTTCTTGAAATGTAACTTATACTAAATAGCATTTGATTACTTGGTAGGAATTTATGTATTGAAATGTCAACTAGGGCATATATAATGAAAATGCACAGAATTCAGAACAGTTAAGTAGTCACATTTATATACATACGGAGGGTTTATAATTAAATATATGTATAAGAATATTCTCATGTGAGAGAATGTGATAAGAACAATAATTTTGAATAAAATATACGTTGATATATAATACTTTAACTGGAGAAATGTCTTGTCTGTGAAATGTTACACACACACACACACACATATATATATATATATATATATATATATATATATATATATATATAAATGAAAGAAGAGAAATAAAAAAATATTTGAACGTGACAAATTTATTACGTCTTCAGTTGTTCAACACAAGGTATATTCAATAAAAGAATATTTATTTTTTCCGTCCTTAAGCCAGGTTTTTCAAAGAATGCGTTCTTATCATCAGAGGAATGTAAATAGATAGATAAGTTGGCGATGAATAAACCAAAAGTCATAATTTGAAAAAGTCATAAAATGTAAAAGTGCGTAAGAAAAGTGGCAAAAATGCAAAAGGTGTCCAGTGAAAAAAAGATTGAGAATAAAAGAATTTTTTGCCTTTCCTTGAGAAGGAAAAGATAAATATTCTTTTATTAAATATTCCTTGGGTTGAACAACTGACGACGGGATAAATTTGTTATATTGTCATATTTTTTATTTCACTTCTTTCATTTATCTATATATCTCTCCCGTATATTGAGCTTAAAACACTTCACGATAGGTTCAAATTGTAAAAGTATACGTTCTACTTTTAGTTTCAGAAGCGCCTGTAGGTATTAATAATTTAATATTTATTTTATAAATATTATACTAAGCCCCTTTAAGAAATTAAAGTTAAGCACTCTCGGGGATGTAAAAAATAGACTGTCAAAAAAGCTCTAATGCAAAGTTCCGAATACGTTCGTCAAACACTCTCGACTAGTCTTCTACCTGTGCCCGCTTCTAGGTACATATAGATCTTAATTTCCATTAATTGCGTGACAGTTTCCGTTGGCCAAGTGGATATGGCGACTGTTTTCAGATTCTAGGCTGACTCTGTGAACCGGGTTCGCCTCCCTACCATCTGATATTGTTACGTTCCTGCACTGATGAGAGCAATAAGCTTGAAACGCTAGCGTCTGTAGGTATTAATAATTATATATATATATATATATATATATATATATATATATATATATATATATATATAAGTTATGAAACTGAAAGTAGAACGTGTACTTTTAAAATGAGAGCTATAAGCTCGAAACGACGTCGTATGGAGGCAAGAACATTTTGAAAAATATTTAAAATAACTTAATATTATTATAAGCTCCTTCCAAGTAAAATTGAAAGTAGAGCACTGTAGGAAAGATTAAAAATAAACATTCACCTAAAAGCTTCAGTGCAATGCTCCGATCCTGCCGTTGAGTGCTATCGAATGTTTAAGTGTCAACACTCGCCGCTTTCAGTGTAAACATCACTTAATTTCTCTGTTGTCATGTGACAGTTCCTCGTGGTCTAATGGGACTAGGTGAACGCCTACAGATTCGAGATGTATCTGTGAACAGAGTTCGCGCCGTCTGAGATTATTGTTTCCCAGCACTGATAAGAGACATAAGCTCGAAAGGACGTCGTACGTAGGTAAACATATTTTTTTTAATATTATATATATATATATATATATATATATATATATATATATATATATATATATATAATATTGAATAAGGCAATCAATTCAAGAGATGAAAGATCAGAATAAAAAATTGTATAGATACAATATTTATAAAAACATCAGAAGTTTATAGCAAATAGTTTCATATCCTAAATCCGTGGATTTTCAAAGACAAACTCTTTTCATCGGAGCATAAAAACCGCTAATGTAACTGTAAATATTATCGGCAACACACACACACACACATATATATATATATATATATATATATATATATATATATATATATATATATATATATATATATTATTTAAAAATGTAAAGACAGTAATGCATTTTGGATTTGGTCATAAAAAATGTGCCCTCAAAATAGAAAGATAAAAATATGGAATAATATAGGTTTTAGAGTTTATCGGTATGGGTTTTGTGAAAACCACGGATTTTCTCTCCCTAGAGCGTTGAGACGGACATGTTCCTTCTTTTCAAATAATCTTTCCTGCTCTAATTGAGGTGAGGGAGTCACATGGGCAAGAATAATACCTAAATACTTTACTCTAAGAGAGGGGTGATCTCTTAAAAAATAGATTGAATAATAAGTAAGGAAATGCTGCTAGGATAAGATTCGACCAATTTTGACTAATTTTACTACATGACCAGTATCACCGGCACTCCAGAAACACTTCAAAGGCCGGTCCTTTTTTACTTTGCAGACTTTTGGAAGCAAGGCATTTGTGTCTAGGATCCGGATGGGGTTAAGCAGTCTATAGCATAAGTTTATTAAATTTTTCAATTTTTACTAGTGATTGGACGATTAAAATATTTTTCCCGATTCCGATACAATTACTGATTCTGTACTAAATTCACAATTCCGATACAATTACCGATTCCGATACAATTACCGATTCCGATGACGAAAGGGCCGGAGAGAGCACAGTCACAACATAAGTAATCACGTGAGCAACTATAGACCCACCTATCGGAAGAGTTCATTATATGGCATCGATTAAAGTACGTTTATATAGAAACTTTCCGATATTTTGAGCTTTTCATAAAAAACAATACACATTGGTAAACTTGTAGATACACTAATTTCCTGTTGTTTAATAGGATTTTATGGATTTATAGCGATCTTTTCTTTTTTCTACTTCAAATAATTTTACTCACCCGATATTTTTCATAATCCTGAGGATTTTTGGGGGTCAGATATTTTGGTATGAATTTTTAGGACATTAATTGAATATCTGACACTGAATAACTTTATTATTGACAAAAAATTTATTGATATTTTTCGGTCATATTATGGAGAATATTTTTTCTGGGTTAAAAAAATAATGAATAATTAATTAATAAATGTTTATTTTCATTTTAAATAAGCAAATTAATTATGTCAAAATGACCAGTTTGTTTTCAACTGTCAACATGGCCATGTTGTTTTCAACTGTCAAAATGGCCATGTTGTTTTCAACTGTCAAAATGGCCATGTTGTTTCCAACTGTCAAAATGACCATGTTGTTTCCAACTGTCAAAATGACCATGTTGTTTCCAACTGTCAAAATGGCCATGTTGTTTCCAACTGTCAAAATGACCATGTTGTTTTCAACTGTCAAAATGGCCATATTGTTACCAACTGTCAAAATGACCATGTTGTTTCCAACTGTCAAAATGGACATGTTGTTTTCAACTGTCAAAATAGACATGTTGTTTCGAACTCTCAAAATGGACATGTTGTTTCCAACTGTCAAAATGGCCATGTTGTTTTCAACTGAAAATAGCCATGTTCTTTTCAACTGTCAAAATGACCATGTTGTTTTCAACTGTCAAAATGGCCATGTTGTTTCCAACTGTCAACATGGCCATGTTGTTTTCAACTGAAAATGGCCATGTTGTTTCCAACTGTCAAAATGGACATGTTGTTTCCAACTGTCAAAATGGACATGTTGTTTCGAACTCTCAAAATGGCCATGTTGTTTCCAACTGTCAAAATGGCCATGTTGTTTTCAACTGAAAATGGCCATGTTGTTTCCAACTGACAAAATGGACATGTTGTTTCCAACTGTCAAAATGGACATCTTGTTTCCAACTCTCAAAATGGCCATGTTGTTTTCAACTGTCAAAATGGACATGTTGTTTCCAACTGACAAAATGGACATCTTGTTTCCAACTGTCAAAATAGCCATGTTGTTTCCAACTGTCAAAATGGCCATGTTGTTTTCAACTGAAAATGGCCATGTTGTTTTCAACTGTCAAAATGACCATGTTGTTTCCAACTGTCAACATGGCTATGTTGTTTTCAACTGAAACTGGCCATGTTGTTTCCAGCTGTCAAAATGAGCATGTTGTTTTCAACTGAAAATGGCCATGTTGTTTCCAACTCTCAAAATGGCCATGTCGTTTCCAACTGTCAAAATGACCATGTTGTTTTCAACTGTCAAAATGACCATGTTGTTTCCAACTGTCAAAATTACAATGTTGTTTTCAACTGTCAAAATGACCATGTTGTTTCCAACTGTCAAAATGACCATGTTGTTTCCAACTGTCAACATGGCCATGTTGTTTTCAACTGAAAATGGCCATGTTGTTTCCAACTGTCAAAATGACCATGTTGTTTTCAACTGAAAATGGCCATGTTGTTTCCAACTGTCAAAATTACCATGTTGTGAAAATGACCATGTTGTTTCCAACTGTCAAAATGACCATGTTGTTTTCAACTGTCAAAATGACCATGTTGTTTCCAACTGTCAAAATGACCATGTTGTTTCCAACTGTCAACATGGCGATGTTGTTTTCAACTGAAAATGGCCATGTTGTTTCCAACTGTCAAAATGACCATGTTGTTTTCAACTGAAAATGGCCATGTTGTTTTCAACTGTCAAAATAGCCATATTGTTTCCAACTGTCAAAATAACCATGTTGTTTTCAACTGTCAAAATGACCATGTTGTTTTCAACTGTAAAATGGGCGTGTTGTTTTGAACTCTCAAAATCGCCATGTTGTTTCCAACTGTCAAAATGGCCATATTGTTTCCAACTGTCAAAATGACCATGTTGTTTACAACTGTCAAAATGACCATGTTGTTTCCAACTGTCAACATGGCTCTGTTGTTTTCAACTGAAAATGGCCATGTTGTTTCCAACTGTCAAAATGACCATGTTGTTTTCAACTGAAAATGGCCATGTATTTTCCAACTGTCAAAATAACCATGTTGTTTTCAACTGTCAAAATGACCATGTTGTTTTCAACTGTCAAAATGGCTATATTGTTTCCAACTGTCAAAATGACCATGTTGTTTTCAACTGTCAAAATACCACATTGGTTTCAACTGTAAAATGGACATGTTGTTTCGAACTCTCAAAATCGCCATGTTGTTTCCAACTCTCAAAATAGCCATATTGTTTCCAACTGTCAAAATGACAATGTTGTTTCCAACTGTCAAAATGACCATGTTGTTTCCAATTGTCAACATGGCCATGTTGTTTTCAACTGAAAATGGCCATGTTTTTCCAACTGTCAAAATGGCCATGTTGTTTTCAACTGAAAATGGCCATGTTGTTCCAACTGTCAAAATGATTATGTTGTTTTCAACTGTCAAATTGACCATGTTGTTTCCAACTATCAACATGGCTATGTTGTTTTCAACTGAAAATGGCCATGTTGTTTCCAACTGTCAAAATGGCCATGTTGTTTTCAACTGAAAATGGCCATGTTGTGTTCAACTGTCAAAATGGCCATATTGTTTCCAACTGTCAAAATGACCATGTTGTTTTCAACTGTCAAAATGACCATGTTGGTATCAACTGTAAAATGGACATGTTGTTTCAAACTCTCAAAATCGCCATGTTGTTTCCAACTGTCAAAATTGCCATATTGTTTCCAACTGTCAAAATGACCATGTTGTTTTCAACTGTCAAAATGACCATGTTGTTTCCAATTGTCAACATGGCCATGTTGTTTTCAACTGAAAATGGCCATGTTGTTTCCAACTGTCAAAATAGCCATGTTGTTTTCAACTGAAAATGGCCATGTTGTTTTCAACTGAAAATGGCCATGTTGTTTCCAACTGTCAAAATGACCATGTTGTTTTCAACTGTCAAAATGACCATGTTGTTTCCAACTGTCAACATGGCTATGTTGTTTTCAACTGAAAATGGCCATGTTGTTTCCAACTGTCAAAATGACTATGTTGTTTTCAACTGAAAATGGCCATGTTGTGTTCAACTGTCAAAATGGCCATATTGTTTCCAACTGTCAAAATGACCATGTTGTTTTCAACTGTCAAAATCGCCATGTTGTTTCCAACTGTCAAAATGGCAATATTGTTTCAACTGTCAAAATGACCATGTTGTTTTTAACTGTCAACATGGCCATGTTGTTTTCAACTGAAAATGGCCATGTTGTTTCCAACTGAAAATGGCCATGTTGTTTCTAACTGTCAAAATGACCATGTTGTTTTCAACTGAAAATGGCCATGTTGTTTCCAACTGTCAAAATTACCATGTTGTTTTCAACTGAAAATGGCCATGTTGTTTCCAACTGTCAAAATGACCATGTTGTTTTAAATTGTCAAAATGACCATGTTGTTTCCAACTGTCAAAATGACCATGTTGTTTTCAACTGTCAACATGACCATGTTGTTTCCAACTGTCAATGACCATGTTGTTTCCAACTGTCAACATGGCCATGTTGTTTTCAACTGAAAATGGCCATGTTGTTTCCAACTGTCAAAATGGCCATGTTGTTTTCAACTGAAAATGGCCATGTTGTTTCCAACTGTCAAAATGACCATGTTGTTTTCAACTGTCAAAATGACCATGTTGTTTCCAACTGTCAAAATGACCATGTTGTTTTCAACTGTCAAAATGACCATGTTGTTTCAAACTGTCAAAATGACCATGTTGTTTCAAACTGTCAAAATGACCATGTTGTTTCTAACTGTCAACATGGCCATGTTGTTTTCAACTGTTAATAGCCATGTTGTTTCCAACTGTCAAAATGACGATGTTGTTTCCAACTGTCAAAATGATTATGTTGTTTTCAACTGTCAAATTGACCATGTTGTTTCCAACTATCAACATGGCTATGTTGTTTTCAACTGAAAATGGCCATGTTGTTTCCAACTGTCAAAATGGCCATGTTGTTTTCAACTGAAAATGGCCATGTTGTGTTCAACTGTCAAAATGGCCATATTGTTTCCAACTGTCAAAATGACCATGTTGTTTTCAACTGTCAAAATGACCATGTTGGTATCAACTGTAAAATGGACATGTTGTTTCAAACTCTCAAAATCGCCATGTTGTTTCCAACTGTCAAAATTGCCATATTGTTTCCAACTGTCAAAATGACCATGTTGTTTTCAACTGTCAAAATGACCATGTTGTTTCCAATTGTCAACATGGCCATGTTGTTTTCAACTGAAAATGGCCATGTTGTTTCCAACTGTCAAAATAGCCATGTTGTTTTCAACTGAAAATGGCCATGTTGTTTTCAACTGAAAATGGCCATGTTGTTTCCAACTGTCAAAATGACCATGTTGTTTTCAACTGTCAAAATGACCATGTTGTTTCCAACTGTCAACATGGCTATGTTGTTTTCAACTGAAAATGGCCATGTTGTTTCCAACTGTCAAAATGACTATGTTGTTTTCAACTGAAAATGGCCATGTTGTGTTCAACTGTCAAAATGGCCATATTGTTTCCAACTGTCAAAATGACCATGTTGTTTTCAACTGTCAAAATCGCCATGTTGTTTCCAACTGTCAAAATGGCAATATTGTTTCAACTGTCAAAATGACCATGTTGTTTTTAACTGTCAACATGGCCATGTTGTTTTCAACTGAAAATGGCCATGTTGTTTCCAACTGAAAATGGCCATGTTGTTTCTAACTGTCAAAATGACCATGTTGTTTTCAACTGAAAATGGCCATGTTGTTTCCAACTGTCAAAATTACCATGTTGTTTTCAACTGAAAATGGCCATGTTGTTTCCAACTGTCAAAATGACCATGTTGTTTTAAATTGTCAAAATGACCATGTTGTTTCCAACTGTCAAAATGACCATGTTGTTTTCAACTGTCAACATGACCATGTTGTTTCCAACTGTCAATGACCATGTTGTTTCCAACTGTCAACATGGCCATGTTGTTTTCAACTGAAAATGGCCATGTTGTTTCCAACTGTCAAAATGGCCATGTTGTTTTCAACTGAAAATGGCCATGTTGTTTCCAACTGTCAAAATGACCATGTTGTTTTCAACTGTCAAAATGACCATGTTGTTTCCAACTGTCAAAATGACCATGTTGTTTTCAACTGTCAAAATGACCATGTTGTTTCAAACTGTCAAAATGACCATGTTGTTTCAAACTGTCAAAATGACCATGTTGTTTCTAACTGTCAACATGGCCATGTTGTTTTCAACTGTTAATAGCCATGTTGTTTCCAACTGTCAAAATGACGATGTTGTTTCCAACTGTCAAAATGACCATGTTGTTTCCAACTGTCAAAATGACGATGTTGTTTTCAACTGTCAAAATGACCATGTTGTTTCCAACTGTCAAAATGACCATGTTGTTTCCAACTGTCAAAATGGGCATGTTGTTTCCAACTGTCAAAATAGCCATGTTGTTTCCAACTGTCAAAATGACCATGTTGTTTCCAACTGTCAAAATGACCATGTTGTTTCCAACTGTCAAAATGACCTTGTTGTTTCAAACTGTCAAAATGGCCATGTTGTTTCCAACTGTCAAAATGACCATGTTGTTTCCAACTGTCAAAATGACCATGTTGTTTCCAACTGTCAAAATGGCCATGTTGTTTCCAACTGTCAAAATGACCATGTTGTTTCCAACTGTCAAAATGACCATGTTGTTTCCAACTGTCAAAATGGCCATGTTGTTTCCAACTGTCAAAATGACCATGTTGTTTCCAACTGTCAAAATGACCATGTTGTTTCCAACTGTCAAAACAGCCATGTTGTTTCCAACTGTCAAAATGACCATGTTTTTTCCAACTGTCAAAATGACCATGTTGTTTCCAACTGTCAAAATGACCATGTTGTTTCCAACTGTCATAATGACCATGTTGTTTCCAACTGTCAAAATGACCATATTGTTTCCAACTGTCAAAATGGCCATGTTGTTTCCAACTGTCAAAATGACCATGTTGTTTCCAACTGTCAAAATGACCATGTTGTTTCCAACTGTCAAAATGGCCATGTTGTTTCCAACTGTCAAAATGACCATGTTGTTTCCAACTGTAATGCAGAAAAGATGAAAGAAAATCTAAATTGAAAAGCTTTAATTCGGTGAAATTAAAATTATATTGTATTGAAACTATAGATGTTTAACGATTATAAAAGACTAAAATGTTTTCCCGTTAACAACTTTAAAGTTATTAAACTTACGAACTTCAGATTTAGTAGGAATTACCCCCCCCCCCCCCCTTGCATATGCAGATTATTCGAAGCCGGTCATATTAGAAGAATTAATTTCTCGAATAAAACAGTTTTCAACCGCTTTTATGTCCACTTACGAAGATAATGCTACTAAACCTTATGGCTAGAATTCTTATTACAATTTTTATCAAAATCCATTGCATGGGTTTTTATTTTACAGAGCAGCTGTTTGTAATAATACAATATTGCATTTAATAAGTGGAATATATGCTAGAGAGAGGGGGTAGGCAAGGGATGGGCGAGATGGGAGGGGCGACATGGGTATAGGAAGATATAGATAAAGGGACAATGATAGAGACAGATAGAGAGAGAAGTTTTAAAAGAACGATGTTACACACACTTCTTAACTCTTCTATTGTGTTGTTTATTACCCGGACAACGCCAGGTCACCATGCTAGTTCATACATAAATAAAAGCGAGAGAAAAAAAACTCACGCAAATAAGAAATTCTAAAATGTCTACGTGTAAAAGAGCTGGCTGAAGTACACGTCTGCATTATGTTTCTCAGATATGTTCTCTTGTGATACACGTCAACTCAACTATAAATGTTTTATAACTACTTTTTATCAGTAAAAACAATTATGAATTAGAGACGCAACAAATTTTATTTTATTTACACTACAAACTAAATCAGCGTATATATTAACATCTGCTGGTTTGCATTCACTATTGAACCGCAAATTTATAAACAGTAATATTAATAACTATCGATTTTCGAAATAAAAATTAAGTAAAAACTTCATTTCGTGTAGAGTTTATCTGTTTTCGAAATAAAAATTAAGTAAAAACTTCATTTCGTGTAGAGTTTATCTGTTTTCGAAATAAAAATTAAGTAAAAACTTCATTTCGTGTAGAGTTTATCTGTTTTCGAAATAAAAATTAAGTAAAAACTTCATTTCGTGTAGAGTTTATCTATTTTCGAAATAAAAATTAAGTAAAAACTTCATTTCGTGTAGAGTTTATCTATTTTCGAAATAAAAATTAAGTAAAAACTTCATTTCGTGTAGAGTTTATCTATTTTCGAAATAAAAATTAAGTAAAAACTTCATTTCGTGTAGAGTTTATCTATTTTCGAAATAAAAATTAAGTAAAAACTTCATTTCGTGTAGAGTTTATCTATTTTCGAAATAAAAATTAAGTAAAAACTTCATTTCGTGTAGAGTTTATCTATTTTCGAAATAAAAATTAAGTAAAAACTTCATTTCGTGTAGAGTTTATCTATTTTCGAAATAAAAATTAGGTAAAAACTTCATTTCGTGTAGAGTTTATCTGTTTTCGAAATAAAAATTAAGTAAAAACTTCATTTCGTGTAGAGTTTATCTATTTTCGAAATAAAAATTAAGTAAAAACTTCATTTCGTGTAGAGTTTATCTATTTTCGAAATAAAAATTAAGTAAAAACTTCATTTCGTGTAGAGTTTATCTGTGTTTCGAAATATTTTAAGTGATCGTTGATAATTTGGATTATTCGGACTACTGTTCTCATCGTGGATATTATTCTTACAAAGTTTTTGGCCGATGTAACCTCCGACCTTCTTCATGTACATCTTGTCGAACTCGAAAATGCTTATGTGGAACTCGGGAATATTTACGTGGAACTCGGGAATCTGTACGGAATTTCGAAATGAACCCTGTATTTAATCCACAGGGGTAGAATTAGCGCAACAAAAAAGTGCCAGGTAATCATCACTTCAAAGTGGCAGCCTTCTCAAGGTTGAAGGTTCAATCCTTAGTACAGGCGATATTAACAATATAATTAAGAATTACTTAAGACTTCTACCCGTTTATGGCTGAGGAAACGAGAACATTCTTCCCTGTGGATAAAATAAAGGGTTAAGTTCAAAATTTAGTACAAATTCCCGAGTTCGACATAAATATCCTAGAGTTCAGCAAGACGCACCTGAAGTAGATTGTAGGTTACATCGGCCGAAACGTTGTGAGAATAACATCAAAGATGGGACCAGTAGTTCGAATAATCCAAATAATATAGAATTATATATCTTGTTCGTGATCAGCCCTAAAATCAGTGCCCAGTGTTTTTGATAGAAAATCCATTAATATCACGACGAGAAGCAATGTCCTTTTGTTATAAACAATCCTTAAGGTACGGTGACTTATAATTGGTATTGTTTGTTTTTTGTTGTGTGTTGTCTACATTGAATTAGGATTAAGCGTAAAAATGGGATATACAGACAGGCACTATTCGTCTTTTATATATGAAGATAAAGTCTTTCATTCAATGTAAGGTATATAAAAAAACGACTTTGTTTTATTTTTTGTTTATCTAATTTAATTATTCTTCCAGACTAAACAATTTTACCTAGACGTATCGTGGTAACGAAAGAAGTGCTCAAATGAACGCCCATTAGTATTTATAAAGGTTAAAAAGAAAGCGCACACGCTTGAATGTTTCCATTGGCAAATAATCGACATAACAAAAATAATTAACGCCTCAATTATATGTGATTATTGTACTCCTTGAACGTGTTGAAAGTAATTTTTGGGGGTTTGTTTTTATTTTGTTTAAACGACCACCACATATATAAGTAGATGTACAATTAATGGCGTAGCTGGGGAAATATCAGTCTGCCTCTTGGTGGCTCTTAAATGGCGATGTCAATTATAACTAAAAGTAAAAGAAACATTAAAATAGAATAAAATTCGGTAATATCGGGTAAAAGTAGAAATTTTGGAAAATAAATCACTAATGCCCTGAACTTACTTAGTCTTCTCTAAATATCGAAGTCATTATCTCCTGTAATCAAATTTCGAGTCTTATAATGTTTAACCGGCATAATCACGTTGGCACACCGGTTCCCGTTAGATCACCGAAGTTAAGCAACGTTGAGCCCGACCAGTACTGAATGGGTAACCATTTGGTAACACCAGGTGCTGTATGTGGCCTGGAGAGGATATGGGCACAACTAGGTTCTATCATGCCCAAAAAAAAGTTAGGACAGATAAAGGACGTTATGGCGGGACAACAACAACAACAACAACAACAAACAATGTTTAACCCTATTAGACAAACTTCCTAAAATAAATAATAAATACCAGCCCTGGACATTGTTGCTGTTACTGGTGTTGTTAAACGAATTGGGCTTCTGCATAGAACTCACGAAGATCGTGCCTCAGGATCTACTGGTCTGTATGGAGTCCTTCTCCTTGGTCGCAGCTATTCGTTAACCTGCAGGATTGCATGTCTTTATGGTGTTCATCTCCGCCGTCGCGTTACATTCAGCAGTTGTTTGGAGAAGATGCGATGTGTAACACAAATTAAGGAGTGGTTCAACTGATTTAAAAATGGCCGCACATCAGCGGAGAGTGACTAGCGTTCTGGTAGGCCCCAAACTGCTCGGAGTGCAGCTATTCTTGAGAGGGTGCAAAAAAAAAGATAATGCGGCGGGAATGAACACCATTCCAAAAAATGACTTCCAGAGGTGTTTCTGGCAGTGGATGGATCAGTGGGCTAAGTGTGTGCAAGCACAAGGGGCGTACTTTGACGGGATTAGGATCCAAACCCTGTCACGTATTTGAAATATTTTTCTGGCCTAATGTCGAATACGTTTTAGACAGGCCTCGTATATTCAAGACTTTATGTAACCTCGAAATAAACACGGATATGCAAATACGTAAATGTAACATGATCCAGCCATAGTATAACCTAACATGAATTGCAAAGTCACACTTAGACCTCATCCTCGCCTTCAACATCATGCGCGGCAATTACAATGTGTTTCGTTACCTCTTCTTCGCATTAGCTCCGCAGAAACTCAGAGGAGTTGTACTTGAGACGATTTCGGCTAAATTGAGTTTGCTGCATTTACACATAAGTTGGCGACCACTGGTCTAGAATTTGCTGGTAAACGTTGCATTCGTTACTGTCAGTAATCCACGGCCATTTATAGTGTTATATTATGAGGGGCCCTAGTTTGAATATGTGTACTTCAGCTAGTATCGATTGTAAATGAAGTCGGAATTATCTAGCTGGATGCATGTCAGACTGACATAGACTTTGATGAAAACGAATCTATTTTCCCACGCATGAGTAACAGGGAGGTAAGTTAACAAATGAATTGGGGTCAATAAAGGTCAGAATAGAGATCGACAGAGACGCGATGACGTAACTTGTTGTTCAGATACAGAGAAACGAGAGTTTTCAAGAGTCTACCTATGGATTTGAAACAAGATGGGCATGCCAAAGCATGCACTGAAACTTTAAGTTAAGTTTAGTCGGTAGTCTATAACTGTCCTCCACTTAACAAGTTAATAACTAAGAAATTAAGATATCATAGAAGTAAAGATTATGCGGTCTCTCTTCTTGGCGTGTCGTTTTATCAGAGAGAATAAAAAACCCTGTGAACCTCTCAATATCTGTCTTAGACTCCCTTCTGTGGATAAAAGTAAAGAGTTGTTCACGACTACGACTATGAAGATCACGGTTTCGCGGAGCCGAAAAGGGAAAGAAAAATCAACCACGGCAAACGAAGAAATAAAGAAAGCGACGAATCACGACGGGCAATGAAGAATGGGGAATGAAGCGAAGAAAAGTAACAGGTAAATTTCGCTTTATTTGTAATGAACATTTTTATATGAGAAATGAGAAAAGAGAGAAAAGAATGAGATAACAAAAAACACGGCACACACGCACACATTGATACACGTTAGAAGATAGGAACGATAGTTACACTCCCAACCCCGCACACATGATAAAGAATACTTGATATGTAACACAAAAAAGACAGAAAAAAGGGCAGACACTTGTAAAAGTAAAATGAGCGTAAAACGATTGAAATACATACACACATATGTTATAGGTAAAACACGCGACATTTTAAGGTCGACACGCACACACAAACGAGCATACATGAACTAAAATACCCGCTCATCCAACCCCCGATTAAGTAATGAAAAAAAAAACTATAAAACCAGTTTGAAAACTTTGCAGTAACGCTTCAAGCTTTTTCGGTTGTTTCGGAAGCGTTACATATAATGACGATTTAGTAACATTTAAAAGAAAGAGATAGTTAAAAGAATTTAATGATTGAACACTCTCCCGAATACATGATAAAGAAACGCGGCCACACACACACACCCGCCGCACACACGTATGGCGAACGCTCAGACACACACATTCGCACGAGATCCATAAAAAACTATGAAACAAGTAAATAGGACAGTTTAAATGACGTTTAAAAAAGTCTTATCTTTACATATATTGCAATTACGTTTCAAAAAACCCTATCGTTACGACTGGGCTTAAGAAAACACAGTCGAATGTGATCTTGAATTGCTTTATATATGTCAACAGTGTTAATAATTTTACGTCAATAAACAATTTTGACAAACTCATGCAGTATCTAATATGTTTACCAATGTAAAATACTTGCATGGAGGACAGGACGTTGTTCGAGATTGAATTAGGATCTCTACTATGTGTTGGATAATGGCCCTATGGGAATGGACGTATCTGTTGGAAATCGTTGGTTTGACTTGCGCGAATTAACGCGGGTGGACCGGCAGTCGAGTGCAGAATAGGGCCTGTATCACAGTCAGAAATCACAGACGTGACAGCTTCACCGTGTGACGAGACCCCAGATCAAGGGTCAGTGTGCATCTGAGAGAGGCTGTGACGTCACGGGTCCTTGCGTGGGAAACAGAGGGATCCGTTACGTCACTCATTCTTCGTAAGAGGCGAGTTTCGTGAGTCTGGGTTTTGGAAGCAAACCGATGAGACGTGATTGTTAAAATTTAATTTACAACATATAAGGGAAATATGTCCCTAAGAAAATACAAGCGAGAGATATCCTTTCCCCCTCTATATAAATGGTTAAGAAAATAATTGTTAACTAACTACGATAAAGTAGTGATTTCTCTCTCTCTCTTTCTCTCGACGTAGTGAATATCTCCCATTTGATTTGATAACTGACGCTTGAAATAAAAACTGAAGTTGAAAGTTAAAGGGATTGTCATGAAGCTTTTGTTGCAGACAACGGACGGTGTGGTTCAGGGACGAGTATAACAAGCGAGAAGAGCCACGGCACGTAGTAGGAACAGTATACGAAATGAGTACCGCCACGGCTCGTATCGGGAAGAGTGTACGAAACGCGTACTGCCGCTGTCTATTAAGAGTAGGGCTATGCAAATTATACCTTTTTGGTTGCTGTGACCGGGACTTTCTTAAAATAAAAGAAAAGAAAGAAAAATGTTGAACTTGGGTTCACATAGTGTAGAACACACGGGCGAGATCAGTGAATACAGAGGAGATAACTACGAAACAGTAAGTAAAAAGTCGTTGTTTTGTTTGAGAGAAAAGGGCGCGATGTGCCGTAAAAGTAGAAAAGGGCGTGATGTGCCGTAACAGTAAAAACAGAATAGAAACAAAACTGAATAGAAAACAAGCAAACACACGCACACACAAAATCAAATATTAAAAAGAACTAATAATAAGCTTGTTAGAACACATACAAATAAAAGTGAATATACGCACACATGAAAATAGATCTAAAAAACAATGTACTATTACACACACGCAGTTTTAACTTTTATAGAAAAAAGGAGACGGTGACGAACTTACACACATACACACAAGCAGAACATATTCTGTCAACGTTTTAAAAAATGCATTTGGGGAAGGAACGGATCTTGTATTGTTATGTTGTCGAGTGGGTTTTTTTTTTCATTCAAATTGTATTGTTTTGAATTTTTTGTTTGATTTGAATGTATCGCCAAGAAAAAGACTTATTGAATTAATTTTACTTGTTTTGTTTGTTTTTTGTTTAGCCGAGAGCATCGTTTTGTTTTATTTTTTTGTTTTTTGGGCCCTCCTCATATTAAAATATTAGTATATAAAAGAAAAAGAAACAGTAACTAATTAAGACTAGGTGATGCCAGCCAATTAAAGGGAGTTAGAATGAGAGAGTTGACATTTTGGCGGTGCGGTAAGGGTGTTGAGAAGGTCCAATGTGCAGGCCTTAGGTCCGTGTCTCTTCCAACTGACGGGTTGGGATTGAGTTATGTTCGCTACGCGTGACCCGTTGAGGTAGCCAGTGAGCTTGCGATTACACGGACAAAGAGTTGTTTCGATGCACACGCGTGAAGGGGAAGCGATTTTGTAGCCATGAAATAAGTGGCATGATATATATTTTGTGGGGGGACCTCGGAGTTATCGCATCGGTATGGGGCATTGTTGTTTAGTGGATCGGTGGGCCCCACGAGGGCGCCGCGACGGTGTGGCGGGTCTGGATGGTTGTGAAATTGGGTTCGTGTGAGAGAATTCGGTTCGGTCCGAAACGGTTTGATATGGCGCCAGAGCGATGACATGTCTGAATTAGTTAGGAAGAGTGGGTGGGGTCAATGTGGAATGTTGGGCCCCTAGATGTAGGATATTGAAAAGGCAAGTCGCCGGCCCTGAAGTTATTGGAGCCCGCTTGGAAGGGATAGAGAAAGTGCAGGAGCCGGCTCGGATGAATTGACAGATCACATTGGGTTGGGAGTTATGGGTCGCTCTGGTCCGTGTTAAAAAGCATAGCGGTCGAATATTATGATAAGACATCTCTTACAGAGAAATTAGATGGCTGACTAGAAAGGGATTATGAGAATTTTAAAATGGAGGTTTTCTGTGGGGTGCCCTGTGTTCTGTTAGAATTTAATGGATGGGTGTGGTGAATTTTGTGACTAGGTATCGTGTGCAGATGCCCGTGGGATCAAGTGGTCAAGCGACCTTGCGACAGGGGAACACACAGCGTGTCCTATTATCGATTGTGACAGGGATGGCCATAGAGCCGATATCGACTGTAAAGAGAATTCTCTTACATCCCAGGAAAGGTCATAAGGCCGATTTATGGCAGGCGAGTCAAGAGGGTGGAACTGAGATGTCCAGCCGTGCTAATCCCTGGTTCTGACCAGACCCTGCGGAGGGGTGCGTAAAAATAACAATCTTAGGATTGTTTGTTTTTTTTTGTATAGGGAGAAGAGGAATGTTGGATAATGGCCCTATGGGAATGGACATATCTGTTGGAAATCGTTGGTTCGACTTGCGCGAATTAACGCGGGTGGACCGGCAATCGAGTGCAGAATAGGGCCTGTTTTCACAGTCAGAAATCACAGACGTGACAGCTTCACCGTGTGACGGGACCCCAGATCAAGGGTCAGTGTGCACCTGCGAGAGGCTGTGACGTCACGAGCCCTTGCGTGGGAAACAGGGGGATCCGTGACGTCACTCGTTCTTCGTAAGAAGCGAGTTTCGTGAGTCTGGATTTTGGAAGCAAACCGATGAGACGTGATTGTTAAAATGTAATTTATAACAGATAAGGGAAATATTTCCTAAGAAAATACAAGCAAGAAATATCCTTCCCCCTCTCTATGAATGCTTAAGAAAATAATTGTTTACTAACTACGATAAAGTAGTGATTGCTTTCTCTCTCTCTCTCTCCCTCTCTCTCTCTCTCTCTCTCTCTCTCTCTCTCTCTCTCTCGACGTAGTGAATGACGCCCAACTGATATAACAAACGCTTGTAATAAAAAGAATTGAAAGTAAAAAGATTGTGTTTGGTGAGTCGATCGTGGAGTTTTGTTGCAGACAACGGACGGCGTGGTTCACGGCAGGAAGGAAAGAAGACAAAATTCCACTAGACAACACGGCCCTCTACACGGCGAGAGAAAAAACTAAAGGTATGCAAACAATATATGAACTATGTGATTTATGATGTTTTAAAAATGACGAGTATTGAATCTGAACTGCCACGGCCGTTTCAGGGAAGAGTATACGAAACGAGTGAAGCCACGGCCCGTAGCGGGTGCGAGTGTACAAAATGCGTACAGTCGCGGTCCAAGGAGGAGTGGGCCATGCAACACTATGTACTTTTTTATGATGCTCATAACATCATATAACTTTTTTTTTGTTTTTACTGCCCCTCTCCTCCTGTTTCGCCCTCTAATATCGTCAGCAGAAGCTGAACTATGGGAAAACTCTGGATGAGTGTCTTATACATATAGTTTAAATTTCATTAAAATCGAATGTACGTATTTGAAGTTTTTAAAAGTGAAGCATGTAGATATTCAATACATGCAGGCCAACGTAAAGATTCGAGACCACTTTCACTGTCGTCCCCAGAAGATTTTATACATATGTTTTTTTTAACTTAGTTCACCCCAGACAAGACAAGTTGCCACTGTAGACGTAAGGGGCTACTGAGAATTAGGGTGAAAGTTTTGGGGTCATCCTAAATTGGGAGCTGTGCAGCGAGATGCTTGTTCACATTATTTTAAAATTTCTGCATGTCGGTACAATCGGAGAAACAGGGGGTAGGGAGGGAATTCCAAAGGCCGGCAGCTCGAGGGAAGAAGCTATTGGAATAGAGGGCTCTCCGACATTAGGGGACCTCCACGATGAATGGATGGAATTTAGCTGATTATCGGGTTGGTCGAATGTATTTACGTCGAGGGGGCACCAGAGCAGCAAGTTCATCAGGGCACATTGAAGTACTTGTAAAACAAGCACAAGGATGCAACATTGCGGCGATGGGGCAGGTACTGGAGCTTGATGGATAGTGAGGGACCTATTAAATAAAAGTGTAAAAATTTGGGAATTTCCTTGCTTTTGTACATTTAGTGTATATGAATTTTCATCTTAACCCTATTAAGGGCATACGATTTCAGTATACTGGCATTTTTTCATGGAATGTCACTACTTTTGTAAAGGCTATGCCTCAATACAATGCCTTCTTATAACTGATATATGGTAGTTTGACTAATCAAGGTATATGGTAAACTAAAATTAAAATGCAAGCAACTAGACACTAGAACCTCTATCTTTGCCAACAATCAGCTGAATCCATCAAATGGTCGATAAGATATAAAATAAAGTGTATGAATACTGGTCATTTTTAAGGTGTTTTGGAATTTTCTGGAAAACTAAGGAATATGGTAAACTGAAATTAAAATGCCATCAACTAGACCCTAGAACCTCTATCTCTGCCAAAAATCAGCTGAATCCATCAAATAGTTGATGAGATACAGGGTGGCACATACGTAGGTACGTACGTACGTACGCACAGATAATATGATTTCATGATTGAACTTTCTGGATCTCTGGGTTGCCTTGACTAATGATGCTGAAATTCTACACACTTATAGAACCTATCAAATAAAAATTTTGTGTAAAGTTTTAACTAATTTGGTTTATTGGTTTTTGAGTTATGATTGATCAAAGAAATGAGATTTCCAGCATAGGCCATTCGTGGAGTCTATTACGGGATAGAGCGCTTTCGTGCCTTCCTTGATATAGAAACATAAGAGAATAAAATAGTGAGGAAGCGAGCGTTATGAGGTTACCGAAAGTAAACCTAAGTTCAATGTTCTACTCTCATCAATTAAATTTCAGCAATTTAAAAAAGACACACAATTGCGTGGTACTGAATTGTGAAATACACCGTAGCAATGAAAAAAGATATGCCGCCATTTTTTTTACTCAACTGGTAAAGAAATAAACTCAAGGAGAACGGAGAAAGCTTAAAAAGTACAACTTCTTAATGGCGTCATCTTATCATGGCTTAATTTTCGCTGTCAGGTCTATGGTAACTTTTACGACAACTTAATTACAACTTCTTAGTTAATTCAATCTGTTACAGAACTTAAGCGAGTTAAGAATATTACTTCTGTGATAATCGATTTAAAATTGATTTGGGGTTGTTAAATAAATTAGCACAACAAATTTTATTTCTCCTAAAAGATCTCATTTTGATTTTTGTATATGTTTTTAGTACAATTGTAGTGGCGAATTTACCCTTCGGTGCACAAAATTAAAATGCTTGAAATCGTTTCTGCACACATATCTCTGCGCATACATAGGCCTGAATTAATAAAAAATAAATAAAAAATATTTTGAGCCAATCAAATAGATTTCTCTAAATTTGTCAAAAATTGCCTTTTTGATCACCGTCGAGTGCATAAAAGGACAGATTTTTCCTTCAATAAACATGTTGAGCCAAAATCAACGACAGAGATAATATCAACTTTACTCAAGCTTCCCTTGCCTCTCTGTCGGACGTTGGGAAATCTAATAATTATTTTCTCAACTCACGCACATACATACAGTCATAAGCATATGTACTCTTACACTAACGCACACACATACACAATGCATTAACTCTTTCACCCTGTCGTCTGCTCATCGAAAACAGATGTATAAACTTATTGAATCTTCATTTTAATACTCGTAACATTTCTTACTGAACTTTCTACAATGAAAACGAATGAACATCTACTGTTATTAATAACTTTCAATCTAATGTTTTTTTGTAATTGAGTGAGAAAGTTTGGATTACGATTTTTTAGACACGTGGACAATTTACGGCCCTTAAATTATCGACTCAGTCTTCCTCAATATTTCAGCTAATGAACCCCCTTATTCTGCAAGGACTCTCAAAATATGAACAAACATTTTATTTTCCTATCTCTGTAACTTTCCATTTTAAATAAATATACAACATATCTCTTTTGTGAACTTATGCTTTTGAACTCATTATTTTGTTTGTGTTTTCCTTTAAAATGTTTCTCTAAAACTGGCTCTCCCCAAAACGAGAACCCTAAAAAAGGTCCTCCAAACAATGTTATCATTTATGACGAACTCCTATTGGATATTAACGGCATCGCATTCATATTGGTCAACATTGGGCCTCACAGGCGAATCAACAAAGTTAGTGAGTCTGAAAATGTATATTTCCACTATCTGACAGCATCATTTTGGTTCCTCATTGTAAAACATTCACAACAAGAACTCGCCTTCTACCACAACGAAAAAATACTTTTTTCTCCCTCCGTTATACGGAATGTATATGGACACAACTTCTTTGCAAGAGTTTTCCACCTGTTGAACACGGTTACATAACGAAAACTGTTGTTCGAATAAAAAGTTAAAGTGAAGAATATACACTTAATAATGATGATAACAATAAATATAATAATAAATATAAAAAATAAAAATATTATATTATAGAATACAGAAAATAAAAAACTTTAAATATGATGAAAATAAAAATGTTTTAATATTTTATATAAAATAATAAATAATAAATAATAAATAATAAATATAAAATGTTATATTAAATAAAACCCTTTTTCCCCTCTTTAAAAACCTATAAGTAAAGAGACATCCAACATGGGGCAAACGTCCCCCTATTAATGAGATATGGTGAAGGAGACTTAATGAATGGGTCCAAAAACTATGCGGCACAGTTGGTCGACCTCAATCCCTCATCCAGGATAATTTCTTAAAAAAACAAAATTCCAAAAGGAACATCCCCCGGACAAAATGTTTTCAAGACCTTCTTTAAAATGTCTACCTGAAGACTGTTTCCTACAAAAAAAAATATCGTTTGTTTCCATGATTTATCGTAGGCTATTGACAACCATTATTTATTCCCAATTCGGGTGTCACATAACCTCGACCTAAATTCACAGACCCCAAAAAAAATAATTAGTTTTACTTGCCAGCTACGTAAATATCGGCAAAATTTGCGGGTGGAAATGCGTATCAGTAAAAATAATAAAAATGAAAAATAAAGCTAAAGATCGAAATATCGTCAAAAAATCACACAACGCGCGAATCACCATTTCCGGGGAGGCAGACATAAACAGAGGCTTAAGAGAATCCGGTAAAGGAAACCAATTATATGTCTCCTTTGTTTGGGTTTGAAACCGACGGTACCTATGTTGTTCTAATCTTCTGTAGTGTATATATATATATATATATATATATATATAGAGAGAGAGAGAGAGAGAGAGAGAGAGAGAGAGAGAGAAAGAGATTAGTACATTTATTATATTTGTTTCTATAGATGTTAATCCATTGAAACTCCAGTGTTTATAAAAAGTGCTCAATAACAAGTAGAGCTGTATTTAGTATAATTTTTATGTATGCAAACATTATATATATATATATATATATATATATATATATATATATATATATATATATATATATATATATATATATATATATATATATGGGAAGAGAAGGATGAAGGTAATCCGACGTGATGGGAAAATGAAAAAGGAAAAACCAAAAAATGGATGTTTTTTATGTGTACATCAACGTTTCGTCTTTATTTATAAGACTTCATCAGGATGATAATATAGAGAAAAATCTCATGCAAGTACAAACACATGTAGGGTTGACATATTGGGAAAAAGGAAAGAAAATAATGGCCTCTACTGGGTGGACGTCCGTACTTGGTGAGGAGTGAAAAATGAATGTTTATGAAAATGAGTGGGGAAGAAGTGGAAAGATGGAAAGATGGGGGTGAGCAAGGACTACTGTGGCTGGTAGTAAGAGAAAGAGGTGGGGGGATGAGCAGGAATAATGTAGATGGCAGAGAGGGAGTGGAGGAGAGGGAGGGAGGAGGTATTTGAACAGATGGCTGCGGTCAAGACTGGCGAGGGAGAGGAGTAGGTCGACCGTCGGGATAGGTTAAGGATGGCACAGCTTTTGCCCGGAGAAGAGAGAGATAATTACACTTTTGCCTACCGGGGGGAGGCAACGCCCCGGGAACAGGGAGAGGGGGTTCGACCGTCGGGTTAGGGTTAGGGGATGAGAGGGACTCTCGGGAAGACAGTACTTACTTTTGCCCTAGGCAAAGGGGGGAGGGGTAGAGAGGGTGGGCGAATGGGAGGGGAGCGACCGTGGAAGACAAACTTTTGCTTGCGGGGAAGACAGCTTATTTTTGCTCTGGGAAGAGAGGGATAATTTAACAGTAGAGCATATATATATATATATATATATATATATATATATATATATATATATATATATATATGAACCCTGCCTCTAAGGCTTTAAATGTATCTTAATTTAAGGAATGTATGTGGTGATTTTGGTTGGCCTTAATGGATTAGGTTGTAGGCTCGTGATTCTTGGCTTAATCTACTAACTGCGTTCAAACCCGCCTGAAACCACCACTATCTGCACTGATGAGGACGTAAGTCCGAAACAACGTTGTCCGTAGGTAAAATACACTTTTATTAAAATATTCATCTTTTTTGTTTGGGTGTGACGCATCCCTTTTGTGAACGTGTCGAATTAAAAGATGGCTTATTATTTTAGCACGTACGTGATTGGAATAATTTATTTTCTATTTATTTGGTTATTTGTTGCTACTTTAGATGTTGATTAAGTTTAGGGTGTTTTTATTTCATCGATTTTATCTTTTATTTGTTATGTACATAGTTATCTTAAATAAAGTTTATTTTATTCTACAGTTGGTTGCTATTTTACTTCTACAGTTTAAAAAGTTTTTTATCTTTAAAATTTCAAATTTCAATTTTCTCAAGCATTTTCATACTAAGCTCTACTCACGTATTGAGAACGGTTGAAATAAATACTGAAAATCTATACACAATATCAGTATTATATATGTATACATGAAATAATCTTATGTATGTATAGTAAGTTATGAAAATATATTTATGGCAGTTTAGCTACACAGAGGCTTCCGCGTTTCATCCCCGTAGGGAATTGTCAGGCTAAGATGCATGGAGTTTGTGTTGCCGGGTGTTTATATATATACACGTGGTGTTTAGTCTAGCTAGTTAACCAATCAGATTCTTTGTTATTCGTTAGCCAATCGTTGGGCTTCTCACAAACATGTTTCGAAAGAAAATCGTGACTTTCCACAAGCAGAAACCCCCGGAAATCACAGATTGATTGTTACTGCTATAAATCCCCCCCTTAGCAAACCACATTTATTTGGCTCCGTTTCTAAAGATTGGTACCTGGTTTGTTTATCGGTCGTAAGTTGGCGTCCTACCAGTCCATAGATATAAATAATCTATCGGCAACTAAAAACAAAGAAAAAATCAGAAAAGGCATCAACATTTGAACAAATGACAAAGCGTATCCGTTACAATGAAGAACACACCCACACACACAATCGTTGAACAAACTATTGGATTATTTGTTTCTATTCAGTCTAGAATATAGTTTTATGCAATTCTCCGCTATTCAATTGGTGTATGCCATAAGCAAGTTCGACGGGATAACAGTTATCTAAAAACTAATTTCTCTGGGGCATGAGAGAGGAACAAATAAACTATAGAAAGGTAGGAACAGAATCTTTTTTATGTGTAATTTGTTAATTCATAACATAATAGTGTACGGAACCGATTCTGGTGATTCCCCGATTCTGAGCACCGTTGAGTTATCCCCTTTTTATTCTGCCCGAAAGTGGCCAGATAGTATGAAGAATCTACTGCTGTCGAACCTCTACAATGAGGTTCCCACAAAATGAAGAATACTAGGTCACTTCGGTAAGCAATGTTTCTATCTTAAAGGTAGCGTAAGAACTAAATATCTATTATTGTTTTGTAAAATATACGTTGCTTGTCTTTCATAATTGTCGACTGTAAATAAATGTGTTCACCGTATTTTGGTCTTAGCCTTCCGTTTAATGATGGATATGTTTAGAATATATGTTTAATGCATGAGCTGGGAACTAAAATACGTATATTCTAACAAAAGATTATCTATTTCTGTCTCGGTGCTGGTGTATTTGATCGGTACCAAATTCCTGCCCTTAAAAAACATTAGATCACGTGATATTATTTCAGCCGGTGCAATCAATTTTAAGACATTTCATGGTTAAGGGAAGATAATTCGTATCGCTGTTCTATTTAACCATCTATTTCAGATTTCTCCATCATAGCCTAGGATGGAAGCTCCAGATACTCTTTTTGCTACATAAATCATTCCAAGTCTTCGGGATAACTACCTTTAGGAAATAAGCGAATCAGTAACTTTTAATTATTGCTAATTAATTGATGATTCAACCACCCACCCACCAAAAAAAAACTCTAAAAAAAACTCCTTCCAGGATCGTCCGCGGTACCTACTTAAATCAATTTACATGTTTCTAAAAATTGGTTCTCCTTAAGGGTACTTGGAAAAGGTAAAAGTATTATGTGCACATAGATAAATGTATAAATAATAAAAAATATGAATATAATAAAATAATTAAATTTGGAATAAAGGTAAGATTAAATAAAAGTTAAATAAGAAAAAATGTATATAATGAAGATAAAAATATAATATATTAACATGAAATAATGAATACGTATAAAATGGGAATGAGTAAATGAGTTAGTATAAATTGAAAAGGGTTAAATAATATAATCAAATCAATATAGCAAAATAAAAAATTGGTAAGAAACAAGGGTTGGGGATAGGTCGCGGTGATTGTCCTGATACTTATTCTATAAATTCTTACTTTATATACTCATATTTTTTATTTATCTATTATAACCCCTACTTATGCAGTAAATTAGCGCTGGTTCTTCCTTAGTCCTATCCGAAAACCTCTTTCTATGTCGATTGGTCTGACCACTTTATTAAGAGCGCCTTCCTTCTATGTGTGCATCCTTTGAACACCTCTCCTCTCTTGTTGGTGCAGTTCTTGTTGGGGAGGTGTATAGCTTGTAGGATGTGAAATTTCTCTAAATTGTACAGGAAGCAAAAGTTCGAAATTGGGGAACATGCTCGCTGCCTCTCTACTAATTCCTATTTGATAGTGAAGGGTTAGGGTTAGTGAAGGGTCAGGTGAAGGGTTCCCCTTAATCCTTCAATTGTCATACTCGAGTACTAGTGTCGTATTTGCGTTGTCCCTATATTTAAAGGTGTGCCTATGTGCATATAGTCTCTGTTTAATGGTACCTTGTAAACTTTTTAACAGTACTCGCCATTGAAAGTATCGTTTAAAAACGCTGCTTTCTGAAGGAAATGTCTTTAATTAATTGTATGAATAATTTTTATTAATATCACCTTATCGGAAAATATTGTAAATACATATGTAATTTTGATAATAGCAGTTATAAGTGTATATTTGTAAATATGAATTTAATTGAAGTTTAAAAGGAATGAATTATGTAAATGACAGAACCCGTCTAGTGTCTGAGCGACTTTTTGTAACAGTATATAAGGAAGTTGAAAAAGTATTAGTTTAAGTAAGATCCTTGACACGTTTTCCGTTCTAATCGCAGTCTCGTCTTGAAATTTCGTTCTACTTTGTTTATATGTTATTTAATGTTATTTAATGTTATCTAATCTAAATTAATTAATTAATAGTTTCCTAATTCTAAAGGTATACAAATATTATGAACGCTGACTTGAAAAAAAATAATTAATTAAATAGTAATTACTCGATCCCCCCTCTCTCTCTCTCTCTCTCTCTCTCTCTCTCTCTCTCTCTCTTACGTTTACAAAAATTCTCCAGGACGGACAGACAGACAGACAGACAGACAGACATACAGACAGAGAACCTGCTCGTTATATTAACAAGAACCAGTGTATCAACGTGATTATTTTGCATATCAGACTTTACTTACGGAATAGTCGAAATAATATTCTTATTATCTATCTCTCCCGGACACATGTCCGATAGGATTACTAATATTAAACCAGTAATAACATATACGCATACTGTCAGTGTCCTATCCCAGCCCTTTTAACTCGTTCATTTTTCTGCTGGCTTCATGTCGACACTCAATTTTTTTCTGTTTTTCTATCTCACGCTTTTACAGATGCATATCTAGGCGTCATTTACTGACATCTATATTTTATATTCTACGCTTATATTACAATTGTCACTACAGATTTAATATTATTAGATTGGGCTAATGTTTAGGAGAGATGGATAAAATGATTTGTTAATATTTTAGCCATCCGTAATTATAAGATCGATTTTTACAAATGTTTGTAAGCGACTAAAATCGACAGACTGACATGGATAAACATATATTTCACGTTACCCATTAGTAGACTGGCCGTGGGACTCGCCGCAGGGAAAGTCTTCGTTGTTTACCAAGCTTAACTCATGCGGCAGATTGAGTTTTTAAAAAATTGTGATTTAATGAGATATCGTCAGTGAACAATGACCTGACAGCGGAATCCTCGATCAGATACAAAAACGAAAAATCCGAATTAAAAAAAAAGAATACAATCCATAATTCAATTTCAACATATATTTTAATTTTTATAAATAAAAGAATTAATTATTTAAAATGTTAAAATTTTAAAAATGGTTGAAGTTTTTTTTATGTTTTTTCCTCGACAAATAATTCGTAGCAAGAAAGGATAATGCTATGATTCAGTTATAAACAAATGGGTTCATTATTTTTCTTTATTTTTTTAGATGAGGATAGATAATATGTATTATTTGGATTATTTGGACTATTGTTCTCATCTTGAGTGTTATTTTCACAACATTTCGGCCGATTTAACCTTCGCTCTCTTCCATATGTATCTTGTATGACTCGGGAATCTTTCTGTCGAACTCGGGTATCTGCATGGATTAAATAAAGTGTTCCGTTCAAAATTCATCTGACAATATTATTTTGAAAAGCTATGTACACTGGTTACATTCGTCGGCAACTTATTCCAGTAACTAATTTCTCTCTCAGTAAAGAAACGTCGATTGTTATTCCGTTTAGCAATCAATGTTCTTTATTTAAAACAAGTATTTTAAAAATGTCTGTAGTTGTACATGTCATAAAAGTAAGTATCCTTTTTATTTCGTTTAATTTCATTTTATATAAAGAATTATCATTAAATTGAAATGTACTATTTAAGCAGAAATTATTTTGTAAAACTTGCCGTGTTAGGACAAGCACCGACTTTCTGCGTCCATTCGCTCCGAAGGCTGACAGGAATAAAAAGCTACAATGCATTTCTAGGGAAACGACGTCAGATTTTTAAATCCCACTTATTCACTTCTAACCTCACAGCCGTTAATCATTCCCATTTTGTCGTTTTCGACTAATCCGCCATTCTCTGGCCTACATTATATAATTGAAAAGCTTATTGAAACGCCCCCAATACTGCCTATACAATCCATCATTTATACCATATCATGAAATATGTAATATTATTTTTTTAAGTATTTAAACTAGGTACAGTTTTGACATTCTTTTGCAACTTATTTCAGTAATTAATTCCTTTATTGATTCGTTTCAAAAATGTCTATAGCTATACATGTTATAAAAGAAAGTATCGTTTTTATTTGATTCATATCATTTTATATGTATATACTAGCAAAACCTACCCTCCCTTCGGACAGCAATTAATTGGGAGGGGGCGTTAATTAAATAAAATGTTTTTACTCATATGGTCCTATAATTGTAATAAACTTTGGTAAATTTGTACATTAACATCCTTAACTAAAATCAATCAAATAAATTATTAAAATGAGATTCTTCTTTTTAGGGTCTAGATTGTTAGGGCAGTTAATGTTTGATTGAACTGCTCTAAAACTGGCCCGAAAAATTGAATTTATATACGAAAATTTTCCCCACTTTAAATTATAAAATAATTGTTTTTTTTCTTTTCAAGTTAAAAAGGTAGAAAAAATGATTTTTTTGGGGGGGGGGTAGCGGAGGATGCTAATCTACAAGCATACCAACATATGAATCTATTTTGTTTTCATACTCTGGACAGATAACAGTGCTACTAAACTTTTTTGTTTTCATTTGTCAATTAGAATAGTTAAACAGTCTTTGTAAACATCAAAAAATAAGTTTGTTGTTAAAATTTATAAATTAGGTAGCAACTTAATTAATAAAAAAAGTTATTTATTTATGTCAAATGTAAAAACTGCAAAAAGAGGGCGAGAGAAAGGGGGCACTCCCTCTTTCTCTTTTCGTTCCTGCTTCGCTCGGTAAGGTCGTCATTGAGCGCATGGTGTTTTAGTTATTGTTCCGATTTATTTATTAAATAACTTTAATTACTGTTAATATAGACAAAACTATTGCATATAGATAGATAACATGAGCCAATGCAATTCCAAATTAATAATACTAAACATTAATTAATTATGAACGGTTTAAAAAATAGTTATGCTAATTAGGCAGTCAAAAGGTTTTCTCTTAATCTTTTATCTCCACTATATATACAGAATATCAAGACTATGCGTTGTATTATTGATTTAAATAACAGTTACCCGTTTTGCTTATGATATAGGGGTGATAAATGAAGGAAACTTTCGTATTTATTCATTTAGATAAGAATTAACACTAAATTAAAATGTATTTAGGCAGAAAACATCTATCAAAACTTGCCGCCTTAAAAATAGACATAATTTGTTCATTTTTTTTTAAATCTGTTAATTTTTTTTTTAATTTGACGTAAAGTCAAAAAGAAAAATCTAACTTTCTGATCCCTAGGTATAATATTCTACAAGTTGATGCAGAAACAGCTAAACACGCATAACATATCACTCAGTAAGTTCCGGGCTTAATTGATAAAACAACGACTTTTAGGCAAAATTCGACTTTATTCATCAACATAGTCTTCTACTAGGGTGATACAGTAATTCCAACGCTTCTCTAACAATTGATGCCTTTTTAGTAGAACGATTTTTCTTTTACATCAAAATATGCCTCCGTTTCCAATATCCATACATTTTACATGTAGCAGCCATCATGTTGGTCCACGAGGTAAAAGAGTGAGTTTCAGGCCTAACTAATAAAACAACTTTTAGGCAAAATTCGACTTTATTCATCAACATAGTCTCTTTCTAGGGTGATACACTAATTCCAACACTTCTCTAACAATTCGATGCATTTTTGTAGAACGATTTATTTGGCTTCAAATTACGACACTTAATAATGCTTTATAAACACACGCAATTCAGATTTTTTTTTTTAATTTGCAACAGTAGCTTCACTTGAATAATTATAATTCATAGACTAATAATCCGATCAGGCTCAAATTTTGACACGTGCCATTTGAAGGTAAGTACTTGATGGCGACATCGATATGTCAGGCCCGGGACTTATTGAGTGATTTTTACTTCGTCAGATCACCTGCGATGAATGATATATGGAATTCAGCACTAAAATGTTGGCGTGTATAGAACCTAATCCAGAGTGTAATTTGAAGTTGAAAGACATATACAGAAAGTTTCTTTCAATCTTTTGGTTTGGAGTTAATATTCACGTCTTGTATGTAAATAACACTCCACCAACCCGAGCACCCCACCCCCAACCCCAGCTTCCATCTCAAAATATGTGTAATTCTTTTGTAATTTTCGCACGAATCGTATTACCTATATGACCTCCACTTCTTATCGTTCACCTTTTCGTGGTGGGAATTGGAGTAACAGGGGTTTGTGAGATACGCACAGCGGAAAGCGATTCTCGATGGACAACAATGCTCGGAAGATAAAGGTGATAGGCACCTAGTTGAGCACGAAGGGTTCATCCTAGTAAGTCTGTAAGCCGAGGACGCGCAACCAACCTGCAATAACAACGAAATGGTATCAGTTCCCTGCACGCCTCTGTGTCCGTTTTATTGTGGTAGAACGACCAGGCCAACGACAAGAGGTCATCAACAATCATCGGTGAAGGCCGCTTTCAGGAAACCTACCCACAGACCGAATTACAAACATTGACATCGCGATGTTACACGAGACCGATCTGGCCAATATCATCGATGAAAAGAACAAGATTAGATTCGACATCAGATGCGGTAGCGACACCAAGAACAAGAAAAGAGGGTGACTGGTTGCAATGACTGAGTTCATCGGGATTTTTTCCAGAAGCACATCGACTACCGCTGAACGTGGCTATCACTGAATTGAGTGATTGGGAACGAGATTGACTACATTCTTTGCAGTCATCGCCACACTCTCCAAGAAGTATAGGTCATCGGAAAGAAGGGATACAAGCACTGGAAGCGATCACCGACAAGGACGAAGCTGGTCATCGACACCAAGATCGGAAAACGCGCTCTGTTAACCAGCAACAAACTGCAGTGCCAGCGACATGCCACCGTTAACTTGGCTGTCTTCGTGATCATTACCAACAACACAAGCTGGTCGCATGCCAACGCCGACACCATAGCCGACTACAGCGTTTGCAAACTAACTGCCCTCGACCTGTGAATCATCTGCAGAACTCAAACAACATCCACCAAGATCGAATGTCAGACGGCACAAAGGCTTTTCTTTTTAAGGGGACACCAGATGCAGGAAAATGGGGCAGATCAAGTTAAGTGTGCCTTTCTCTGTAAGCTGATTTAAGCCCGCCGGCTCAAAGTTGACTGGAAGCAGTAGAAGATGAGGAACCCGCTGAAAGCCACCGGGGAAAATTGAGTCTGAAAAAATGCAGCGGCAACGAGACAGATCCCTGCTTTGAATAGGGCCGACGGTGTATCGAGACTAAGTACCAGTACTTTTGCAGCAATCTGTTTGCCAGCGAGGTCCAAATTCCCGTGAAGTCAAACGTGTGGTCGAACATACGCGAAAGTACTTGGCGCCTGGCCTGGATAATATCGAAATCGAGCTATTCAAGGCCGCCGAGAACAAGTTCTGATCGCCCATGGTCAACGTTTATGTGAACCAGTGCAAGATCCCCGACCAATGTAAACGGCCAAAACATGCGTTTGTACAAATAGGCGACCGCGAACAACTACTGGCCAATCACGCTTCTGTCAGCCACCTATAAGATCTTCACCAAGGTGTTTCTCAACAGGCTCATCAATTAGTTAGACGACCAACAACCACCCGATGATGCCGGCTTCCTAACCAGCTAAAGCGCAAGGGATCATATCTAGGTGCTAAACCAACTGCTGGAGAAAAGTCGCAAGTACTAGAACCCATGGTGATCATGACCATCGTCGATTATGAGAAGGCTTTCAACAGCATCAATGCCGTGCTTCTCGCTCTACAAGGGATCAGTAACGAATACATAGCACTATTACAGAAATTGAACGGACCACAATGCCAAGATTATTTTGTTCAACCGGCCACTGCACATCACGGTCGACCGCAGGATCAAACAGCTGTTCATCTCCTGCCTGGAACACGTCTTCCGCCAACTCGACTGGGACAAGGTGGGCATCAAGATCAACGGCCGCTGGCTCAACTATCTGTGCTTCACTGACACCATCGTGCTAGTCGACCACTCGGTGGTAGACTTACCGCAGCGCCTGATCAAACTCAACCGGGCGGGCAGTGTTGTCGGACTCAAGATTAATATGATCAAAATCAAGTGAATCTGCAATGCTCAAGTCGCTGACGGCTCAATTGCAACCGGCCTGTGCCAGATTGAGCCGATCAAGAGCTTGCACTAAAACTATCAAATTCCAACGTATTTTCACGCCTTGGATTACAACCGGTATCGCTCGTATAGATAAACAGACATTCGTCATTATTCTATCAGGCTAGTCTCAGTCTTTTCTATAAATACTATTATGGCATGTGTTCTTCTGTAAATGTCTTTGTTCCAGCTCGTTTGATTCGTTGGTCTATTGGTTTCCATCAATTCTCTGTTTTGATACCTCATTGTAATACAGCTTCCTATTACAGTAGCTTCTTTCTAAGAACTGCAGACTTGCAGAACTCTCTTCCTGCTGATTGTTTTCCTCCTACCTATAGCCTTGGTCTTTTTAAGACTAAGGTCAATAGGCATTTTCTGTCTTTACGCTTATTATCTTTCGTTCTTATTAGCCCCTTACGTCAAGTGGCTTCATGTCTTGTCTGGAGCGATTTCCATAATAAAAATACAAAATTAAAAAAGTCTGATCGACAATTTTATTTTCGTTATTATTCTTTTCATTTGCGGGAAAAAAAAACCAGACCCCTACATATTTGTTTATTGCTGCTTGTTTTCGAAAAACAAACTAAACATGGCGACATGATCGTCACTCCTGTTGCAATTATATATAAATTAGATTTAGCCAATGTATACCACCCGATTGATACTGTAATGTAATTAGGTGTGTTTGTTTTCTCCTTGCAACTTCAGAAGCGACTGGCTGTTGTTTTGCTTTCGCGTGATATAAAAATATATATATATTCAGTGTTTATTCTCGATAATCCATCTTAGAGAATGAGTTAACAGGATAAAAGTAGAGAAACGGCATAATAAATGGATAGATTATCTTTTTTGTTTTGTTTGTTTTTGCTCAGCTTAATTTGGTTTAATGTGTTACATGTACGCACCATACACCACACACATTATTTATACTAGCGGGACCCATGGAAATTCCACGGTGTTTCCACATCGATCAGTATAATTTACCATTAATAAGAAGATTCGTTTTGAAATAATAAATGTCGTTCAGGTTCAATAGTATTTTTTTTAATTACTCTTTCTTTTTTCGTAAAAACAATTGCCATTGCCAGCTAAAATATTCGTGAAATAAATAAAACGAATATATTTCTTCTTTTGTCGTAAATTTATCCGTTTTCAGAAAAATACGACTTAGTAAAAATAGCTCGCATAAAACAAAAGGATAAAATAAAAGGGAGGGTGGGGAAAGAAATAAGATTAAAAGTTGTCTTGTTTGAATCAAAAGGAAAAGATTTTATTTTACAAAAAAAGTTCCCGGGAGGAGTCAAAAACTTGCAAATATTTCCCTTGTGGGCATTCAACCTGTAAGGACAAAACGCCTTGTAACAAAATAAAATAGGACGAACAGCGTAGAAGCTGCCTACTATAAACCAAAATAAACTGATTTTCAAACAGTTAGACAATTGTCGTTTCAACCAACGACGAATGATATTATACAAATATGAGGAGAGTAAGTACTTCTAAGGTTTAAACAAATAATTACTATAAACGGAGTACAAACAGCCTTCGCCAGTTTAAAGGCTTTAATACTCTATGAATAAATGTTCTTCCACGCCAACTCTGCGTGAATAAAACGTGTCAAACTCGACAACTTCGCCTTCCAGTACCAACGCTGCGTGAACAATCTTGTCAATGTCGACAACTTCTCCGTCTTTCTTCAGAAAAGGTTGAAAGCCGCAAAATTCTCGAAACTTATGGACGCGTTGAATTTCGATTCAACGCTCCGTGCGGCAACGAACTCCTGTGTTGAATCTCACAGTCTCAGTGTTCTTGAAGAAAGGAAGCGCTTAGGGAATTCGCTCTGTAAATGGGCTGGAGAACCACGCCCACCCCTAAAGCTGGCTGAATTCCAAAAGGGGGGAATTTGGCGCCAGAATCTCTGACGTCAATCTCAAAGAGCTGTCCTTAAACTTTATGTAAATTACATAGAGTTTCGCACGAAATCAAAAGTACGAAAGCAAATCAATATAGAATATAAAATACAGAATATCAAAATATGATACAGGGTACAAAATATGTAAATATAAAATATGGTACAAAATATATAAATATCATGCAGGGGATTACATAATTACTGGTAGAAAATTCCAACACATGTTTATTTATTTATTTCGAATTGTAGCAATTTAATTTTTTTTAAAGCAATAAATATTAGCTGTCTTCTTGCCGTAAAAATAATTGCCAGCTAAATATTCTTCAAATTAATAAAACGAATGACACTTCTTGAAATGTATTTATTTAAAACTGTATTGTTTTAGTCGATGTGACGACTTCATTTGATTTGGGAACAATTGATTTTAAAATAGGTAAAGTCGGATTGTTTACATTAACGACATCTAATTAATCACCGATGCTAATTGGACGATCTCATTTCATTAATGTGTATGAAAGATGATAACGTACGTACGAACATGAAGTGGCTTAGTGTATGGGGGACATTTTTTGTCGCATCGCTATCTATTTTTTCTGATTGAGAACATTCTGATTTCTGATGCGTCTATGGAATGAAAGATCCGACATTGACATACAAATGTCGGTTGGTCTTCTGTTGAACGAAACGGGTCCGTAACTATACCAAGTGTTTTGTTATGAAAAAAATTATTCGTAAGATGAATAAAATCTTGGACTTTGAAATGTAGCAAAATGTTGTTTATATATATATATATATATATATATATATATATATATATATATATATATATATATTATATATATATATTATATATATTATATATATATATTATATATATATATATATATATATTATATATATATATATATATAATATATATATAAGGTAATTTGAGATAAATAAAATTAGAACATTATTTAATTTATATCAGTTACAAGAATTCAAACACAGCGAATATTTGGTGTACGACTGTTTCTAAAACAATTTGGAAAATGTTATTTTGTATTATATTTTAGATGATTCAAAACAGTATCTTCATCAGCGCCTCCTTATAATATAATCACATACAGAAGTCAAGAGAGAACAACACCATCTGTTAGCATTAGTTGAAAAAAGCACATATCACATTAATGTGGGAAAACCAGAACATCTTATCATGCAATTTCACAGTACTTAAAATGTAAAATCGACAATAATACCAATAATAGTATTGAAAATATATAGGATACAGCAAATTTAAATATTTAATTCTCGAAAGAACAAAATATAGATAAAAATAAAAATTTTAAAATTATAAATTAAAAATTAAAAACAAAATATAAGAAATATAAGAAATAAATATAAGAAAAAAGAAGGTTAAAGATAATAAACGATAATAATAATTTTTAAAAATAGATATAATAAATCATAAAAGCAATAAAGTAGAATTTAGAACTAGGAAAAATTAAAGTAATTTGAAGATAAACAAATTTGTAATAGTAAACATACAAACAAACAACGAAAATAATTTTAATATCAAAAAAACAATAATATATCATAATAAGAAAAATATTATGAAAAATTAGAAAAAATAAGTAGAAAATATAATTAGGAAAAATAAGAAAAAATAAAAAAGTTTAATTAAAATAAAACACAATAACAATGAAAATAAATAAATAAAAATTAGAAAAATATATTAATAATTAGATAAATGAATATTGATAATTAGAAAAATAGAAAAATAAGAAAAAAAAATTATTATTATTATTAGAAAATTAATAAGAAGAAAAAATTAGAACAATAGAAAAGTTATTAAAAGGAATAATATATATTTTATATATCTATGCTAATAAAACCATTTAGCTGGAGAAGAGGCAAATTTTGGATGAGATAAGAACGATGGGAACAAAGAAACAAGGATATGTGCATTGGGGTGTGTGACTTTTATTTGGAGCATAATACAATTGAACAACAGACGCGGAATAGTTTTATGTAGGAGAAACACAGGAATAATAATAATAATAATAATACATAAGGGCAAGTATAAGTTGACAAGGCTAAATAATTTTTTCCTGGAGTTCGTAGATTCTCTACTGGGCCGACAGCAGAGAATCGCGGGATCACATCTTGCCTTGTTGGAAAACCATCTCAAACTGAAAAACTCATGTAGATCACATGATCTGTTCCCAGTGATCGCGCATGAATCTCGCTATATGCAGACACGCACCCGCCGAAGATGCGACGACCACAACGATTCTCAAGCTGAACAACAACTCACACAGATCGACAGAAAATAGTTCACTCATGTAGTTGCTACATAATCCCCTGCTAGGCCTTTGGCCGATAAACAAGCGAAACTTTATTGATTGTAGCAACACATGAAATTAAAATGGAAAATGCAAAGATAGATTATATGATTGATAAAATTGAACAAGAATGCCTGCGTTATGCTGTCAAAGGTAAAATGTCTCTTTTGCTGAAAAAGAAGCAAACATGTAACAATCTGGAGTGCAAAGAGAAAAGTGTTCAATTGTTCAAAGGTGAAAAATGTTCATTTGTTCAAAGGTGAAAAATGCTCATTTATTCAAAGGTGAAAAATGTTCATTTGTTCAAAGGTGAAAAATGCTCATTTGTTCAAAGGTGAAAAATGCTCAATTGTTCAAAGGTGAAAAATGTTCAATTGTTCAAAGGTGAAAAATGTTCTGTTATAGTTCAAGAAAATGTTGCAATTGACATAGTGAAGTTGGAGGATGTAGATCGATCAGAGCTTTGACATTTTCAGAAAAGGGTGAAATACCTTCCGAGTTTACTATATGTTCCAAGAAAACAAGACTTGTAGCGCAAAAAGTACATTAAACATGGTTTATCCCAACATGACAACACTGTAAACGTCCAAAAAAGAATGCGGAAATGTTTTAAATGTTCCTCTGGTGAGGTGCTAGCTATAAGAATGTCGTCTATATAGTTATAAAGTGCATAGTAGAATGAGCAGGTTTGTTTATTTCAAAATTCAAGTTCGTTATGTCAGCTGCAGAAGCGATAAAAATAGAGGGCTAATAATGATAATAAGTTATTCAGAAGCTTTTCTACCAGATAATAACAGTTTAGTGCTAGAATCTGTCAGTCTTCGTCTACGCAAGTCTGCCATCAAGTAAAAGTGGTGCATGAAACGGCACCTAAGATGGAGTGGTAGGGACGTAAGCAATGATAAAGATCCACGTGAAATATTTGCATAGTTGCACGTTCAAGGATCATGCAACTTGACTACACGTGGGTACTGAAGAACGGTTACAAACTGAGGTTGAAATCAGTAGTCCGTGTGATTATACACTGTAGCAAGCATGGAGCACAAGGCAGTGTGTTCTTTTACATGCAAGGAGGAGTAGATGCTGATATCTACTGTCGTGTGTGGGAATGTATGTGTATATGCACTGTTGCGAGTAAGTGTGTGTGATTAATGCATTGTGGCACGTAAGAAGTGTATCCACGAAAGGGCGAGATGAAAAGTCTCCAAGAACATGAATTTTACGTACGTTTCAAGAGGAATTTTTAAACTCAAAAAGTAACATCGTATAAGGGAATAAGTTAAAAAAATGTTCCCTCTCCTCAGAAAATAACGTTCAGTCAATATGCTATGTAAAGAAAGAAATACATAAATTAGCATGGAGCCAGCAAGATAAGCAATATTAACAGACCAGCATATTTAAGAAATCTAAATCGTCTGGGTAATAATTCATATAGTTAGAAAAATCCCTATAGTTAAAGAAAGATTGTTTGGTAGAAGCCTTCGTGCCGGTATTTTTCCAGAATGTGGTTTTCGTTGAAGAGCTATAATATCAAAGGGAAAGAACCAGATAAGCATTTAATAAATTAAATCGTTATGATTCTGTAAATATCTTCGATGTGAATTTTCGATGATCAAAATGGAATATTTAACAGAAATATTTAGTCAACTTAATATTATGAACAGTAGTATGCAATGTCGAAACAAAAATATTCTAACTTCAACAGATAAGTTGGTTGTCCTCAAAAAGAAAATTGTTATTTGGAAAAACAGAGCAAAGTTGGGTGAGTTAGGTATGTTTCCTACAATCGACACTAACTACACTAAGGAAATGATCCCTAACATGGTTGAGCATCTGGCGGCACTCAAAGAAAACATTGATCACTATTTTCCGTCGCTGAACACAGAAAAGTACGACTTGGTATGTAATCTTTTTGTAGATGTCCCTTCTAATATTGGGTTTAATTTATGCGAAGAAGAAGAATTAACTACCATTTCAAGTGACCACAGTCTTAAAATAAAACATTCTGAGGTAGATATCAACACATTTTGGATTTCAATACAAAAGGAATTCCCCACATTGTCTGAAAAAGGCCCTATTAGTTCTTTTACCATTCTATACTTCTTATTTGTGTGAATTGGGCTTTTCAACCTTAAATAATATTAAAATATAAGAGAGAAAGACTATGTTCCACTGAAGAAGAAAATGAGAGTTTGCTTATCTCACATACAACCAAATATTCAAGAAGTCATCAGAAAACACCAGCCACAGGTTTCACACTAGATAACTGAGAATTCTGGGATACTAACATAATAAACTGTATCAGACAAGTCTATGGATATATTTTTAATTTATTTTACTATTTCATTATACAATATTTAAAATTATTAGTGTCGCGACAGTTTTATGTGTTTGTAGGTATGTCGAGAGTAAAAAAAGGTTGAGAAACACTGCCCATGGGACATAACTCTTAATTACCAGAAGCTATATCTAAAATTTAAAGACAATCTATTATTTAATATATATATAGTAAACTCATAATGTATTATATGTTTAGATTTTTTTTAAATAAACATGAAAACCTATTGTATTGTTAATCCATCAAACAAAATCGTGTGCATAAGAAGCAATAAGCAAATATATAAGTATTTCAATTTTGATATAAAAAAATTTAATTTAATACCCCAACTTCGGTAATGAGAGATGCAGAATGAAGTAAAACAAAATGTCCAAATGTTCATACTTGTGTTGGAATACAGTATTCTCGCAGTTGAAATGTTGCAGTTCGCTCTTAAAGTGAAAAACGAACACCGTTCACATTCACCCTCTAGCCTTTATATACACTTGTTTACCATCTATGGGTCCACTGCATTAAATTCTTATTTTGACGCACGCGCATTGGAGTCTCTGCTAATAACAAACTTACACCCAGACAACTCACACGTTTTGTAAGGTTTTGTTTATCTTCATCTTAAACAGTTTGTCTTTCGCATTAGCTACTACTACAAATGTATGTGCAGGCTAATTCATTTATGGTTAGATTGAATATTTCCAGGGGGAGTATAAATGTTAAATTAAATTAATTAAATTAAGTAAAATAAAAATAAAAACTTATTCTTGCATATCTTAAAGCTTATTCAAGAGACAGGGTTTCCAAATATTAGACAACATTTGGCTAGGACCAAAGTGTGGTATCTGTTCCGGTGCTGCACTTCATCTTTTTTGTCCAGGACATTCAAATCGAATTAAAAATAGAAAAGTATGCACTACTAGAGATGAAAAGAGGAAAACTGGAGAGAGTGGAGGGCATGGAACTGCCCAACCAAGAGGAGATAAGAGCACTTGGCGAACATGATACGTACAAATATTTGAAATCAACAGAAATGAAAGAGAAGATTGGAAAAGAATACCTGAGAAGAACAAGAAAACTCTTAGAAACGATATTATATAGTAGAAATCTAGTAAAAGGAATAAACACCTGAGCTAAATCACTAGTAAGATACTCTGGACCATTCTTAGGCATCTTGACTAGAAGACTAGGAAACTAATGATCATGCACAATGTACTACACCCGAAGGATGATGCTGATCGACTCTATGTGAAAAGAAATGAAGGAGGAAGAGGACTGGTAAGTATAGAAGACTGTGTGAAAGACACAAAAAAGAATTGGAAAAATACATAACTCAGAACACAGAAAGGCTGATCACCATAGCAAGAGACACCGTCAACATGAACAAGACAGAGAGCAGTGAAAAGAGAAACGACAAGAAAAGAAAAGTGGAAAGAGAAATAGCTGCATGGACGTTTCATAACAATGAAAAGAGGAAAGACTCACAAAACCCCTTGGATATGGTTATGAAAGGACATGTGGACAGAAAAACGAAATCGCTACTGGCAGCTGCACAGAACAATGCTATTAGCACTAACTATATAAAAGCTAAAATGGCTTAAACCCAGGAAAACAATAAATATAGACTCTGTAGACAAAGAGACGAAACGGTAAACCACATAATAAGTGAATGCAGCAAATTAGCCCCAAAAGAATACAAGAACAGACACGATTGTGTAAGGAAAGCAGTACACTGGGAACTATGCAAACGACTGCATTTTAAGCACACAGACAAATGGCACAGACACAAACTGGAGACAATACTGGAATACGACCAGCTCTGGGACATGGAAGTACAAACAGATAAACTCATCCAAGCAAGGAGACCGGGTGTCATAGTAGTAACAAGAAGGAAAAAACTGCCAAATAATAGATTTTACCAGCAGACCATGAGGCTAAATAGACGAAGCAAAAACACGAAACTTGCCAGAGAATTGAAAGAAATATGGAACATGAAGAAAGTCAATGTAATACCAATAATCGTAGGAGCACTAGGAACAGTCCCGAAAAAAACTGGAAAAAGACTAGGAGAAATTGGAATCACAGATAAGACTGAGAATATGCAACGGACGGCAATGATAAAAACAGCTGACATTTTAAGGAAAATCCTTGAATGCGAAAACCAACCAAGATAAACTACAAACGCGAACCAGCCACATGGAAGTTGCAACAGAAATAAAACAAAAACAGAAGGAACACCATGTGTACAACTGAAACTGCAGTAAATCTCATCAACTGCCCCCTGCCCCCCCCCCCCCAAAAAAAATATGATCGCACCCGCCTTGACTGATACCACACAAAATAGTCATGAAGAGTCAAGAAGGATGGAAAGACCGAGAATGAAGAGCACCAATTAGATCTCCACTGAAAAGGTGCAAAGAGTATTAGGATCTAGGGGAGGTTTATTGCTACCCAAACCTCAAAGACCAAAGGTCATTGCCAGCGAGTAATGAATGGTAATAAGCTGTTGCAATAATGCAAAATCTTTTGCAATGATGATCGAAAGAGTTGGAGATTACTGGAAATCTAGGGAGACTTGTTGTCACTCAGACTCCAGGGAACACCACCAGTTATTTTCAGTGAGCAATCACTGATGATGACCTGTGTGAGAACTCTTAGTGAGTTGATGATAATAATAATAATAATAATAATAATAATAATAATAATAATAATAATAATAATAATAATAATAATAATAATAATAATACGAAGAGAGACAGAATAATTAGCAATTACAAATTAATCTTAATCTTGATAATAAGAGATGCGGGGGGGGGCTAACATTTATATGTAGAGAAGGTTCGTTATGGTTAGATTGAATATTTCAAGGGGACGTCAACTGCTAATTTAAATAAAAATTAAATTAAATTAAAGAGAAATATATTATCCTTACATATTTCCAAAAACTAAATAACATACTAGTTATAACACTATCGTGAAATGAATCATGTCAAAGACAAATAGAGTAAGTTTCAATGATCTAGGTTATTCTATATTTTAATGTCCTCTTATGTGGACATGAAGAAATAATCTCAGACCTACTATTTAAAAGGTTAGAATAAAATGTCATAATAGTTAAAGCCTCCAAGTTACAAACGTTACAAGTTTTCTGACACAACTAGTAAAGTATAGCTTTGCTAACGATTGACCATTCAATACGGTACGGTTTGCGTTTAAGGTCCCAGATGTACTTAGATAGTGATGTACATTAGACCTCTTCAAAATTGACCTTTTTCTTCAAACATATGGAAACTGATATTATTCCCATTCTCCAAGGTCTAAATTAGCTAAATATACCAGTTATTGTGATCTTGGACCTTGGCTATGCCTGCCTCAAGAGCCATGTAATTTTATTGTTGACGTTTTTCAAAAACGCTGCAAAATTTGGGATATTATGTCCTTATTTTCATTGTAGCTTTCCAGAGGTTGATGCTATAGCATTGAAAGTGGTACCAAATGAAAGCTAATAAAATTTTCTTGCATATGGTAGTAAACACATGAACACCTGTGTTAATTTTAATTAATTTTAATGCACAAACATATATATTTTTTTATGCTTGGAAAGGATGCCATCATATAATACATAACTTTATCTCAAAAATGTTACTCTTAATGCATGTATATAATTTATTATCACTAAGTATGTTTTATCTCTTCATTTCAGATTGTAAGTTAAAGCTGATTTGTTAAGATTTGTGAACTGCTGACAACATGGCATCTGGAAGACAACTATGCTGTGGGAAAGTGGTCAGCGATACAAGTGAACGGGATGTACCAACTGAAAAGAGAAGAAAGGTGGCAACTCCTGCCACAAGGTCATTCAGTGATGTGTATCTCATTGGGCAACCCAGCTCCAGCATCAGGGGCTCTCAACTTCCTACTAATCGCCAGGTGTTCCAGTATTTCCTGCATTTGAGGAATGATAATCCCAACAGTGACAATAGGTCTTTAGCCCATGATACAGTGGATGTCGTTTTGCCATTCTGGAATATGGCAAGGATTAAAACACTAACTAGACCAAATGCAGTCAACCGTTTCATGATCCTCCATGAAAAGTACAGGAAAATTGTTAAAAACAAGGGAAGAAATAACAAACCAGAGGAAGAGAAACGAGCTAACTTTCTGAAGGACTTAGACAAGTTATTTGATATTGGAGCAAAGGATGTTGTGGAGGAGATAAGAAGCAACAGGCTGCTCACAAAGGAGACCAAGGAAGAGGACGTCAATTTCTACTTGGACCAACAGACAACTCGCCTGGCACACATGTCAGGTCATGATAAGGTGTTTGAGAAGAGGTCTAGAGAGAAAAGCTTCCGAGAAGAAAGAGAAGAGAGAATGTTATCATCAGTGACTGCTGCAGCAGCAGAAGTTGGGAAAATTTCAAGTGATGAAGACCCAGAGAACAGTCAAAGCTCTGGTACTAGTGAGGGTTCAGAATACACTGAGACAACACCAAGCTGTTCATCAAAACCAAGTACGATAACCTTACACTTTCCACACTCAGTTATGACCAGTGAAGAGATTTGTAGCACTGCAGATCGGTTGTCACTCTCTGACAACCAGACTACAGCCATGGTGTCTGCAGTGTTGAAGGCAGGAGGCGCAGATCTTGAGGACTTTGTTATATCAGCCTCTACTACAAGACGAAATAGGATAAACACTCGTCATAACTTGTGCCAAAGTTACATGAATAACTTCAAGGAAAGTCCGCCAGATTACTGCACACTACATTGGGATGGAAAACTTCTACGGGGTGTTCTTGGTGAAAGATACCCAGTGGAAAGTCTTGCAGTGCTCGTCTCTGGTACTCCACAGTATGAAGAAGGGAAGCTGCTTGGTGTGCCCTTCATAGAAAGTTCCACAGGAATCCAACAGTGTAATGCTACATTGGAACTGATAGAAGCATGGGGTCTCACAGACAACATTGTAGGCTTGGTATTTGATACCACAGCAAGCAACAGTGGCATCAACAAGGGTGCAGCGAAGCTTATTGAAGAAAAACTAGGCAAAAAGGTATTCTACTTCGCTTGTCGCCATCACATATCAGAGGTAATAATTGGAAGTGTATGGGAGGCTGTGTTCAGCAAGGTCAAGAGTCCTGACAACCCAATGTTCAGCAATGTGAAAGAGAAGTTGGACAAGTTGGTTAAGGACTGTCCAAGAGTTCTGGGCCTAGTTGAACAAGACTTGAAACAGAAGAAGATAAGCACAATTGCAGTCTTAAGCAATTTCCTTGAGGAAGCAAGTCCGAGGGCAGATTACAGAGAGGTGGCAGAGCTGTGCCTGATCCTGCTTGGTGAGGAACCTCCTCGAGGTATCCACTGGGCCAAGCCAGGTGCCATTCACCAAGCCCGCTGGATGGCCAGGAAC
>OY744516.1:35396777-35554277 GCA_963556195.1 Sepiola atlantica | reverse complement strand
ATAGATCAGCCGTTTTATTGTATACATCGTTTACTATTAATCGAACACAAGTTGCTATTTTAGCGATAAACGATGAGAAAGTTCGTGTTCATAGCTTTTATTTTGCTTTGTGACCAGAGAAAAATAGGTCGATCCTAATTCGATTTGATTATTCTTTGGCTTTACTCAATAGTTGAACTTGCCCCCGTCTGGCACGAGGCTGCTGAGTTTGAGTTTTCTCGTCCGCACAGGTATTTAATACAATGATGTAACATCACTCTTCAAACATGTATTTATAAAAATCCGACTTTTGAATGTAACATCACTCTTCAAACATGTATTTATAAAAATCCGACTTTTAGATGTAAAATCACTCTTCAAACATGTATTTATAAAAATCTGACTTTTGGATGTAACATCACTCTTCAAACATGTATTTATAAAAATCCGACTTTTAGATGTAAAATCACTCTTCAAACATGTATTTATAAAAATCTGACTTTTGGATGTAACATCACTCTTCAAACATGTATTTATAAAAATCCGACTTTTAGATGTAAAATCACTCTTCAAACATGTATTTATAAAAATCCGACTTAGGAGCAAAGTGTAGTATCTATTCTGATATTACATCTCATCTTTTCTGGCCTCGGTCAGTGAAGGAGAAACCCTTCTAGACGAGTGATTATCCTCAACCTTTTTTTTACACATCGACCTCTTTTTCTTATATTATTTTTTGACGTACCCCCATAGCCGATTGTATTTTTCATTAATAAAAAAAAATTAAAAGAATTATATCAATGCTTTATTTTAAAGGAACACAATGGACCCTTAGTAATGTTACATGGACGCTAGGGGTCCATATGGACCCCGTTGAGAATCAATGTTCTAGACCGAGGCAATTTGTATTTTTGTCCCAATTCAGAGTACCCTCTTTTTGGGACAATTGGATTTTTGCCACATTAAACATCGAAATTGTATCGAACTCTGCCCACATAGGGAGGCAAGTAAGTAGGAACTTTTATAGTTATGGATGGCTCAAATAACAACTGATTGTTCTCCATCGTTCCTGGACACTATCCAAGTGTAACAATACTAAACCAGCAGTGACAATGGTGGTATAGCTTTAGAATATTATATGGAAATTTAAATAAATGACACTAACACAGCCGTCCATAAATATGTTAAAAAGAAAAACAGAAATAAAAACTGTTGATGCCGAAGAAACCAGCAGCAGGTGGTTCGAAGAGGAACGCAGAAGAAAATGGAATTAGTGAAAAAGTGTAGCATAGTGGGTTAGCGTTAGGATTAGGGTTAGTGTAGCATAGTGGGATGTTCTTTAATCACCACAGTTCGTCTACTTTATTAATGAAATTCGCTGGTCGTATTTCTGTGGTGATGTGGCAGCCAAAGTTTTCATCTTCTCTTCTCTCAATCACTATCTTCTTCTTAACAACAGCTTTCACGAATATATATATATATATATATATATATATATATATATATATATATATATATATATATATATATATATATATATATATTGTTGAATATAAGAGACAACTCATGTCTAGATATCCTTTCGTAGATTCTTTCAATAGTCCGAATCAGGATCTTAATTTTGGAGGGGAATTGGCTGATGAATTTGCCATAGTTTGGATTTGTCTCCGAAGTACTTTTGGACCCATCTGGGTCTATCTTCGGGGGAATGAGGTTAATCAGGTATAGACCATGTGTTAGTATTTTTAGCGGGAATTATGTACTAAGTACGAACCTATATTTGGAGCTATAAACATTTTAGAATATTATTACTGATAATAAAGTTAATTCTATTAATTAGGGTTTTTTGGTTTTTATATATATATATGGTTTTTATATAGGTTCGTACTCAGTACATAATTCCCGTCAAAAACCTTCTATAAATTTTTTTTTAATAGATATAAGTACCAGTTGTGTCTGTCTTTTTATCGGACATCATAAAAAACAGTAACGGTGAGTCAGGCTCACGTGGACGGATAGAGTAACGAACAAATAATAAACAACGCATCGAACTAAGTAACGGACACTGCAATGAACCATGTATCAACCCGCAAGAACCAATTTACAGTAAGATCGTGTGTTGCTCTCGCCTCGAAATTATTATTATATTATTTTCATTTTTCGTCTTCGTGTCTCATGCTGATGTTAGACGTTCCGTGACTGACTTCCAACTTCTCTTGTCAGTTGCCATTTCACTTGTACCACCCGCCAGGTCGTCATCAACTAATTCCCTCCCTCCATGTCTTAAGCTGCCTACCAAGTGGCTTTAGACCAACGACATCAACTTAGGACACACTTTGGAGCGTTTCGAATGACTTATGACGAGTGACATGGCCATACCAGTTGAGACATCGTTGTGTGACATACTTTTTCATGGAGGCCTGTAGAGTGAGACCGGCAATTTTCTCCGTCCGATATGCTGCAGCCATAGTCATGTCGTTATGACGTCTCGTTGTCGACTGTGTCTCGCATGCAACGGTACAGGTTAGACATATGTGTCGTATGCTGGCACTCTTGCATCTGATGGGATCACTTGTCTGTTCTTACTGATTGGCTGTAGCGAAATGTGATGAGTGGACAATTTACATACGTATTACCAAAATTACTGAAGACGAACATTGTAACATGCGTAACATTTTGAAAATCTCTAGTTGAGGTTACTTTTTTTTTCATAGACATGGCATGAAGCCACTTGATGTAAGGAGTTAACAAGAATGAAAGATGATGATCGCAAAGACAGGAAATGCCTATTGGCCTTAGTTTTGAAAAGACCAAGGCTATAGGTAGGCGAAAAACTTGCACAATTTTATATTTTAAAATTCAAATTAAAAATTCAAAGATTTTTTAATATTATTTTACAAGAACAATGCAAAGGAGGGGTCTATCAGGCATATGTACACAGTGTGATGATGTATGGAAGTGAAACCTGGTCAGAGAGGGTTGAGGCGTGGCCGTCATAATAGTAAACTATTACTATTACGACGGCCGTGGTTGAGGGCATGAAGAGAAATATGAGAATGATATGATGGATGTGTAATGTGAGTCTTAAAGACAAGCTTAGATCTGATGACCTCAGAGGAAGATAACATCTGGACAGTATAGAGAGATGTGTGTAGAACAGGAGACTTCCATTGTATGGCCATGTTGAAAGAATGGATGAGAGTTCTTGGGTTAGTAGATGTAGAACAGTTGAGGTAGGGGGATCAGTTTACAAGGGAAAGCCAAGGAAAACATTGAAGAAAGTGATAAGTATGGACTTGAAAGAAAGAGGGATAAATAAAGACATGGCCAGAGAGCCATCCAACACATGCCAGCATGTAAAAGAGATGCTAAATCGAATATGATGATGTAAAATATGAATTAAAAAAGATTTCTTTTGTTTATTTTATGATAGATCAGCCGTTTTATTGTATACATCGTTTACTATTAATCGAACACAAGTTGCTATTTTAGCGATAAACGATGAGAAAGTTCGTGTTCATAGCTTTTATTTTGCTTTGTGACCAGAGAAAAATAGGTCGATCCTAATTCGATTTGATTATTCTTTGGCTTTACTCAATAGTTGAACTTGCCCCCGTCTGGCACGAGGCTGCTGAGTTTGAGTTTTCTCGTCCGCACAGGTATTTAATACAATGATGTAACATCACTCTTCAAACATGTATTTATAAAAATCCGACTTTTGAATGTAACATCACTCTTCAAACATGTATTTATAAAAATCCGACTTTTAGATGTAAAATCACTCTTCAAACATGTATTTATAAAAATCTGACTTTTGGATGTAACATCACTCTTCAAACATGTATTTATAAAAATCCGACTTTTAGATGTAAAATCACTCTTCAAACATGTATTTATAAAAATCTGACTTTTGGATGTAACATCACTCTTCAAACATGTATTTATAAAAATCCGACTTTTAGATGTAAAATCACTCTTCAAACATGTATTTATAAAAATCCGACTTAGGAGCAAAGTGTAGTATCTATTCTGATATTACATCTCATCTTTTCTGGCCTCGGTCAGTGAAGGAGAAACCCTTCTAGACGAGTGATTATCCTCAACCTTTTTTTTACACATCGACCTCTTTTTCTTATATTATTTTTTGACGTACCCCCATAGCCGATTGTATTTTTCATTAATAAAAAAAAATTAAAAGAATTATATCAATGCTTTATTTTAAAGGAACACAATGGACCCTTAGTAATGTTACATGGACGCTAGGGGTCCATATGGACCCCGTTGAGAATCAATGTTCTAGACCGAGGCAATTTGTATTTTTGTCCCAATTCAGAGTACCCTCTTTTTGGGACAATTGGATTTTTGCCACATTAAACATCGAAATTGTATCGAACTCTGCCCACATAGGGAGGCAAGTAAGTAGGAACTTTTATAGTTATGGATGGCTCAAATAACAACTGATTGTTCTCCATCGTTCCTGGACACTATCCAAGTGTAACAATACTAAACCAGCAGTGACAATGGTGGTATAGCTTTAGAATATTATATGGAAATTTAAATAAATGACACTAACACAGCCGTCCATAAATATGTTAAAAAGAAAAACAGAAATAAAAACTGTTGATGCCGAAGAAACCAGCAGCAGGTGGTTCGAAGAGGAACGCAGAAGAAAATGGAATTAGTGAAAAAGTGTAGCATAGTGGGTTAGCGTTAGGATTAGGGTTAGTGTAGCATAGTGGGATGTTCTTTAATCACCACAGTTCGTCTACTTTATTAATGAAATTCGCTGGTCGTATTTCTGTGGTGATGTGGCAGCCAAAGTTTTCATCTTCTCTTCTCTCAATCACTATCTTCTTCTTAACAACAGCTTTCACGAATATATATATATATATATATATATATATATATATATATATATATATATATATATATATATATATATATATATATTGTTGAATATAAGAGACAACTCATGTCTAGATATCCTTTCGTAGATTCTTTCAATAGTCCGAATCAGGATCTTAATTTTGGAGGGGAATTGGCTGATGAATTTGCCATAGTTTGGATTTGTCTCCGAAGTACTTTTGGACCCATCTGGGTCTATCTTCGGGGGAATGAGGTTAATCAGGTATAGACCATGTGTTAGTATTTTTAGCGGGAATTATGTACTAAGTACGAACCTATATTTGGAGCTATAAACATTTTAGAATATTATTACTGATAATAAAGTTAATTCTATTAATTAGGGTTTTTTGGTTTTTATATATATATATGGTTTTTATATAGGTTCGTACTCAGTACATAATTCCCGTCAAAAACCTTCTATAAATACTAACACATGGTCTATACCTAATTAACCTCATTCCCCCGAAGATGGACCCAGATGGGTCCAAAAGTACTTGGGAGACAAATCGAAACTATGGCAAATTCATCAGCCAATTCCCCTCCAAAACTAAGATCCTGATTCGGACTATTGAAAAGATCTACCAAAGGATATCTAGACATGAGTTATCTCTTATATTCAACAATACTTGCCTGCAAGAGAAGATGCTGCCTAGATATACATATATATATATATATATATATATATATATATATAGTCATCCACATACAACCTGTTTCGCTGTTTCACATATATATATATATATATATATATATATATATATATATAATAGAAATTGTATTGTTGTTTTCCTGTAGAGATCAGTGTGAACATAGTAATAAGTAATTGGGTCAGAGTGGCTAAATACCTTGCTCACCCCCTCCCTCTCTCCAAAAACACTTTCACAAATGTTATTAAAAATAGAAACATCGACATAGAAATTGGGTTTTAAAAATCTTTGTCGTTTTAGTCATTTTTCATAGTATACATGTACATACATACGCCCCCCCCCCGCCCCAATTTATTCCTCACAAAGGGAAGTAACTATCCAAAAGCGCAACTGCCTTCAAAACAAAAGAGACCGATCCTCTCTCTCCATTTGCCATGTCCGCTTACCCGCTTCCTGTGCCCGTGACGTCACAGTCGAAACACGTAGCCTTCCTCGAATTCTAAGTGGAAAATGCCACTCTACCTAATTTTTAATCATACGTGGAAATTTACTGTACTGATCCTATTTTTTACCCACCCGCCTCTTATCTTGCTACAAACGACTGAAAAGACATTGCCTGCAGTTGTTTGTTAATCTGCAAGATTGTAGGGTTTTACCCCCAACATCAAGAACAGCAAGGCTCAGTGGTTGCATGCAAAGTCGGGGAAGGGTTGGCCTAGAATGAACAAAGGATGACGCAGAAGCAACGTTGTCACTCTCACTCCATTGATTTGCAGTTCCGTGCCTGACACGTCTTTGCTTGTTACTTTTTTTTTTTTTTTAAATATAAAATCAGAGACCACCACTTTATCAAGGCCGAGGCCACCCGTGGACAAGTGTTAATGTGATTTCTATTTATCTCCCCTCCAGGAGATTAGACACAAGTGTCATGTGGGTTTGATGGAAGCGTTTTCAGTGGAATGACTTGGATTTGAACCTGGCACACCCAGGTTTTCAGTCCGCGTCGATACCAACTAAGCCACTGTGCCATCCTTGTTACTTGCAGAGGCAGAGACGACCAGAAAACAACGGATTCTGGATTTTCACCAGAACCCTTTTATCCGGGTAGCTATGACACTATCACATTGCCACCACTCCTATCGCAGTTAAGGGTTGGACTTTAGGTGGAGGGCAGTGCTGTTTTAGCATAAGTAGGCTGTTAGTATTCAAGAGAGTTAGAAAAAGGTACAAGGTCAGTCGGATCTTCCGTAACTAAAATCGGCTGATGTTCATGGATTAATCCTTGTAAAATAGAATACTTGCCATTGTAATCACTGGCTTCGCATATATACTGAGATATTGTTTGGCCTTGGTGGGTGTCTGCGCTCTCCATGTGTTCTTGTTCATAATACTCCAGCTAATAGTCAATTTGTGCCAACTTATCCACAAAGAAAAGCGGTAATCTATCCCCATGGGTCTATTTGTTACCAGGCAGTTTGACCGGCTATTCCATTACATTTATTCACTCAATGGACTCTTCTTGCATCAATAACACTTAGCGCCATTGCTTTGTTTAATAATTCAAAGTATAGGCGGGAAATAGGAGGCTAATTCAGATTAGAAATTATTTTTACATCGAATCATTTGTTTTCATTCTTCAAAATAAACTTCATAGGGGTCAAACCAAACAGACTACCTACGTGTCACTATGTCTCTCTAAATCTATCATATACGTCATACATAATGAAGTATATATTCATGGCCTCCGTTCAGTCTTGAGAAACAATGGATACCCCCTGTAAAGTTGGCTGCACATGTAATTGTGAAACAAGGGTTGTACAATCACCAACCACACCTCTCCTGAATCAGCACTGCTTGATTCCAGTGACAAAGAGAGATCCATGATGACTGGAAACAATACCGAGATAAGCAGAGAGCACATACAGCATCTGGTATTCCCAAATGGTCACCCATTTAGTAGTGACCAGCTTCAATGTCTTTAACTTCGGTGATCTAATGGAACCAGTGTATCAACGTCATTATGCCGTATGTATTATATAATAAATGTAACCACCCTGATGAGTCGTAGAGATGACGAAACACGTGTCTGTAGATAACTATATATCTTTATCTATATAAAGTTAGGTATGTTTAAATGCTTATATATTTGTATGTACAGGATTCACTTCTAAACTTATTAACCAATCATTATGAATTTTGCTGCTAGGCGTAAGGATGGGTAATATGGGCTATATTATGTTTAATTTAGTTTCATGCAAAGAAAGCAAAGGAAGGGTGGAAATCTCATGAAAATTCCGATTTTTATGTAATTTTAACACTAGATATAAGACCTCAATTAATAAATATGCCTCAAATTCGAGTTTCTGAAGAATTTTTTAAAAGTTTTTAGGGGTCATAATATGGGAACAACCTCCTATTTGAAAATTCAAATATATCAGATTTGCATTGACACCAATTAAGCAAGATTCCCTGAATTTCAATTTTTTCATAAGACCCCTTAAGCTTAAGCCTTACATTTTAGACATCTTCTAGAATCAAAATCACATAATGGATTTTGATCAAAATTGGAATAAGGATTCTAGACATAAGGTTTAGTATCATTATATCTTGATTTTAATCTTCATAAGAGGATATAAAAGTGTTGCAAAACTGTTCTGTTCGAGGAATTAATATATAATTATATAATATATATATATACAAGTATACAATATATATCTAATATATACATAGTTAATATATAAATGTATATCTAATATATACATGGTTAATATATAATATATACATAATATATACATATAATAATCCATATAATAAAGTTGTCAGACAAGATGTCGTCTGTCTGTGAGGTGATACATAAACGTAACTGTTTAAGTTTTAATTTTAAACCATAACTGCAAACCATAACTTCCTGGTTAGATGCAAGCTTTAACAAAAAAGTATGTTTTGGGCTGATATATTTGATGTTTTATATACTTTTATGTATTTTTATATATATTTTTATATATTTTCAAAGTTTAATTTTATTACCTGCCGTAATGTCATTGCGGTAATGGTCCTCTGAGGAGAAGAATTTTCTTTGAAAACTCATGAGTTAAGGACTTTAAGGTACTTTGCCTGAACATTGAATTCTAATAAAATTTGATTTGCACCTTATTTTATTCTTTCACTTTATCTAATGCTATTAATGCTCTATCCAGTATATTGAGCTTCAGTTTTATCCGGATGTTCACTAATTAACAATATTAGTTGCCTCTTATATCTTTTGTTGGAATTACCTTATATATATGTACATCATATATATATATATATATATATATATATATATATATATGTTTTTATTTAAGTACTATACATTACTGCATCCGCTGGAGACACCCAGGTTTCGTCTGTCCTGTTATCCAGGAATTAAAAAAAATTGTATGCTACAACAACTGAGACAAAGTTGTCAGTCTCCTTTAGCACGGTGAAAATCGCCCAAAGCTTCCATCGGTGTTGGCTGTTCTCCTGGAAAAAATCTCTCCGATTGATTTTACAAGTTGCTACTTTTCCCTGTTTAAAGAGGTGAAACGTTTGAAATGGCTTTTTTATGGTTATCTCCAGCAGAAGCAGTAATGTATAGTATTTAAAAAAATCATAAATATCTGGTTCTTGTGCAACTTACAATAAAGCACTTGGATTGATCAGATTTTTTATGCTAACAAGGAAGACACACATACGCGCACATATATATATATTATAACAGTGAGAACCCGAGAAAAATATAAGAAACCTTACTATATTTTATTATGAAATAGTAAGATAGACTAGACTCAAAAGCCTTTTTAGGGCAACTACTCTAGGAGAAGGAAAACTCTGAAATAATACTCGCAACCAGATAGGTCAATGGCACAATACTTTGCACCTGTAAATGCTCGATCAAAAAGGTAGGTACTCTTCTTAAAAAATTGGAAAACCCACTTCAGTTAAATTGTAATCCTTGGTTTTTCACATATTGTTATGTTAAACTTCCATAAAAAATAAAAAATGTTTACTTTTTTTAAATTTTAATTATAGTTGATTGGTTTGTCCATTTTACAGCAGCTACAATCTTTTGTGAACATGTAATACTGAAACAATACCTATTATCAGCGTTTTATTATATATGATTAGCTGAAAACAAATCAGTAATTTATTAATAGCTGAGAGTGAATTAATACCAATGGGAAGAGATCAATCAATCAATCAATTTTATTGGCAAAAAAAAATCAAAATGCAGCAAGCCATGTAAAAAGACAAAATATATTACACTTAGATACTGTTTGAATATTTGTCCGAGGCGACTTGAAACCTGGGTATTGTAGGCATCAGCACAACCTCCCCTGACAGGCTTTATGGGGAGCAGAAACACAGACAGAGAATGCTGCTTTTCTTCTGTTGAGATGAAAGCAACAATGATACTTTTTCTGCAGGTGTCTGTATAGACCATGACTAGGCGTTGGAGTGAAAAACTCCTCAACAGGTAGATTCAAATTCCTGATTATGATGTTTTATGATAGACTCATGTCCCCCAGCATCCTCCACTGCTCAAGTCAGAACAGATTCAGTCTTTGAAGCTGTTTTTTGTAGGTAAGCATGGAGAATCCCATCACCATCATGTTGGTTGATCAACTGTTGAACATCTTCCAGGTGTACAATATCTTTTGAAGATAAGGATGTGTTGCTTGGATGGCATACTCAAGAATTTGCCGTACTAGAATGTTGACGGTGATAAGCATTGGCTGTTAGGGTTAGAAAGGATCTCCAGATCAGGTAGAGAACCCGCCTGGCTTTGTTTGCAATCTCAATATAATAACGTGTTGGTTTGAAGGAGTTGTACACAACTGTACCAATGTCCTTTGCATTAGCGACAATGTTGAGTGGCTGAAGGGGAAAGTATGAATGCAATGGATCCTAAAGGATTTGAACTTGATATAGTCGATTTCATAGTCCACTAAGTCATCCATTCGGCTAACAATGTATTCCAGTTATAGTAGTAGTAGAGATGATCACTATATGGGTGGTTGCAACAGTTAGTAGATAGAGTAAGTTCAGGGAACTTCTGCCATTACTAACTAGCAGAGCGTTACCACTGTTAACCAAGGCAAGAATATCAGGCATGTGTACGCAATGTGATAATGTATGGAAATGAAACCTGGCCAGTGAGGGTTGAGGACATGTGTTGCATGGCGAGAAATGATAGAATAATACTAGTCTTAAAGACATGCTTAGTTCTGATGATCTCGGAGGAAGATTAAATCTGGACAGTATAAAGAGATGTGTGCAGAATAGTAGACTTTGATGGTATGGCTGCGTTGAAAGAATCAATTAGAGTTTTGGGGTTAATAGATGTAGAACAGTTAAGGTAGCAGGTCGAGTTCAAAGAGGCGGGCCAAGGAAAACATGGACTTCAGAGAAAGAGGGATAAATAAAGACTTGGTCAGAGATAGGTTAGCTTGGAAGTAAATTTCTTAAAGCCCTCCAACACATGCCAGCATATAAAACAGACATGGTGGTGGTGGTGGTGGTGGTGGTAGTAGTAATAATAATAATAATAATAATAATAATCAACAACAATAACAATAACAACAATGTGTGTGTGTTATATTAGTGAATTTATTGAGGTCCAATTGAGGTTGAAATATTAATGAAGCCTTTCTCAATTCTCCAAACATAGATTGACTTGTAAGCATATGAATATGAAATGGTAACATTTTCTAACCTGATTGCCTCTTCTGAATCAAACAAAGTATGGCTACAAGATTAAGGCTATTCAAAGGAGTCAATATCGTCCAAGGCAACTTTAAACTTGTATATGGTAGGTATCGCCACTACCTCCTCTGGTAGGCTGTTCCATGGGGCAGAAACACGGACAGAGAATGCTGTCTTCTATTGAGATGAAAGTGCCTATGGTACATCTTTTGCTGGGTCCTGTGGAGACCACGACTTGGAGTGAAAAACTCCTTGAAAGCTTGTATGCCAGAATCGGGTCCCCTTGCATCATCCACTGTTCAAGTGACTGGTAATCATCCAAAAATTAGTGACCATGATGCATCCACGATGAGATGGCGTTTGCAAAGGCGACATTGAAAGGAGGAAAGTTAACAGTTTTCGCAGTCTCATAAGATCACAACAACAAAAAGTAATAATAATCATAAAAATGATAAAACAATGGTGGATAATTCAAGGGTATTTATTTAAATGAAACGTTGAGGATTATTGTCTGTATGCGCACATTTGTGCTCGTGAGTCAGAGATTGTATGTATGTGTGCACGAGTTTGCACTCACGGTAATATCAGAGTTTTGTGTATGTGAGTGAGAAGAGTCTGCCTGACTAATATTTCTGGCGAGGTTTGTGTGTGTGCGTTAAGTAGTAGTAATAACTGAATGCCGACAGTGATAGTTTGTTCAAGTGAAATACTGGAACTGCGGAAGTCATTTCTTCATTCGTAAGCAAAGTTAAATGCTGTAATTAGCTTGCTGTTGCAAGTTGTGCAAGTGCAGACAAAACTGATACTATTTTTCCCCACAGATATTCCGAGAATTGAAGTGCACGAATCGTTGGCGGGAAAATGGAGTTCGGTCTGAGGTTGGAACGGGGTGCTTCATGGGTATCCATTTGGCCAATCTGCCCAGGTCGTCTGAGTGTAGTTTTTTTTATAGACATTCGCATGGAACATTGGAAGAACTTTTTTCCTTCGCGCCTAATGTACCAGTTGAATAGCTGTTAGATTCATACCTTTGCATTATCACTTTTTAGTACTAGTCAAGCTAATAACATCAACTTTTGGTTAGTCACAACACAGTGAACCCAGAAATACTTGACACAGGGATAAAAAAAATTCATGTACAGGAAAATGGCACACAGTAAACATAATCAACAAATTCATGTACAAAATTTACCACAAGACATGCCAGCACGTAATGCAGACGTTAAATCAAATATAATGATGATAATTTTAATAACTTATGTCGATAGTCAACGCAGAGGCTAAGTCCTTTGGACGCTGTAATGGACTGAGCCAATTCCCCCCCCCCCGGACATAAACCGCAAAAAATAGCCGGTGCCGTGCATAAAATCTGCATAGCGTCCAGGTGAATTGATAAAACGAAAGGATTTGAGAAGGAACGATAGGCGGCAGGAACGATGGTTGATTGTTAGACGATTGTCCCGGATTTTTCGTTTTGTTTTGTGCATTGCTTTCTTATACACAAAGAAGATTGTAAATTCAATAAAAAACTTTACTTTGAAAATTACTACTCAGACTCAAATTGATTCTTCTCAGAATGAAAAGGGTGTAATAGTGTGAGACGTATTGAACATCAAGTCAAGTCTCACTAATACATTAAATTCTCGGTCACCAGATTTTCTAACACAAGATGGGTTACCACTAACCAGTTCAACTTCATCCAGGTTTTTGAACAATTTTTGGTGCTTCTTGAGTTTTGCTCCGACATGTAATACTTCTCTGAAAAAGAAAATAGCTAAAGAAACGATAAACTTTGTTATGTACTTACGTGGTAGCTGAAAAGAAGACTGTACATTAAAAAGTATGCAAATTCATCCAGTATTTATTAAATGAAAAAAAAAGATTTTTTTTTTTTTTTTTTTTAAACATGATTTTATCTTTCGGACGCCATTTGTCACCAGCGGTTTCTGCTTCAACAAGGGAAATAACTAAAAAAAATGTTTCTTTTTTTAACTAATTGCAGAAAAACAAGTTATAAGTATGATGTAAGATAAGAACATAAGATTTTATTAAACTAAAATAAATATTAAAAAGTAAAACTTTGACAAAATGAAAACCAAAAATTTGGAGTTATTTCCCTTGTCGAAGCAGAACCAGCAAGTGACAAATTGCGTCCGAAAGATAAACTTTTTTTTTTTTTTTTTTTTTTTTAATTTAAAAAAATACTGGATGAATTTGCGTAATTTTTGGTGTACATTCTTCTTTACAGCTACCATGTGAGTACATAACAAAGTTTATACGTTTATTTAGCTATTTTCTTTTTCAGAGAATATTAAATATCAGAGTAAAACTCAAGCACACAATTTTCAAATAAAAAAAATGTTTTCTGTCAATTTCATAACTATTTATTCTTTTGGAATGGAGTCAAACCTTGATAATATCCACTGAAAGACATCAACATGTTACACACTGTTTCATTACTATTCGTCATCATCATCCGGTTTGGGTATTTAAAATTCTGCACGTGTTCTGGACTCCAAAATGGGCAATACCAGAAAACGTCTCATGCCTGCTCTCCATGCAAAGGTTGATATCAGTCATGCTGCAGGCATTCAAATCACATCTTACAGCCAAACCAGGTCTTCCTTGGTCTACCATACACCTTAGTGTCTAGTTCATGGCTTCATTATTTATTGCAGTGAAGGAGGATGAAAAATAAACCCACATAGGAAGAAAGCATGTTATTCTATGTGAAAGAAGTCATTCGATTGAAATAATTAAGAGGATCAATGAATATGGAAATATTCAAGGCTGATTGGTTTGATTCAACCAAACTCGTCTTTTGAATGACTTTGAATGTTTTGATGAATGTTTATGCCAGCTTTTCGATAAAGTCGCTATCATCTTTTCCAAAAAAGTCTTAGTAACAATTGGTCTACAGATATTATAATTTTCATTTATCATCTTGTCTCAAGCTTTAGGTTAGACGTTTCGTGAATGACTTCCAACTTTTCCTATTTCGTAAGTCCTACCCGCCAGGATGAGGTCATCATTAATTCATCTCCTAAATCTCTTAAGCGGGCTATCACGTGGCTTTAGGCCATCGGTGTTATGAGATGAAAGAAGAAAAGGTTTAACAACAGAAGCAACTTAAAGGGCACTCACACGGTTTTACCTTGATATAATAAGATCAAGTTTAGACCTGACATATTTTGTTTGAAGAGACTTATATTGTCTTCTGAAATCTTGCCCAAGTATAATTTTGCTACATAAGTCTTTCAAAATTCTCAGTGTAAGAGATATTGTTAGGATTTAATTCCAAATTATTTTCAGAGAATATTTAAAGTAATTAATATTTGGGATAAATAAATAAATAATATATATATATATATTAGAAAAGGCTTGAGGAAGGAAAATATTTTTCAGAAAATTATCCTATAGAATGTCATAACGAAAAAGAAAAAAAAGAAATTGAGTTTATCTTGCTTCTAAAATCGTCCAAACTACTCAACACAAAATAGTAAGGTAGACATTTTTTTTAAAAAACTCTTGTGCTTATGATTTTTAATCAACTGATTACAGCCATGTAAATTATATATATAATATATATATATATATATATATATATTAGATGCTTACGTTAAGGTCTCCTGTTTTAGTTTCAGTGTTAGATACTTAATTCCCCTTTTTATTTTATTTACTTACTATTATATATTTTCATTTATTTATGAATTTTCCAAAGAATGTTAAGTCTGCCATATTTTGGATTTAGTTAGTTTCTCTGGGAATTTAAACTGCATTTTCCTTTTTTTTCTTCTTTTTTTTTGTCTTTTTGTTTAAACTCAAAGCTTCTTTAGACTATATATATATATATATATATATATATATATATATATAGTAATAATAATATAATGTTGTAAATACTATCCTCAATTCCATTGCTGCATCCTCGTCCAACAGAAAACTAATACAGCCTTAAAAACAAGTTGATTAGAGTCTTGTTCGTTTGCTACAAACACGTGTCACATTTTTCAACAAGACTAGTGCATGCCTGTCGAAAAACCGGTTATCTACTCATTTTTGTTGTCCTGATTTCTTTTTTTTTTTCTGATAAGATTGTTTTTCTATACATACATAAGCTTCCACAGAAGATTATTTTTCTGATGATGAATTACTATGCATATATTTTAATAACTATGCATATGTTTTCACAGACGAAAAGCAAATTAATTTTCGAACAATGAGTAAACAAAAACTACATTTTTTAGATAAATTTATTTCAGGTAATAAAGTATTAATCAGGTATTGTTTTTTTTTGTATTTTTTTAATACTTTTTATTCAACATCATTATCATCATCTTCAGTAAAACAGACGTTAAATGGAACATGATGATGATGATGCAAGACATTTCCATCTTTTTTATAATTTTGTGGAAAAATATTATTTGTGCTTTGATTAAATTCATTTTTGCATTTATTTCTTAAAAGTGTTTTTGCATTATTGATGAAAACATTATTCTGAAACCAAATCAACATTAGGATTAACTCCTTTACTAAAGAGAAGAATCAGAGATAACTTTAATTGAAACTTTCAAAATAATTAATAGCATTTCTAATTTTGGTAGAGACTTTAAAAATATTTCTCATCAGTCTGAAAGGTTATCGTCAAGTCAGATTTGAAAAACTGCATCTACTCAACAATTGAATTTTTTTCGGGAATGGTAATGGCCAATGACAAAAAAAACTGAAATGAAGATGAATTTCTTAACCTGGATGAGGGTGGGGTTGACCACCAATTTACCAACGGGTTGGCATAAATAAAGACGTGGTTAGAAATAGGTTAGTTTGGAAGTCAATTTCTTAATGCCCCTCTACCCTTAACCTGTATGAAATTTAATGTAAAATGATCCATTTCCGAGCCATTCTAGCTTTTTAAGACAGTTTACAAAAAGATTATTTTGCTATGGGAGATAAATTCTATGCATTTTTTTTTTTGGGGGGGGGGGGGTTATAGGGAAAGGTTAGTAAAACAAATAAAAAAATATATAAATAATAATTACCCTACCACTAACCTTAGGTTTGAGTGGCAATCCCCCAAAACAAAAACAAAAAAAAATCGTAAAACCACATATAATCACCTAAAATAGTAGATCCCCCCGCCCCAAAAAAAATGTACAGAATTTACCTCCCATAAAAATTTTTTTTAAAAACCATATGTAAAAATAACAAAAATACAAGGGGGTAATGCTCTAAAACGCTAGAATGGCCCAGAAATTCATATGCAAAACTAATCCCCCACCTTACATTATATAATACCTGTTTTTTTCTTTCTGCCAAGTTTTTTAGGATGTTCCCCCATAATCACCTACAAAAAAGTCTCAATGTTTATTAGTAGCAAAAGGGTGTTAATTTACAATAACTTTTCTTTTTTCAAGTAGATTGCCAATGAACAGACTCAAAATGTCATAAGAACATAGATAACTATCGTCCGGGAAACATTTAAGTTTGGAACAAACTGAAGAGTCAGGGATCAGTATTTTAAATATATTTCGAGTACCTAGTTGAGAATCTCAGCCAGCCATTTCGCTAGTTCATTCTATGCTTAGTCAACCATACAAAGAATAGGTCAAAGGAGAACGTCTTCCTTATAGGCCTTAGGTAACCCATACATTCTTGGAAGTTGGGAACCCACCAGGCAAATTCTATCATAAGTGTTTTTATGTAATCACTTATTTTTAATAGTTGGAGTAAATGACGCTGTATTTTAGCTTCAGTTTTGATAGTTTAATCTTTGATTATAGTACTACCAACTTTCACAAATTTGCTTGGTGGTTTAAAATACTCAACATTTTATTAACATAATCGCAATTGTTTAGTATCACAACAGCAGCACCCTTATTCAGTTTTGTAATATAAATATACTTATTGGATTTAAGGATTTTAATGGCCAGAAAATAATTCTTTTGCCAAATAAAAGTCTGCTGTTGATAGTTTGTAGCTTTGTCAGCATGCCTAAGTCAACTAGTAGTGCCTTTATACAAGAAAAACCCTCCACCAAAATCAGAAAAAATCTTTTTGCTTATCGACACAACAGTTTAAATTCAACAAACACTTTATCAATGTAGGAAGGGCGGGAGGAACCAAAATCCAAATTTTGTGAAAAACAAAAAGCTTATCGGTGTCTCAAAGAATAACTCAACAAATTATAAATATATTTGTGATTGGAGGACACAGAACCAAATCTTCTATTATTTAAGAATTTTAACAAACTTTGGTATTCAGAAGAATACTTATTTTTCATAAAAATATCACCATTTAAACATATTTAGAAAACTGTACTTCAATTTAAAATTTTTATTTTTCCATTTATGTGTTTCTGACAATATTACTGTTATGGTGTGATGGTGATCTACCCTATTTCGTGACTACATGGACTTTTCTAGACATTATGTATAGAGGAACCTACAACAAAGGACGATTGGCCTTTCTGTACTTTTGTAAATAAACACTCTTGTAAATATACCAACATGTCTAATAATCGGCCCTTCAAGGTCACAACAATTACACAAATAATTAAACATTTCTTACAGAATTTATATTTGACTCCAGACCAATACTCATTTTACTTTTAGCTTCATAAAGTATCGATACTCGAACAGGTTTTACAACATTGCGTTTTTGTTGTGATGGGATACCATACTCCCCTCAGTCATTAAATAAGTGAACTAGTCTGGACAATAAATACGACTACGAACAGTAGTATGGGCATTCGATTGTATTCTGTTAAATCTATTGGATTACCTGTAGTTACTATTGTTTGTACAAGATATATACGTTGGAATAAACCATACTATTTTAAGACCTTTACACTCTGGTTATTTTGTTATTTATAACTACTTACCAAGTTGTATCAGTTTTAACGTACAACAATATTGCATTGTAATATACAACAACATTCACTCAAACCAGAAGACAGGCCTTTACATTTACATTCTTGGCATAATGGAATAGATTCTCTCATTCCATCCCTATATGTAGTTCTATCTCTTCTACTTGACGTCACTCGCCCCAGACAGCAAGCGTTAGACTGGTTGCTATGGTTATGATGAATGTTCTTACTTGGAAATAAATTCTTCCCTAAAATGATTTTAGTTATAGAATTATCACAGCTGCAATTGTCACGTAAAGCATTAGTTCCTCTTTTCGGCGGAAGGATGGATCATTGCCTGCCACCGGAGTCACTCATGAGTTGTGAAATGCAGACGCAACAGGCCAAGATATTTGTGGTAGAGATTGATTTTTAACAGTTGCTTAGACTTTATGTTGTATTTCAACAGTTCAGTTACACATACTGCCTGCAGCATTTACATATTTTTTTGTATTACTACCCGGCTTAAAGTTACTGTTACGATACAAAGAAAAACGGTGTTTTTGTGTTTTTTTAGAATTCATAACATTTCCAAAGGTAACAAGAGGTCATCCTACCAGGAATTACCACCTTCTTTCATAAAAAGAGAAAGAGAGAGAGAGAAAGAGAGAGAAAGAGAGAGAAAAAGAGAGAGAGAGAAAAAGAGAGAGAGAGAAAAAGAGAGAGAGAGAAAAAGAGAGAGAGAGAAAAAGAGAGAGAGAGAAAAAGAGAGAGAGAGAGAGAGATAAAAAGAGAGAGAGAGAGAAAGAGAAAGAGAAAGAGAGTTTGGGGGGGGGGGGATGAATTATTGCCAGTCACTTGAGATGTTCTCTCCTCAGTGATGAAGTGTTGACGTGACCGACCAGGATTTTTGGGGGGCTAAATGGATTTTTAACAACCTCTTAGACTATAAATTGGGCCCACTGCACGCACAGTTTTTCATATTTTCACCTGGACTTGGGTTTAATCCAGAGCACATATTGTTTTCCCCCATATCAAATATTACCTTCCTTCTAGTGTTTGTGTATAGGCACAATTATTTAATCTCTCCTCCAAAAAATTTCTCACCTCTACGTAAGTATGTTGTTGTGAAGATGCTCTTTCGTAGTTATGAAATAATATGGACGTTTAAATGTTCATTATTATTTTTAAATTTAATATTTCCAGAATACTACAATTAATATTTATAACCAAGTAAAAACAATGTGTTTTTTAAGAGAGTAAAAACATTTTATATGGCATTATGGTGGGAGCAAGAGTTTCTTGGTTCTCTGATTTACCGAGCAATGACAGTGCACAGGTCCTGCTAGTAGAGTAATTTTTAAAACAAGTTGCAAGAATTTGCTTTGGATATTGATAATGTAAATGTTCAGTGCAAGTTTTTTTTTCTCAGAGAGGTTAAATTAAAAAGATAGCTGAAAAGAGATATGTCCTAAAGGGGGCGTAACAACAAAACATATAAAGGGGGCGTAACAACAAAACATACATTTTCAAATTGACTATGTCTTGTTTAGGTTTGGGAAGGTGTTGTGTTCGAGTCATCATGATGAGCCTGTTCCAAATATTGTCAATGAAAAAGAGTAGATTAATATAGAAGGGGGGGGGGTCAGCAATGCTCTGGAGAACTCCTTAGTTTCAGTTCTCTTAAAATGATAAGCAGTCACTTAACAGTAAGATGAAAGTAAATAAAATTAAAAAAAAATTTTTTAAATTAAACAAACCTTTTATCCCAGGTTTAATCCATCCTAAACGTAAATTCTGCCTAACTTTCACTCTTGAAAATTTGTATACTTAATAAAATATAGATTATATAAATGTTGAAAATTTTGATAAAATTGAATAATTCTGATTTTTTTGTGATTACAAAAAAATTTACACATTGTTTTGTTTAGAAAATGTAGTCACATCATATCATAGATTTGGAGAAAGGAAGAAAGTTGCATGAGGCCAGAGCGCTGACATTGCATCCTTTAAAGAAAATAGAGAACAAGAAAACTCAGGGAGAGAAATTGCTCTAATTTTGGGGATTGGAGTATAAGAAGAGAAAACATTTTCTTCTAGAAAAAGTAGGCTGAAGAGGATATACTGTTACTATATGTCCATTTTTTATCAGGCATGCAAGTTCCGGTATTAAAAAGAAATAATAGACATGATTTGTAGGAATTAAAGAAAATGTAACGTATAAAAATGAATTTGTATTTGAAGTTTAAAAAAATTTTAATCAAAAGAAAAAAAAAAAAAGAAGCTAGACCAGTGGTTTTTACCTGCAGGTTCATGAACCAACAGTAGTTCATGGCGACATTTTGGGCGATCTACAGAACATTCACTGCATTTGATAAAATGGATTGGGAATTTTACAGCATGTCAACCATCATTTTTTGTCAAAACCGTAGATATGTTTTGTACATGATAGGTTTGTAGATTAATTTGTTTCGTAGGCGTATATTTTGTAAACAAACTCTGTAAACAATAGTTTGTATTTAACAGGTAGATGGGACCCTGACTCAGAGCCACAGCAGATCTGGAAGTAATGATAACTAAGGGATGACTCCCCAAATTGGGGCCTCAACAACGGATGCACTTTAAGGTCGTACCCAGGACCAGGAAATATGGGAGAGGGGGGGGGGGTTGCATCATTTGTTATTATAATAGCTTGATTTTCATAAATAAATGCTTGCAGGTTTTGATAAGGTGGAGAGTGCATATTTTGAAATAATGGGGCATCGAATAAATTGCATCAATGAATTGATTATTGAACTAATTATGACTATAACAAATTTTATAAATAAATGATTTGGTAAATAATTTCAAAGTTTAATGTGTTAGAAATACATTTTATAATGAAATGATGTAATTCCAAATTATCATGTTTATGAAGAATAAATTTTGGATCAAAATATTAGTTGTGAATTACTTGAAATTATTGCTGAAAATTATTTGGAAAAAAAAAAATTAAAAAATTGTATTTGAAGTTTGAAAATTTAAGCATGAATATACAACATTTCTTTTTATTTTAGGCCAGATGGGGAGTGGGGTCCAAGTCCAAGTTGAGAACCACTGATCTAGAACATTCATTGGAACATTTTCAACATGGAGGAAAAGACAAACGTTTATAATTGTCCAAAAAAAAAGATATGTACATTTTTGTGTAAACAAATCAGTAAAAGCTTTTTGCCAAGATATAAATTATACAACATTAAATATACAAATGTACATCTCAATTCGCAGTACACAGGCATTGATGAGGCTCCAAGGCCAGTCAACCTGGGCACAAATTTTTTAGGAAGACAATATTTTAAATTACAATAAATTAGTAATTCATTTTTTTTTAATTTAATAAATCAAATTCTCCTCACGTTTTCAAGAAATAAGGAAAGATTATTTTTCTTAATGTAAACTGGAAAGTAGAGGGTAGTACCAAAAGGTTTGAGCTAGCAAGGCTGCATGTTTTTTGTTTAACAAACTTGGATCAATATTGAATCAATATTTGCTTAAAACGCAATACACATTCACAGTATTAAATTATAGACAGGTGTAAGGGCCTGCTAATGAATTGGGTTGTTATACACATACTTTGCTCCAGGTGCTTTGAAAACCACACAATGCTAATACGCACACGCACATTCATAAACATATCTTGTATATAACGTACACACTGTATATGCATGCATACCAATAAATACAAACTATTTGAAAAGATGGTGAGGTAGGATCAGTCAAAAGTAAGCAGTGTGCTATTGAATAAAACATTAAAATCCATGGCACTTATATGAAGTTGATTGATTGTCACTCCATACAAGTATGTATCCATATATTCAAATATCACACGATAAAATCCCAGAGTATTATTTTTTTGTTGTGGTTCAGAAGAATCCTTCCATTTGATTCTCAATGTTTGGATTGCACAGTTCTAAAGAAGAGTAAAACTTCAAGACATCCGGATCTGCCCGGATGCATGATCTATCAAAGTCCAATACCTTAAGGCCATTGAGAGACTTGGCACGCGATAAGGCAACATAAGCTTGTCCAGATTCAAACACTCGAGATAAAGACATTTCCACACAATCCAAAGTCATTCCCTGTTAGAAAGAAAATTTGAAATTTTTTTACAGAAATGAAATAGCATTAGAGAAAAATATTTTAAGTTGTTTAATCATGTAAATATGAAAAAAATAAAAAATAAAAATATAATTTATTTTATAGAAAATTGTTTCAAGATGAAATGTAAACAAATGTAAAAATAACGTGAAAAAAAAAAAACAGATGACAACTGATTCAACAATTTTTGTTGATTCGCTAAATTTATGTTGAAAGAAAATAGACTTAAGAGATTTTAAAATGTTTTAAATGAAAAAAAATATTTTACAGAATATCAAGGACTTGAAAGTTGAAGAAATGGATTACAAAAACAAAATTACTAACTTTTAATATTTTAAAAGTAAAGATGATTGATGTCGCTTTACTTAACATCTTAAATTGATATAAATCAGTTTTATTTTAAAATAACAGAACTCAATTTTTTTTTAATATAAAAATCTGAAAATGTTTGAATTCAAAACAACTGATTGGATTTTACACAAAATAGATATGATAAATTAATTTTTTTTTTTTTTTTTTTTCTTATTAAATACAGAGGCTTTATAATTATAAGTGTTTAAACATTTATGTACAATATTTAGTCATAAATTGTGTGTGTATGATCCACTGCTAAGCATAAAATTTATTTCCCAAATTCCAGAAGACTTAGTATTTACTTTGGGAGTTTATGTATATTTATTACTATACTAAATGTGCGTTTATCAACATTTGTTTCCCAGAGACTTTTTCGGTAAAGGATGAGATCGCAATCCTAAATAGTTTCTTTGAAAATTCAAATAAAAATAGTGTATAGGCGATAATATATATATTTTTTTTATAGATTATCACATGATGAAAATTTGAAGTTAAAATCAATTTAGTATTACTGAAAAAAAAAAAAAAAAAAAAAAAAAAAAACACGTTTTAACGGTTTTTTTTTTGTCTTGAGCGATACAGAAAATAATCATGGCTCTATGAGCAATACAAGAAACTTCTGGTTAAAATATGATGCCATCTTGTAAAAACTTTGATCATGCTAGCAAATTTACTTATTTTAAACATGTTTTTTTTCAGATTTCATGTGTAATACTAAATATATTTTAACTTTAAATGGGAAGTAATAATCTTTAAAAAAAAATTTAAAAAAAAAAAAAAAAAAAAAAAAAGCAATAATCTTAAAAAACATTTTTATCACCTATATACAATTTTTTTTACATTCTGTTTAGGACGGAGAGCTCATCATTTACCCTTTTTTCCTATATACTGTAATCACAAAATGCATGCTAAAATATACCTTAGTTCTGGGGTTCAGTAATTTTTGAAAAAGAAATTTGGTTCTAATTGTTGTAATTAGTCGTAATTCGTAATTAACTGAACAAGTCACTCATCTCTCACTTAATATGTATTTCTCACTCTCTTTCACTATGTTGATTCAACCATTCTAATATTTCTTGATATCTCCGTTAGCATTTAAAAAAAGAATGACCTATGTAATTTACATATATGTGTACACACCAGACACTATGTAAATTAGGGTTATGGTTAGGATTCTTTTTACTTCTATAAGAATATAGAAGTAACTTATTCTTTTTAGTTATGCAAGAAGAACGTCTTAAAAGATATGTCACCATTTATAAATTTTTGAATAAAATCATATATGAATAAAAAGTGTTAATTGTTGTGACAGGTACATCTAGTATAAGTATAAATATCCAAAGTTATAACTTAGTAATAAATATAGCTATATCCGTTTCAATAGCGTTCAATACTAAAATTGATATTAGTAGAGCATTTAGGCTATAAACAACGCAATAGGTCAAAACGTTAGCACTGTAAGCGAAAAAAAATTATAAATACCTATATTATATATCCACAATATCTATACATTTCGTTAGATTTAAAAATAAAAATGGTAAAAAATGGTTCAGAGTTGGGAGCAGAAGTAGAGGGGGGGGGGTCATTCATCCCCAAACAGTACCAAGTATATCTGCTAGAAAGTGTTCTGATGTAATGGAAATTGAAAAAGGAAAACCAAAAAATATTATTTATGTATTCATCAACGTTTTGTCTTTATTATAAGACTTCCTCAGGATGATTTGTCTAAAAAAAAACATCATACAAGTACAAAAACTTTGGACGGGGTGGTTGTGGCGACCGCAAGTTCTGAGCCGGCTGCCGTCACCACCATCCAATCCAAATATTTTGTACTTGTATGATGTTTTCTTCAGACAAATCATCCTGAGGAAGTCTTACAACAAAGACAAAACGTTGATATTTTTTGGTTTTACTTTTTGAATTTCCAATATATATATATAAATAACATTTCAATTTGTTTACATCTCCTTAGCCTTTTGGCTAAGAGGAAAGTTCTACACGATCAGTGAAGGAGAAATCCTTTTAGACTGAGGCATCTTTTTATATTTTTGTCCCAATCCATGGTGGCCATTTTTGAGGAGCTGGATTTTCCTCACATTAAAACCAACCTTGTGGCTAATTTTGCCCCCGTGGAGAGGCAAATAAATCGGAACATCTACAACCATTGAGATCGAAGTAGCTTAAGTGAAAGTAGAGGGAGATAACTCACCTGACTTTTGTGGATTGAAATAGACCAAGCTAATTTCAAAGGTAACTGTTTCCAGACAATTAGCGTGGAACTCGTTCTCGTTACCCACCGAATGGCCTTCACACAATGTTCCTTTCCAGACATAAATTTCACAATTGGCCAACCTAAAATTTGAAAAAGCAAAAATTTTGATTTAAACTCTAGAATTGTGTGCCGTTTTTGAGGCATACAAAAGTTAGGTAATTTGTTGGATTTTTTTTTTTTTTTTAATAAATTTCATTAAAAACCGACAATAAATCAAAAATAAAACAAAAAAAAAAAAAATCAATAAGAAAATTTTTAATTTAGAAACAATCAAAATGTACAGGAATTTTTTTTTATTTTTTTTACTATATTTATCCAATTCTTAAATTGATAGTTATATAAATAAAATACGACATATATATCTCCCAGGATCCTCATTTGGGATTAGCAGAATAGAAATAGCAACCTCTGCATTTGGATGTCTAAAAGAAAAAATATGGAGCAGGAAGAACATATCAACGCCTCTGAAGTTAAGACTTTACAATGCATTGATAGTTCCTATTGCTGTATATGTAAGTGAAACATGGACGATACTGGCAGAGCATGAAATGTTTAAGAACTTTCCTTGGAATAACCTTGTGAGATAGACTAAGAAATGCAGATATCACAAAGAGACTTAATATTAACAAATCCATCAACAACGTTATTTGAAAAAAAAAAAAAGAGATTAGCATGTTTTTTTGTTGTTTTTTTTTTTAATTACTTTTGTTCACCTCATACAAAGCATATTGCCACGGAGACGTAAGGGGCTACTGTGATTAGTGGTCAGATTCATAGTGGGCATTTTAAGTGGGGAGCTGTGAAGCAAGATGTTTGTTCGCTGTACATTTAAATTTCTGCATGTTGGTACAGTCAGAGAAACAGGAAGCAGGGAGGGGACTTCCAAAGGCAAGTGGTCCGAGGAAAGAAGCTATTAGAATAGAAAGTTTTCCGGCATCTGGGGACCATTAAAATGAAGGGGTGAGATTTTCTAGTCGGGTTTGTCAGGGGGGGGGGGGGATTGGGGATATTTACGTTGAGAGGGTACAAGTGCAGTAATTTTATCGGAGCACATTCCATGGAAGTACTTGTAAAAGAAGCACATGGATGCAACATTGCGGCAATGGAATAAGGGCTGGAACTTGGTAGACAGTGCAAGACTTATTAGGTTAGAGACTCTTTTTTGTATCCTGCCCAAGAGGGGTACGAGTGGTTGGTGCACTAGCACAGATGTGGCAAGAATACTCTATTCATGGGCAAATTGTGGCTTTATAGAGATAGGTTTGGCCATGTTTCTCAACTATCACACTCCAGCTATGTAAAGAAAGCATATAAAGAAGATTTCATTCAAGAATAATCAAGAGGATGACCTTCAACACAATCGACCTGATAATGTAAGTGAGGATGTAAGTGGCCAATAGCAAACAAGTCTGAAATCGACATGGATTTCCCAACCTAGGGGGCCACGGTCTCCCACCAATTTCACAACTTTCAAGCGAGAAAAAGAAAGAGAAATAAAATAGAGTAGAGTCAGATTTATTATTTTAAAAAAACTAAAAATAACAAAAGAAATCTCAATTCTGCTTTTTCTGAATGACAAATAAAACAGAATTCTGCTAAAAGGTGGAAATCTCACATTCCTGTAGAATATGAAATAGTCAATTCAATAGTCTACTAGGCCAATAACACACTGTTCCCTGGAAGAAATCCAAGCACATAACATGCATGGTCTTCAAACTTATATATCATCCTTTCTGCATTATCTAATACTGAAACACACGATACGCATTATAAATGATTAATTGAAGACAAGGGGGGGGGGGGGGTGTCACACATTTCCCAATGGTATGAGTGAAAACTTCAACACAAGATCCGATGGAATTTGAATTCGGTATAACCGATTTCAAAGTCAACTAGGCCGCTAATAGCATACCATACCCTGAAGAAATCCGAGCACATAAAACTTGTATAGACTTCAAATTTACACGCGATTCATTTTTACATAACAATATTGAGTGAATTTCAGTAAAAAGATTATTAAGAGAATTGCTCATGAACACTGGAAGTCTTCATTCCACTGACCTTCGGTGGTTCCTTTTTCAAACGCCGTGACAACCCCTCTTGCCCCATTCACAAGTCCTTGTGGAACATCTATGTTTTTTGTGAGCATCACCTGAGAAAAGAGAGAGAAAGCATTTTATCTGAAATCTAAAGAAAAAAACAAAAAGAATTTTTAAAGAGTCATCATAATTCGGGCAGTAAAAATGAGCTGAAATGGAAAGAAAAAGACATATTTAAGAAGTTGATCACTATATTTTTTTATTGTATATTTGTAGAGATTATGTATATGTACAGATGCATGTGTGTGTATGTGTATATATATATATATATATATATATATATGGAAAATGAAAGAGGAAAACCAAAAGAATATTTATGTATTCATCAACGTTTCGTCTTTATTGTCAGACTTCCAGACTTGATGAATACATAAATATTTTTTTGGTTTTCCTTTTTCATTATGTCAGAATATTTTATTTCTGTCTTTATCATGATTATATATATATATATTTATTAATCTCCATTCAAGTCAAGCACTTTGAGAGAAATTAAATTGAGATTCAAATTTAGCAACATTGCGAGTTCTCTCCCTTTGGGTAGATAAGAACGGTATTTCTCACTTTCGTGTTTATAAATAAAAATACAACATTTATTTCTCTTGCATTTGAAATGTGATTGTCATGATGGCCTAGCGGTAAGAAGGGTTCAAATCGTTCGACCGCCGATAAAGCATAGGAGAAAGTAATATAAGGATGGATTTATGAGAAAGAGGGATAAGATGTGACCATGCAAGCCACACCCCAGAAAATATATCTCCTACAAAACTGGCTCCCACAGAAATATTTACAAAAGAGCAAAATAGTGGTCAAGTGATCTAGCTTTCAATTATTTGCGCTCAAAATCACTTTTGGCACCCAAAAGTAAAAATCACTTGTTTCAAGCGGATGACAAATTATTTAAGGCCAGAATTTTTATTGAATAAATCGGCTCAGCCAAAAAACAGAACACTGCTAACAATATTTATGTTCAGCTTCCCTGATCCCCAAAGGGATAAGAGAGAGCTAATCACAACTCTCAACTCATGCACACACACTGACTAATTTTCGCACACTGGTGAACGCATATGCATACTGACAAGAAACAAACATATACACACAATTTCATCTCTAATTTTTCTCGCTGTGAACTTTCTGCAATGAGAACTACTTATCAAATGAACATTTACTCATAAAATAATTTTCAACCAATTGTAATTTTGTGTGTATATATATATATATATATACACACATTATTTTTTTTAAACAAATTGTTGCCAAGATTTATTTATATTTTTTTTATACAATATATCAAATATTTCGATCAATACAGATCTTTTTCAATGAAAATCAGACATTGTTCATTGTTTTCCCTCATTATCGATTCATAACAGCAATACCAATGTGTCTCGACCTCTCCCGCTGTAATATGGAGACTGTTTAATGTCAAAATTTGGGTAGTAGTAGTAGAGAAGGCGCCTAGTCGTGCGTGCAAGTATTGAATCAAAGTTCTACTTCAGAAGACATCGTAAAGTGAAAATATTTTTTTTTTTAAAAACCAAATCAATGCCAAGATTTCTTCTTTCTTTTTTATACAATAAATCAAATATTTCGATCACTCAGATCTTTTTCACTTTACGATGTCTTCCGAAGTAGAACTTTGATTTAATACATACATACATACATATATATATACATACATATATATGCATGGGGTAAGGTACACGATAATTCATGAAAAAGAAATGTTGTGGTGGACAAAATGTGAAAAAAAAAAATGACAAACGGAAAAACAAGTTACGGTGCAGGAGAAAAACAAAAACAAAAGATTTTTACCGGTTTTGTTCTGTTGGAGAACGTCTTCAGAAAATGAAGACGTTCTCCAACAGAACGAAACCGATCAAAATCTTTTGTTTTTGTTTTTCTCCTGCACCATAACTTGTTTTTCCGTTTGTAATTTTTTACACACACACATATATATATATATATATACACACACATATAAATAAATATATATTGTGTAAGTTAAACATGTTTTATCTCTTATTTAACATTCGTGTTTTTATCTGTGTCATTCCATTTTTCCAACATTTTAACATTTTATTATAATTTAATTGTCAGCGTGGATCTTAGCACCTTTTCTAATAAGCAACAGAAGTTAACACCTTAGCAAAACTATGGTCCATCCTGCGACAAGCTTTTCTAAACGTTCTGGCACGAAAGCATCTTGTGTTTGATACCAGTGCCTTTGCTGCATTCGTTCAGTTCAATTAAAAATCCATTAATGTTTGGTTTGTCCACCTTTCATTTTCACCACCTGACACATATGAAGATGGACTCCGCTACAAGTACATAGTTAGATATTTATAAAATAATATCAATTCTGAAGAATATCTAATTGAAGTTTATTGATTGCAGCTGTCACAACCCAGATCCATATAAGAAATATCATTTGCTTCCAAAAGTCTTGGCACATTTATGACTAAATGAATTTTTATTTAGGTCCAATAATAGCTTCAGCAATCTAGGTAATAAAAGACTTTTCATTAGACTAAACATGTCGGGTGGAAATAGATTTAAAAACATGAAAAACGATATATTACCAAAATTCTAATGAAAGTAAGATGAGGACATAAAACTAACAAAGATTTTTTTTCATAGAAGAATCCATGAGATAGACGTGTTATTGAAAAATGATGTGATCAGATATAATGTATGTGGCATAAAAAAAAAAACAGTTCTTTTATCAATGTGTTTAGAGAGATTTGGCAAAGAGACACTTTACTTCTCTTGGGTAATTCACCGAATAATGCCAAGACAAGTTCAAATATCCGTTGATAATGGATTAAGTAAGACGACTTTGTCGACTAGGAAAAGTTTTGTGCATCTGATTTGGTTTTCGTGGAATGGGTCTCCCGATATTACCATTTCAAAGCTTACTCACTGACTGTCATCTTATTTAAGTGCTTTTAAAATGGCCCTTATGTCTGTACACAGAATTTGCAATATTCTAGTGTCGACTTCTCATGCTTTTATCTTATAATATTCATTTCCTGACCCACAGACAGTTGGCCTTCAATTGAGATAGTGGTGGAGGGGGGGGGGGGATTGCCATCTGCTGTCTGTTTGTCTCTCTACTCAAGGGAAGGAGAAGAAAGACATAAGAACACCATAGTGATTGTCTATCAGCTTATGCTCTCCTCCTCCTCTCTTCGCTGTGACAAAACAAATGCGATAGAGATTTAGCTCTATCCTAACCCGACATGAACTTTTCTCTCGCTGTACCAAAAACAAAACAGAACTTTCATGAACAAGGTTTCTTTCTTAGAACACCCCATCTGTGGAACAAGATGCCACGAGGCTGCTTCCCAACCGACTACAGCACGATCGTCTTCAAGTCTAATGTAAACAAATACTTGTCAAGCCATCCCCCTTGGAAAATCAAGTCCTCTTAATTAATCTTTTGTTCATTCCACCCGCTACTTTCAATTCTCTTGTGACAGCGATCATCGCCCAACCAACAATCTTTTTGACCCTTATCCTCTAGTGACCCCTGGCCTCGATAAGCGATGACCTATCAGTAAACAAAAAAAAAAAGAAAAAAAAAAAAGAAGCTTTATTAGATTACAACAAATCCTAACTATTCCCCTATGAAAACGTTATCCACTTCTTTACACCATGATTATTCTGATAGAATTAAAAGCGAAAAAATAAAATTACAAATTAAAAACAATAATTTACCTGTGTACCAATTTTCAGTTCTAGTGTGGGAATCACCGGACATTGGTCACTGGAGGATTCGGATAAGTATTCATTATTACATGTAGCTTTAAATAAATGACTGATTCCTGGAAGAGAAAATACAAAAATCAATTATAACAACCTTCAAATCCTATAGAAATGAACAGATTTTATAAGGCTTACAAATCTATTTATATAAAGGTAGGAATGTGTATATATTTACATATTTGTATGTACAGGATTCACCCCTAAACTAATTAATAAATCAGTATAAATTTGGGAACACAACTGTTAGATGTAAGGGTGGTAATGTTGGTTATATTTATTTTTCTGCAAAAAGGGGTAAAAAGAGGGTGAAAGTCCTTTGAAAATCTAGACACCTCAGATTTGTGAAATTTTAACAATACGTATTAGACATCAATTAATAAATATTCCCCAAATTTCAGTTTCATTGGAGTATTTTAAAGGGTTTTTAGGGGGCATATGGACATAATTCTCAGTTTGAAAATTAAAATACTTCATATTTGCATTAGATTTAATCCATAGTCATTAGACACCAATTAAGCAAGATTCCCTCAATTTTAATTTTTTCTTAAAACCTCTTAAGCTTAAGCCTTAAATTTGAGAAATTTTTGAATCAAAATCATGTTATAGATTTTGATCAAAATTGGAATAAGAATTCTCAACATAAGGTTTTATATTTTGATTTTAATTTTTGTAAGGGAACAAAAGTGGTGCCAAACTGTTCTTTTCGGGGAATTTAATTTACCTGTCCTAGGACGGGTATTCTTCTAGTTAAAAATAAAAAATTCAACTTTGATAATAGGTATAGTGGTTTCGGTTTGTTTGTTTTTGTTTTGGGAGGGGGGGTTCAAATATATACGTATTTTCTGAATGTAAGGGTAGCCAAGAATATGTTTTTTATCTGTTGTTTACTTATAGGTTTCTAAAATTGACAGAATTATAAATTTGGCATAAAGTATCCTTGAGATGCCAGGTATGTTATGAGAGAAGAGGGGGTACTATTACTGCCACTAATACTAAAAACAGCACTTACAGGATGCAAAACTATTGTTCAGAACTGCACTAAATCTGTACTTCACAAGCATCCTCTTCCCATGAAAATGAGCAGTAAATATTCTTGTTTTTTTTTTTTATTAATGTACTGTTACGACCCGGAATAAAAATAACGTTATGTTCATATTAATATTCAGACATCACACATTAATATTTATATTTTGCCGGAAAATTTGTCTTGAAAGGGAATTCCCAGAGTTCTGTGATATGGTTAACAGCAGAATATACAAGATGGAATAATTGGAAAAAGAAATAGACACAAGGCAACAATTAAAAATGGACAGTCAAATCTTATAGCATAACGAATACGATAAAAAAAATCAAAACAAATAACAACACTGAATATTGTCTCTTCTCATATAGATAGAGTTGCTCCAAAAAACTTCAAACGTGTTCTTATAAATATTTTTTTAAGTCCACTTAATACATATTCTTTTTTTTTCTTCATGATGGGACACCTCTTTTGCTCATTCTATCATTTCTTTTCCCTCATTGCTCTTCATTTCCCACATCTTATTTCGTCTACTTGTGATTTTTCTTCAGACCATACTTCATACATTTCTTCAATTCAACATCTTCGATCCGACTGTCTATCCATTTGGCGCCAAGCCCCTCAAGAGTCGTCTGCCAATTTCTTCCAGTTTTCTTTCTTTCTCTCACTTCCCTTTCTGTTTACTCGCAAATGTCACCCTCGCCTACTCTTACTCCCATGAAGTCATGCCGAGCATTAGCAAGGAAGAAAAAGGAAAGAAACATCAGCATATGTTCAGATAAAGCCACGCCTCCTTCGTTACTCTTTCTCTGTTATACACACACACACACATATGCGCATAGTTGTCATTTTTCCATTTTACCAAGAATTTTGTTTTGATTTCAAAACCCGTACAATGCTATTTTTTTTTGTTTGAAATCGACATTTAAGTGTTGAATCCTCTCTGCATGTAACAGTATAGAAAATTTTGTTTCCTTTTTAAAGTATGTTGTTGCATCATGAATCGTAATCGAAAAAAAAAATAATAATTGCAAGAAACTTTAAAAGGAATATTATGCTTTTAAATAGTATATAACACTAGCATATCTGAATTAGCATTTCAAAATTAAGTGACAAATTTGAAAATCAAAACAAACATTTTCATATCAAGCTAATATAAGAAAAAGACCTTAAGATAAAAAAAAGTTTTTGTCTATTTCATTACAGTAAAATGGTGTTATGTATTGGTGTTAGTGTTTAATATTTGGGAGTTCTTGATGAAGAATAGCTTGACGCAGGATATTAAGTTTTCAATAACGGCAGTTTTATATCGAAAGGGTATTCACTTTTGTAGTTACGCATACATGAGTTATTATTGGTAGGCTTTTTATACATGAAGGTATAGAATTCATCGGTGTTAGTGTCTATCAAGACATCTACAAAGTAGATTTTATTGTTTTTGTTAGATTAATATGTACATTTGAGCACGCAGGTTTTTTTTTGGGGGGGGGGGGGGGGGTCAAAAGTTACTTGTAGTGTCTTAATTTTGTTAATATTTTTAGTAAGTATTAATATATCCAATATTGAGATTTAAAAAGAAACAACAAAAAAACAAACATTTTCCTATCAACCTAATACAGGCATGTGAGTAGCACCCCCCCCCCCCAAAGAAAAAGCTGAAATTGAGATGAATTTTCAACACGCGCACCTCCAAACAGTTTCAACTAAAATAGTGAAAATTAAGAAAAGGACACTAAGTGTGTATGTGGGGAGAAAGAAACAGGAAGTCATTCTTTAGTGGTAAAAAAAAAATTTTTTTAAAGTTATCTAACTTCCCTACCTCATTATGAATTGCTTGAAGTCTTAACCTTCACAGAAAAAAACATTTTTCAAAGAGAACTGCCATAAGAGGGAAAATTAAGTTTTTTCTTATTAATAAAAAAAATGCGGATTATGATCAAAAAGCTGATAACTTACATCTATGTTCATATAAGAAAAAGACCTTGAGTAAAAAAAAAAAAAATCTTTTAATTAAAAAAATAATACTGCACCTAAAATTTTTAGTTTTAGTTGCATTTTAATTCATACAAAAAAAACAAAAAAAAAAAAAAACTTAATTCTATATGTGGTTTACTTAAAAATTCTTTTCAAATTCATTCACATACATGAACTGCAAAGACAGTAGCACATGACGAGTCCTTCTCACGTCTTACCTTTTAAATTGTTCAGTTCATGTCTGTTGATAAAGTCAACATCTTCTTTGTGCGTACATAATCGAGTGGCTTGGATGCCATCCTTCTGGATGCAGTTCTGGGCAGTTGCTTCCAAAGCAGATGTCACAAAATCTGGACATCTGAAAATCACATTCACAAATCATTATATCATCACTAGTTTACATAAGGTTTTAAAAAAAAAAACATGGATATTGAAATACAACCCAAAGCTTATCAGGCCATTAGTTCATTCAGATTGCCACTTCATACATACTCTATATATCCTGTTTAACATATACATGGTTTGGCATAAGTAACTATATATGACTGTACAAGTTATCTGGCTATGTGACAACAGCAGCTTTTGCTTCTTTTACAACAGCAGGATAGTGCAGAGAATCTGTACATCCAGCAGGACGGGGCACCAGCCATTATGTTGTGCAAGACTGGTTGGATGACAACCGGCCCGGTCGATGGATCGGCAGGCATGGACCGCTTGAGTGGCCGTCTCGTTTGCCAGAGTTTAATCTCTCCTAACTTTTTCAGGTGGGTTTTTTTCAAAGATAAAGTCTACTCAGCAAAGCTCCATTAAATTTAAGGAACAAATCAGAGCTGCCATAGAAAAAAAAAGATAGAACGAGAATGAGAAGATATAAGAAGAATGACAACAACGGTCTGAATGACAGAGGAGAGAAAGCACCATCTTGATCAACTAGAAAGATACAAACAGTACTAGAATTGGCTTATTGTCAATTAAATTCCAGTGAAAGCCATCGGCTATTCTCAGCAAAAAATTAGTAATAAACAGCCGATGTGAAAATGCAAAGCTCATTGCAATGGTAATCAAGAAAAGCGGAGAGCAGTGGAAATCCGGGGAGACTTATTGTCACTCAGACTCCAAGGAACACTACCTGCTTTTGCCTTTGAATTATCACTGGTAACGACTCATGTGAGAATTCCTAATGAGTAAGATCACGTTCTCCCCCCCCCCCCCAAAAAAAAAAGAAGGTGTCACAGAAAATGGAAAAACTTAAAAGGGAGAGCATCAGGAAGTACTGGATTCCTGAGGAGGTTTATTGTCACTCAGGTCCCAGAGTAAACCAATGGCCAGTATCAATGTAAATTTAATAGTAACCGACTGTTGCGAGAATGCAAAGTGATTTTCAATGATTAGCGAAAGAAGTGGAGAGTTTTTCTTTTAATATCACATTGATAAATAGTTCATCAACCAACTGAAATTAATAAATAAAAATTTTAAAAAACGATGTTGGATGTGGGAAAGTGAGGTTGGGATTCTTGCTTCACTATGAACTAATCATGCAGGCATCCTTTTGCAGCAGAATAAACAGATTTTGAAGAAAATTGTGCTCGACAGAATACAATACAATTAAAGAATATCACTGCCACAACTAACATCAAGGTATAGCAATCAAGTGTTACTCTTTTCAAAGTCAGAATACTGCAATGATAATGAGTTACATCTGAAATAGTGGAAGATCAAAGTTAAGCCAGTTTGAGCATGGCCAGTATTTAATGGGCGACCCCTTAAGGAATACCAGATGCCGTAACTAAGAAAGTGGAAGCAACAGCAAAAAAATCACTTGCATTTGGAAAAAGATATAAATTCATCTTTTCCTTCTCTTGCAGGGAGAATCTCCCTCGAGAATAAACTATTACAAATTTTATGAGAGTATAAATTGGACTTTGGGTTCACTTTCAGCAACTTCGTAGCTCTCGCCAATACCATTTTGTCCTTTAGTCTTCATATTCCATGAACGATGTTTCATGGAAAGAGGGAAGAATGGCAATTTTCTAAAACGGCTGCTGTTTTGATTGAGTGGTATGTGGAGATTTTCAATCCTCTCATAGTATTCATCATCATTCCACTGCTCCACAGGTCCTTGTGGATATAGTACTAAGTATAATTCAGTTCTAAGTGACAGTCATCTGAAGGTTGAAGGTTCAATCCTCAGTGCGGATGATACAAAGAATTGCGAATTACCGAAGACTTCTTCCCAGTCATGGCAGATGGAACGAGAGCATGCTACCCCCGTGGATTAAATAAACGGTTCCGTTCGAAATTCCGTCCAGATTCCAGAGTTCGACAAAGTATACCTGAAGAAGGTCGGAGGTTACATTGGCCGAAACGTTGTGATAAAAACACCAAAGATGAGAACAGTAGTCAGAATATACCAAATTCTACGAATTATCAACCCTCATCTCAAAAATTCTGAAGAATAGAAATTATGTTTTTAAGCAAAAATAATTTGCTTTGAACTAATGCTGAATACCCTTAACATGTACTATCTTTTTTTTATTTTTGAAGATTATAAAAATTACATTTTTTTTAAGTTACTTTGATTTTTTTTTTTTAAATATTTGTTTTTTTATGGTAGTATGTTAGGTTAATTTTCTTTAATTTATAAAAAAAAACTAATCCAGTTAAAAAAAATCATTTAGACTTACGCGAGATTCGAACTATCACAACTACTCCCTTAGTAATGTTTAGTCTGTCTATTCCTTTTTTGTCATCCAATCACGTTTCTATTTGTGTAAGAACAGAAAAACACCATAACGTTTTAATAGAATAATATCGATTATGTTTAAAAGTTCAATCCTTGCTTACCTCCCTTTACGAATATTTTGTAGAATGTGAATGAATTTCTTGTCATCTTGACGTTTTACTTCTGTTAATTCAAGATTTACTCTAATACACTTTCGCCATGCCCGAGACTAGAGAGAAAAGAAAAAAAATCCAAATATATAAAACATACAAAGAAATACATAAATAATGTTCAATTAAAAATATATTAAAATTTTAAATTAAAAAATAAACTTACACTTTGTAACAGACAAAACAAAAACTCGATCTTTCAAAATAGCAACAAAGCAAGCAATGTACGGAATTAATTTAACGGAGCATATTAGAATAAGCAATGTTTTAATGAAAATTAAACTTGCATCCACATCCTCTGCAGTTAAATCAAATATATTTGGCAAAAATAGTAAAGTGCAACAAGCCATGAATTGGCTACTCTGGTGCCCCCTCAACGTAAATTCATTAGACCAACTCAATAATCAACCAAATCCCATTCATTCACTGTGGAGGTCCCCAGATGCTGGAGAGCCTTCTACTCAGGTGGCTTCTTTCCTCGTGCTGCTGGCCTCTGGGACTCCCTCCCTGCCCTCTGTTTCCCCGACAGTACTGACATGCAGAAATTTAAAACTAATGTAAACAGACATCTCGCTGTGCAGATCCCAATTTAAGTTGACCCCCTCCCCCTTCTCCCCTTTTCTTTTTTCTCAGTAGCCCCTTACGTCTACAGTGGTGGCCTGCATCCACATCCTCTGCAGTTAAATCAAATATATTTGGCAAAAATAGTAAAGTGCAACAAGCCATGAATTGGCTACTCTGGTGCCCCCTCAACGTAAATTCATTAGACCAACTCAATAATCAACCAAATCCCATTCATTCACTGTGGAGGTCCCCAGATGCTGGAGAGCCTTCTACTCAGGTGGCTTCTTTCCTCGTGCTGCTGGCCTCTGGGACTCCCTCCCTGCCCCCTGTTTCACCGACAGTACTGACATGCAGAAATTTAAAACTAATGTAAACAGACATCTCGCTGTGCAGATCCCAATTTAAGTTGACCCCCTCCCTCTTCTCCCCTTTTCTTTTTTCTCAGTAGCCCCTTACGTCTACAGTGATGGCCTGCCTTGTTTGGGGTGAACTATGTTAATAAAAAATAAATAAAAAAAGAAACAGGGAGAAGATATTTACATCCACACACATAGTCTGAATGTTTTTCCGAGGCCACTCCGAACCTGGATATGGTAGTCATCATCACAACCTTTTCTGTCAGTCTGTTCAACAGAGCAGAAACACAGAACGCTACCTTTCTTCTATTGAGATGAAAGCGATGGTGTTGCATCTTTTGCGAGTGCCTGCGGCTTGGCGCGAGGGTAAAAAACTTCTCGAAAAGGTAAATTTAAATTCCCATTGATATGTTGTACACCATAATCAAGTCTCCTCGCATCCTCCGTTGCACAAGTGAGAACAGAGTCTTTGTAAGTCAGCATGGAGAGTCCATTACCATCCTGGTTGCCAACTGTTGAACACACTCCAGGTGTACAATATCTTGGAATATAAATGGAAACTGTAGAAACACACAAAGATCAATAGTCTGTATGAACAGTACGTCTAAGAGATATGGTGGTAGGGTGCAGAAAAAGAAGCAAACCACTGAGAAGATGCAGTGAGAGATGGAAGGTCTTGGAGATGGGTAAGACATGATAGATCATATCCTGCAGCATGCAGAGAAAACGTTTGATGATAATAAAACCAAAAATGTATCAAGATACAAAGTAAACGACTATAGCAATATCACATAAACTATGAGTTTTTTATTTACAGTAATGAAGCGAGTATCGAGCTAAAAATATTCTAAGATTAAACTTTGCAATACATTTTCAACAAGAACTTAAAACTGCACCATTTGAGTTGCTTTTTTTACTTTGTTAGATGGACACCAATATTCCAGCTGTAAAAGTATTTCTATGTTTAACGTCCGAAAACTCTTTACCTTAAAATTATCTCCCTTGTAAAGAGACATTTTTAAGTAGAATTTATCTACTCTTGGCGAAAGACTAAGGCAGGGTTATCTGCTCTTGACAGATCGAATGATAATACAGAATTTACTCGGAGAGAATTTGAATACATACTAGACACTATCTTCAAGTGTTTAAGGTCTCTCTGTACAGGGGTTTGTCAGGACAACCTTGTATGAAGATACTTCCCCTACAAGTAAACCCTGACCAAATATTCAAAATAACATAGTATTCGAAGCCCAAATGAGATCCCCTCGGTATTGCTACACTAGCTTATACTAGGAATGGTGTAACTTTTCCAAGTGATGTTGCCTCTAGTAATTAGCACTAAGCTGGATACTCCATCAGACCAAATGAAATCTTGTCCTGGAATCCTGTAAGACCAAGAGACCACAAGAAAGATATACCATAATATCGTTAACTGGTCAATTAATGAGAGGAAAATTAATGTTCTTCACTTGATTACTAACTCAATGTTTGAGAAGTAAAGGAGAACTTTAATGGAACACTCGGATATCTACGTATCTCATTAGCCCCAACAAGTTATGTTGTACATAGCAGTCGAAGATACATCCTTGACAATCAGTCCGACAAAGTCTGGGTCATTTTTTTTTTTTAGTTAGTGACCTTGTTTTTTGTCAGGTTGAAATATGTTTCTGTACAGTTCTTGAAGGTTCACCCTCCTAGGCTTTACCTTCTCTTTGAGAAGGGGCTAGTTTATTCCTAATGGCTGGAGGCGCCCCTACTGGGGAATGCCAATGGATCTGTTCAGACATATTTTGTGGATCTCTTGTGCGTTGATTTTTTAATCCCAATCTTCCGACCTTGTATCAGATCTTCCTGTGGTGGGAAGACGGTAAATACCAACACACAGAGAAACATCAAAGATGGAGGATGCTACCGATCACGGTCTAGGCACGTCCATCATCATAGTTATTTCCTTCAGTTGTAAATTGTTAAAGAAATCATTTTAAATTATTCATCTATTTATTTCTACATATTTGTGTCTCACCAAAACACATCATAACAGCCATAAATAAATAAAAAGTTAAAATAAACAAATTTAAATAGATAAAAAATAGAAATAAATGAGGCGTGAATTGCTGAAAACAACTTACTTTCTTCTGAATTCAAAAATAGAATATAAAAAGAAAAACTTTAAATATATACAAATATGATAGATTTTAATTTATCATGTTTTTTTGTTTTATGGAGGTTAATTAAGACTAAAACCATTCAATTATATATAATGAACTCAAATATCATGATATAAAATTCCATAAATGCTGGCAAAAAAATTTGTAAAAATGTTGCTAACCTGAAAACAAAATTTTCTTTTCTCAGATTTTTTGGTAACAGGAGGAAGCTGCAGAAAATCTCCGCACACTATCAACTGAATTCCTCCGAAAGGTTTGTCATTTCCACGAATCATCCTTAATTTTAGGAAAGAAAAAGATTTTTTTTTTTTAAAAAAGAAAAATATTAGGTTGTTATATATATATATATATATATATATATTAGTATACACACTGATAACGAAAAACAAATTATGTTTCACCAGTATTTATCTAGATATATTACTAAAATATCCATATAAAATCATAGAATTACGTCAGTAATTTCATTTTTCATATATAAATTATTATCTGATAACTAGAACAAACAAAAAAAAAAAAAAAAAAAAAAATTGATGACATCCATTGGAATTCGTTTTTCTTTCTGTTAATAAATCGAATTGTGAAATTACGTAATTCACTGGCCAGACAGAATCAAATATAGATAAGGTAGATGAAATACTGTTTAGGTCTGATGGCGAGAATTCCACTTTGTATGTTGGATTACTAGCAGGGTTACCCGATGTTGCCCAGGTTGGAGTCAGGGATAACATTACATGTAACAATATAGTACAGACTTTGATTTAATAAATACATTTATTTCATTTGTTCATTTTACCAAAAAGTACATCTCAGGGAACTCATCATCATCATCATCAGTCTTTTGATTATCGTGCAGGATTGGGGGGGGGGGGGGGCAATGTCCACACCAATGGACCCCCCCTCCAGCTGGCTAGCTGTACGCATGGCAGTCCTCACCATAGATCTCCACTTTTGTCGATCCTGAGGGACAGTGTTTAAGAGCCTACAGTCTCTGCAGTCTCTGTCAGCTCCCTCCAAGACAATTTTGGCCAGCCAACTCCACGCCTACCAGAGACTTGTAGGTTTAGGGCACAGTTGATTGCACTGCTGGATCTGTCCACGTGGCCATACAAGCGGAGTCTTCTCTCTCAAGATGGGATCGAGGTCTACTACAAGACCAAGTTTCCCACCAACTCATTTGTCCGCACGATGGAAGCATCTCTTGGCTTTGATGTTACAAATCTGTCCAACCATTGCCCTGTCATTGCGCTGCAAACGGAGGTTGTGGCTGTCAGTGCCCAGGTTTCACTGGCATGGAGGGAGCATAGTGCTCCGCACACAAGTGCTATACACTTGACCATGGGTGCTGTACGACAGATGGCATGATGTGAGAACTGGTAGCAGAACTCTAAATTTAAATAGTTTTGTCTTGTTGCTGAAAGGAATAAAATGTAAAGTTGCATACATTTATGTTCAAGGGGCAATTCTGCCCTCCTTTTGTTCTCCTAAAAATATAAAGGAAACATAACTTATTACACTCCCTTTTATGTCTATGTGTGAAATTTCATAAAAATCTGACCAGTAATTTTTTTAATCTTTGAGTACATTCACTTCAGAGCTTCTATCATTCCCCCCACCCCACCCATCCTTAAAAATAAATCAAACATAGTTCATTACATTTCATATAACATCTGTTTCAAATTTCAGAAATATCTATTATGTATTAAACTGTTTTTAATGGCAATATGTAGTTAAAGCAAAATAAATTGTCTTGGACTATTAAAATATTTTCCAACACTATTAATAATGTTTAACCATTCATCCATTTATTTTATTTTTTTTTTTATTATCGCTTGTGTTAGGATTAGGGTGTTTTGAAACATGATGTAAATCATAAATCTATGACATCACCACAAAGTTTGTTGTGGTAATGTTTTAAGCTCTATTTATAAGAAAGTCAAAATAAGACTTAAGATCAAGGTTTCGGTTTCAATTTCCAGTCATAGAATTCGTTTTATTTATTAACGGAATATTTTCCATTTCTGAAAGTAGTTAAGATCTGATATTTCGAAATGAGACAAATTACACAATATATTTATGACGTTTAAAAAAAATTGTGACTGACGAACAAAATCTCTAATAATATAAAGCATATAAGACCTTAATAACGAACATAAAAACAAGAAACACTTGTTCACTATAAAATTAAAAATTTTAATCAAAACATTTTAAAATTACAAAGACTTTTAAAAATCTGTTTAAATCAATATAATAATTCATTTTAATTTTATTTATCAAGAAGAAAGCCAAATCGGTTTTGAAATCGAATATATTTTCAGAGATTTTAATACTTTTTTATTAATGTTTTCAGCAGCTGACATTTTAATATCAACCAGAAATACCAGAAAAAAAAACCAAAAAAAAAACCACTTACATACATGTGCATGGTTAGTATATGGAATAATGAATAAGCATCATAAAAGACTAGTAGAAACAACACAGACATATCCCTAAAGCCGACCAAAAGCTTTTTATTATTTTCAATAAAGCGCTTTTACAAAGATTAAGGTCGTTTGAATCAACCGAAATATTGGTTGTCTGTTATTATTTCTACTAGTCTGTTACATGCTTATCCACTATTCCATCTATTAAAGATTTCGTTTTGTCTGAAATTTCATTTCATGCTTCAAACTCCCTCATACATGTGTATGCATGTGCGTACAAGTGAGTGTATATGGGAAGGTATGCGAAACTTACCTCGCCACGCATTCCATTTTATCAAAGAATTCCCCATCGACCATTGAAATCTCATCAATAATCAAATGTCGACATCTTTTCCAGTGTTGCATGATGGCCGCCCTTTTCGCCAACTCCGCACATGCTGCAATTGGGCCTTTCCCTGAACCAATGCCTGCAGAATAAAAAATAAAAAAAGAGAAAAAGAAAAACATTTGAACAAAAATAGTCTTTTGTATTAAGTTTTAGATTAGGAATTTAAATTTTCATTCAGACTCGTATACGAAGATGACTGTTATATCGGGTGCCTTGATTTGAGCTGTGATAGTCCTCTTTAGTTCAGGAATGGTCTGAGGATTAGTTTGAAAGACATTGTTGAGATAACCCCACAGATAGAAATCTGGAGAGTATAGTACGGTGAGTGAAGCTCATTCAGGATCATCACACCTACTGATAAGACGATCACCAAAGTGTCCCCGCATATGATTGAACTGCGGTAAAACATGACTGAAACTTGGTGAACAAGTGAGGCATAGACTGAAGTTTATTTGTACCAAATATGGTTGGATTGCAAAAAGGATTGTGAATTTTATTAATGATTCCATGTAGGAGATATTTTCATTTAGAAGTACAAGTGCAGTAAGTTTATCGGAGGATATTCTTATAAAACAAGTAAAGGGATGCAACTCTGCAGCGAGGCGACAGGGGGTCGTGCTTGGCAGACAGTGCGCAAACCTGGACAATTTGTGGGCTTCTCTATCGAAGTACAACTGCTGTAAACAGTCCAGATGGATGGTTACTAGCTCTTAAGAAATCAGACGCTGTGACAAAAGCATAAAAAGTCTACACTCAATTTCACGGCAGTAAGGACTCCGAACATTATTAAAATATTTTTTGTTTTTGTTTATCATGAAATTTAGAGCCTAATCATTAGTAAAAAGAAGAAATCTTTTTAAATAAATGAATATCACTGACAAAGATTTCAGAGGAAGAAACAAACGAATTTCCATGAACAGAGTTTATTTCCAAGAACTTCCCTTCTTTGAAACACATTGTCACTGGATTGCTTTCCTGCAGACTACAATGCGATTGTCTTCAAATTCAATGACAACAAATACTTGTCGAACCATCCTCTTAAGTAATTAAATGTTGTCCATTCCATTCATTGTTTTCAAGCCTCTCATATTATTATTCATCATCCAACTGACAATCTCATTGACCTCTTATCTGCGAGTGGCTTTTGATCTTGACAGATTAAAAAAAAAAACATTTTTTTAAGTAATTCATTCAAAGTTCCGTATATCAACATTGATTCATTTATAAATGCTGACAACTTACCTGCAAACGCATGAAGTGTGATGCCACCAATCTGACAAGCGGCAACACCCGTGCTGGCTGTCGCAAAAGTGTGATCTGGTGCTAAAGAACCTAAACCAAATAAAAAAAAAAAATAAATAAAAAAAATTAAAAAAATAAAAAAAATTAAGAATTTAAAGTTTCCACATAATTTTACAACAACAAATGGAAATTTGAAAGATTTTTTACCTAAAATTCTGCGTAAAAGGAAGGATTTGCCTGTTCCTGCGCTTCCTGTAAAGAATAAACTATCGCCACGAACAACAACTTCCAAGACTCTGGTCTGTTCTTTCGTCAGTTTCACTGGATGAAGAATGGGTCGTTGCCGCAAAATTGCCTTCTCGGCTGAACAATGCTTTTTAGATGGAAGCACGTTTTCTTTATCAGCATCAGTTGATTTTCGCTTGGCATTCGGGGTTGTATGCGAGCATTTAGGCCCCTTTCCAACTGGAGAGAGACCATTAGCTGTTCGCAGATCCTTCAAAGTCAGCGGACTGATTTCCTGTTGAATATATAAGCATTAAATAAGACGGTTTCTCAGAATTTATAAAAATACTGGATGAGTAAAGTGGTCGATCATAGTCGAGGGTGACCCTAATGCTCCCTTTTCATTGGCTACTATACCGAGGTGTATAGGAGGTCGCAAAACTTTTCCCAGGATTACTCCACTTACTCTTGATCCTCACCTTATAACTCAAAGTGTTTAGCAAGAAGGCATCAAGTACCATTTGTTTTGAGTCTTTGGTATGACTCGATCGAGGATTGAACTTCCGGTCTCTTAAGCTATTAGCGAACACTAACCATAATACCAAATAGGCTGATAAATGAATACTTATAAAAAATTATGGGATTATTAGCAAATGAATTGTCGGATGGTCATTTCTGATAAGAAAAACACTGCATAAGTGTCCATAGGATACCATATCATTAAAATGGCTTTAAAGCCATTTACAAAACCTCGCAAATATTTTCACAAAAACTGGTTTTATCATTTTTTTTTAAACCTTATTTTTAATGAAGACTGATTTTCTGTTGCCTTTAATCTTTAAAAACAAAGACAGACAAGTACAATATAACAGTTCAAAATAAATTAACAGAAAAACTCTTTCACATACCTATGTATCAGGCAAAAATAGATATCTACACCAAAAATGACAGAAAATTATTGAGTAGAATTTTACAATTAAATTAATTTCTTACTCATGTTTTTATTATTCGTCTTTAAGCCAGCACGTCGTAGAAGATTATCTCTCTTCTTCTAAAATGAAGACGTCATGCGGTTTTATCCCTCGGAGTTTGTTGATTACCGGCTCATAAAATAATTTTACTTTTTTATTAAAATTTTACTCAATAATTTTACGTAATTTTTGGCGTACACAAATACTTTTGCCTGATACGTAAGTATATCAATAAGTTTTCCTGTTATTTTATTTTGAACTGCCATATTTCCCCTTGTGCATGTCTTTCAAGAAACACCCAAAGTTCTTTAGGGTTAGATTTAGGGTGAAACATTTATAACAAGCAAACAATCTCTTAGGACCTGCCATTACTGAACAGTGGATAGTAGACATAAATTGTTGACGTTACGAATCATTATAAGGGTTACGGAGTCAGAAGGTAGGCTATAAGATCCGATTCAGATTCATAGGATTCCAAAGATGACGAGGAACTCTGTGCATGTGATGCCACCAGCTGATCCAATTGGTTTACCTGTACTTCTACGGCATAATAAACTGGCTATTTGTGATTTAAAAGTTTAATTCCTGTATCCGTCATCTTTCTTTGCCATTGCTATATTTGTCTACATGGACGGCGGCACCGGAGGGGGGAGGGGGGGAGGTGTGGGGGTGCGGGCAGGGGGGCTCAAGCCCCCTCACTTTTTGACTTGGCCCCCCTCTCACTTTACGGTCATCAATAATGAAGTTGATATGCATGTGCTTAACCGGGCCCCCCTCCACTTTTTAGGAGAAGCCCCCCCACCCCACTTTTATAACTGTCCCGCCGGCCCTGGTCTAGGGTTTCTCAAAAGTTGTTGGGGTGATCAGGACTTTGTCATTGGCCGCTCCATAACAATATATAAAAATAACTATAAGAAATAATTCATTTCTACTTATATATATTCACACACAAAAAGGTTTGATGTAATATCTCTGTATAAAGTCAGGTATGTGTATATGTTTACATATTTATAAACAGGGGAGGTAATATGTGTGCAGTGGGAAAATAACTTATTTCCTCAAAAGCATTTTTTCCTATTTTCACTTCTTTCCTATATAATATATATTTTACCATTCTCTCTATAGACATTTATCATCCATTTCATTATACAGCAATCAATTCTAGCTAAATCCGCCATATGGTTTGTAAAAGCTTTATCTTTGTCCAAATGTTATAAAATAACACTGACACAAAAACACATCCCCCGATTTTGCTAACTCCAACACATAAAAGTCAATGCTGACTAAAAATGTGTTTCATTAAAAATCAAATTACCTTTTTCATCCTCTCTCCCCTCCCGACCCCAAACATGACAACATTTTATAGCTCTCTATCCACTAAAGATTTTGAAAAATGTCCACAGCACCACCCACATTGATGATGCTTTTACGTCTGAAGATATAAGAGAGGTCAGAGATATGTCACATGTAAGCATTTCTTCGTCTCATTGGCTATACTCTTTTCCCCTGCTACCACTACTCACACCTTTTATTACACCAATGAAGGTCCTAGGAAGCGGCCAAAAATTCTGTTTTTAAAAAAGACATTTATTTACAAAACATTTTGTATTCCTATACGTCAATAAATAAGAAAGAAAGAAAAAGATTTATATTTTTCACATCAATTTTATATATATACTAGACCACCCGTGACCCGTTGGGTCAGTTTGTTATATTAGCTATGGAATTCATGTATGTGCGTGACACTTGTGGAGAAAACAAAAAAACTATTTGATGAAATTAAATGTAATTGTTGAAAAAAGAATATAGATAGATTTCTATGCGTCGTTCTGTTTATTATAATTGTTTTTTTTTTAAATTACAGTTACTGAATTATAAGTGGTTGGTCATACTTATAGGTAAATATGCACTGAACAGGTACCATAATACTTATTATAGTTATATTCAAATTTTTATATATAATCTTTTAAATGAAATTGTTAGTTGAAAGTACAGAAAAATAAAGGCCATTTGAGAAAGGAAGGGGGTACAACCGGCTGTCTCGCGTACGTAACGAAAACAGAGGGAGTAGGAGTGGTGAAATCTGTGAGAGGAAAAGTGGGAGGTGGTTTCGTTCACCGCCGCTATTGATATTAATAATGATTGTTGTTGTTTTGTTTGTTTGTTTTTGTTTTTTAAAAGGGAGGAGCTTTTTTGAAACTGCGGCAGACTTTACAAAGTCCTGCCGTTGAATGTTTTTAGCCGTGGAGAAAACAAAAAAACTATTTGATGAAATTAAATGTAATTGTTTTATATTAAAAGCGATATAAACATTTCCAGAATGAAAAATTTCATGCGTTCGTTAATCAGAATAGAGATTAACGGAATTTGAATAACAGATTGAGACGATGCTATTTACGCATGCGCAACCGGATGTTGAAAACCGGAAAGCTGAAAGCTGATTGCAAACATACAAGACAATAGAGTTTTAGTAGTATATAGATATATATATATATATACATACATACTAGCAAATATATGCTCCCGCCGGTCATATTTTTGCTAGTCTGAGAGGATAACATGATGAACAAACTACATACACTGATCCTCAAAGGAGGTAATGCCTGGTAAGATCTTACCATTACAATAGAACATATGCTACAGTACGCCCTCCAAAATAGAGCAGGAATAACCTGGGATGATCCTCCCCATAAAAGGAGAAGGAACCACAGAAAAGATACTACACTAACCCCCTCCCCCTCAAAAAAAAGGAGATGGTAGTACCTGGGAAGATGGTCTCATGATAACAAAACAGATACATTAACCCTCCTTCAAAGGACGATGTAATACCGGGAGGATTACCCCCCATCCCTTAAAAAGGAGGAGGTAATTCCTAGGAGGACAGGCTTATAACAACAGAACCGATACTACACTGCCCATCCCATTAAAAGATAATGCAATAATAGATTAAATCAGTTTTTTTAGAATTCATTTAAAAATGCGTAGTCATAAAAACATTAGTTTATTATAGTTCCTTGGTCTTTTGGCTAAGATCAAAGTGTAGTATGTTCTCAGCATCGCAGAGACATCAGACGTTAATTTAAAAACAAAAAATAAAAAATAATAATATGGCATCGTAGAGGAGGGGGAAAGGGAGAGAGGGTAAAAGGACAGAAAACAAAAATAATCTGGCGTAATAGAGTAAAGGGAAGAGGGAGAGAAGGACAGGGGGCAGACACATCAGCAGCAAGCTAGCCACGCTGTTCCTCCAATTTTATCCATTTTTTTCCTTAAATCATTTTAATTAATTACTATTAATATTGACAGAACTATTACACATATGTATATAAGATAGTACAATAAACTTAGAAATAAATAACAAATATTAATTATGAATTGATTTAAAAATAGATATGCAAATTAAACTATCTAATAACTGTACTTTGACCATTTGTCTCTACTATATATAGAGTATTTCAAATTTCTATGTTGTATTATTGATTTAAATAACAGTACCTGTTTGGATTGTAATATAGGAGTGATAAGTGGAAAAAAAAACTTTTGCATTTATTCATATAGATATATATAAAACATAACATTGAATAAAATTTTTAAATAAATCATGTATCTTTAAATAATAATCTATCATGATAATAGAAAGCTCAATATATTGGATAGAGTAATAAATTCAGAAAAAAAAGTTTTACAATTACAATATTTATTGAATCATCAGAAGTTCAAAAACAAGGAGGGAGAGTCTTTTCCCCATCTTCATTTCTCACGTCTTTAGAATGATGTGTTTTTCCCCATTACTATTGAATGAACAATTTCTCTGATGATCAACAAAGTTAAGATGAAGACTATGTATTTCTCTTGATTTTGCTGTGAAACGTATGTAAGATGTAGAAAAAGTATTGAATTTGGAAAAAAATAAACATAAATAAATAAAATATAAATATATTGAAATATTTTTGTTTGTGAGACAAAAAATAATTGCAGATATTTGCCGATATATAAAAAGAAAGTGAAAGAACAGATGAAAGATATGGTTATGATTGTTAAACGATATATGAAGATGAAGAAGTTGAAGGGACAGGTAAAAAATTTATGGTTATGGATTGATTGTTCCTATGGTCATTGGAATGCAATTATAAAAATTTTTATATGCTCTGAAAACTGGAATACAACTTTATTTAGCTTGCGATTGTGAACACTATAAAGAGTATATACTTAAATATATACTTTTTGTAAAAACCCATAAATATATATAGTCTCGGAAGTTTCTTAACCATTAAAACTATATATAAAAAAAAAACATATATATATATATATATATATATATATATATATATATATATACACACACAAATAAATACACATTGGTCTTTATTATAGAGTGGAAGATAGTTTGTGAGTGTTATTACATTTTTTTAAGATTGTATAAATAATTTTTTATACAAAAACAAAAAAACTCTTGAATTCATACAATATTTACCTGAAAAGTCCGTTGAACGCATGCTCGTAATTTCTCACGATTACTCGTAAAGCCAACCTTTTTCTTAACCTGTAATTTTGTCACCATCGTCTTGAGAAAAAGGATCAATTTATCTGGGGGACAATTGGACAGCATCAATTGAATATTCCGGTCGGGCATTTTCACTGTGGCTTTGCCCTCTTTGACAAATTTCTTGAAAATCTGAACATCCCTTAACATATACTTCACATTAGATTTTCCCAAGTCCAACTGCAAGATAATCTCATCATGTTCGTCTCGGCCCAGACTCAGTTGAATATTTTTATATTGGACTTTCTTGTTTACAAAACCCTGAGATGAGAGTTCTTGGACAGACACCCAAGCTATCAGTCCTTGACATTCCCAAGACATACCACCGACAATCCTATACCTGGAAGGGAAAAAGAAAATATATATATCTAACATATAAAGTTATATTATCAGATTTCCAAAGTCAGGCCCAAATAGCATCTAACCTGACAGATAAAACTTTGCTTCTTTGCCAATTTCCATTTTTTATTACTGTACCATGTTATTAGCAATATAATAACATACGTTGCTACAATTTACTTTTTAAATTACTTAGGCTGGCCCAGATGACTGCTAATATTAGATATTCCAAACTACTTTGTTTTTTTTTTAGAATTTATAGTGGGGATTACTTCCGCACATAAATTTAATCGTTAACAGGCATAAAGTCCATTTCACACGACTTCTGCTTACTTCAGTAAGTTTTAAACTAATTCTTTTTATATATAAAAGTCTTCAGATTTATAATGGAATTAAATAATTTATATGAAAATTTCGGATTTATATAAATTTTATAAAAATTATGTATGTTAATTAGAAAAAATACAAAAGAATTGGTTTAAAACTTACAGAAGTAAGAAGGAGTCGCGTTCAATCGACTTTATGATCGTTAACCAATTTACTGTAAAGTAATCTGTCATTTCTGAGCCATTAACCAAAAACATTTGGTAAATTTGTAGGGGAACAGAAACACACTAAGCTAAATCCCCCCCCCCCCCCAAAAAAAATCTACTTTTCTTTGTTTTTAGGCGATTACTTTGAAAAAGTTGGCGGAACGAAGAAAACCAAAAAAACAATTATTTTAGAATTTAGAGTAAAGTATCAGTTTTTTATATAAATTTAACGTAAAATGATCCATTTCCGAGTCATTCTAAATTTACCTAAGTCCGACTGACCAGGTCGTAAAATCACACGTAATCGCCTAAAAAGGTAGAACTCCTTCCCCATCAAAAAAAAACAAAAACAACACGCACAGAATTTATCTCCCACAGAAAAAAGGTTAACTACCCTAAAACGCTAAAATGGACCGAAAATGGATCATTTTGCGTTAAATTTAAATATGAAACTGATCCCCAGCCCCATCCACTCTTAATTGTAAAATAATTTTTGTTTTGTTTGATTTTTCTTTTCTTTCCAGCATGTTTTTCAAGGTGTTCACACTAAATCTTATTTCTCTTCAAATAGATACTAGAAGGTGGTGGCTGACGGTCAATTACATTGAGAAAACAAAAAAGATTGCCAATGCCAAAGAGTAATATTTCCAAAGAAATAATGTTGTTCTGGGAGTAATGAAAATTATGGTGAAAGTGTGTGGGGGGGGGGGGGGGGTATCATCCTAAATTAGATGCTGTGCAGCGAAATGCTTGTTCACATTAATTTTAAATTTCTGCATGTCGGTACAGTCGGGGAAACAGGGAGAGAGTTCCAAAGGCCAGCAGCTCAAGGAAAGAAGCTATTGGAGTAGAAGGCTCTCCGGCATATGGGGACCTCCGCAGTGAATGGATGGGATTTAGCTGATTGTTGGGTTGGTCAAGTGTATTTACGTAGAAGGGGCACCAGAGCAGCAAGTTCATCGGAGCACATTCCATTGAAGTACTTGTAAATCAAGCACAAGGTTGCAAAATTGCAGCTATGGGGCAGGGGCTGGAGCTTTGTGGATAGTGATGGACCTATTAGATCAGCGACTCTTTTTTTTACCTTGTCTAAGAGGGAGAGACTAGTGGATGGTTCACCAGCCCAGATGTGTCAGCAATACGCCATGCATGGGCAGATGGTGGCTTTGTAGAGATATAGGATACCTATAGAATTATATTTGATAACGTTTTGGCATTAAATAACCGCAGATGGTTGATATGCTGTAAAACAAACCAAACCTCACGTATCTAGAAAAAAAAATTACTTGGGTGAAGAGAGCCACCTATATTAAGAGTATAAAAAAAGAAGAGCATTAAGAATATTTTCATCAACGTATATTAGATGAAGTTTCTTTACTCTTGCATACATTTTTTTTTACAATAAAAGTCCTGTTAAAGATCAGCATCACTTGGTAAGACGCAGAGCACACATACTCGTCACAGATGTCACATATCAACCAACTCATACCATAAGGGCACAAATGTGAAACAAACATAACATGAATTCATACAATGTTTAGACATTTATCCCTGGAATATTCCAAAACAACATTGGCAGAGTTTTGGTTGGGAATGGGAATCATTATGCAGCTCTGAAGCTATATAGCACTCTCCTGCTAGATTCGATAAATATGTAAAAATGCAGGGTGGGCCACTCCACCGCTGTCACTTAATTCTAAGAAAAATCTTGCTTCCCATCAATAAATGTGAAAAGTGCTTTGCAATTATACTTATACGGCCTTTTCACTTCAAGAATATCATACACTAGAAGTGATCTAAATAGAAATTAGCAAAAAGTTTTTAGATAGTGAAAAAGTAAATAGATTGGCATCATTCACACTTCCTTCCTCACCAGAGACAATGCCTGATGCAATTCATAATTAAATAATACAACTCTGAGTAAAACGAAATTGGGAGAAAATAGAGATAATCTTTTATGGTCCACTACACACCGGTATATCCTACAAACTAGCTGTTTAGAAAAAAAAATTAATATAGTCATGTTCACATTTTATTTATTTATAAATAGGATTTTTGGTGCTTCTCCAGATTAGGACCCGAGCTGAAAATCGACTTGGCGTCGTTAGGGTTAGCTAGAGTCCTAATCTGGAGAAATACCGGATTTTTTAAGACTCATTTTAGTTTTCCTTTATTTTATTTGATTGCAAATATTCGATTAATAGTAAATAATAATAAAAAATATGCCAATGTGTATTTATCAAAGTTAGCTATAGGCGAGAAACAGACACGAGATCTTGTCAGTTTATAGGTGCGATTGGAGGTATTGATTTACTCCTCTCCAGGAGTTAGGCACAAGGCCAGTTTTTATCTTACTCCCACAAGTAAGATGTGACCCAAGGTCGGGTCGGGAAAATGGGGTTTAAAAATTGCCTGGGCAGCCCCGTCGGCATTCCCCGGTAGGGGCGCCTCAGGCAGTAAGCAATAAACTTACTCCTCCCCAAAGAGGGGAGGCGAAGCCTGGGAGGGTGGACCTCCTAGAACTGCACAGGACAGATCCATAGACCGGCGTAAATCAAGCCCCGAAGGCCAAGACAATACCAGTCTATGGGGTGCAGTATCCATCGGAACAGATACTACACTTTGATCTTAGCCAAAAAGCCAAGCCCGAGTAGATTGGGGGTAGGCAGATCCAAAATAAGCTAAAGTAATATTAATTTTCACTAAAAAAAAAAAAAAAAAAAATTTAAAATTAAATAAAAATTTAAAAAAAAAAAAAATTTAAAAACTTCTTTTTAATCTTTTTTTTCACATACTGATAGCAAATAAGAAAAATCTAAGAACGTAGTTTTTGTGATTTTACATAAACAATTTGAAAGTATGCAAGTAATTGAGCACAGAACACAATAAATAATTAATTTTTAACTTGGAAAGATAAAACTTTTTTTTAAAAATTATATTTGTGTATATAAAAGGGAAATAGGTAGAATGAATCAATGAATTCGTCAACTAACCGACAAGACAATGTGGTCAGTTCGAATGAAAGACGAATAATCATATCATAAATAACTTTATATTTAAAAAAGAAAATCAAACAGAATGAAAATATTTCGGTGAATAATCAAGATTAATCTAAACTAAATAAATGCAGAATAAAAAAGTTTTTTAAGCGATATAACTTACTTCTTTCAGCGAAGGGGTCCTCTGTCACGTTCTTTTTCGAGAATGATACTTCTCTCTGTCTCTTATTTTTTAAATAATACTCGTGCTTTTCATTGGTCCAACATCAACCAATCAGCGAAGACAATACTTTCTTCGTCTTCATCTTCTTCTAATGTTTTTCGCGTAGATTTAAGCAAAATTTATAATTTTGGTACTTAAAACGGACCGGGCTGAAATAATAAGCTTATAATTTAAAAACCCATTCTTAACATGGAGAGGTGGAGGGTTGATTAACTATTCTGTAGTTTCACCTAACAATTTAATAAACAAAAGATACCATAAAAACTGAATTTAACTTGAAAATCCTATCTAAAAAATAGCCCGGTTCGTAAAATAAAACTGCCCAGACACAAAGAAAATGTCCGAGTTATACTATTTTTGTTGTTGTTTTTATTTAATTAAGAAAAAAAGAAATGCGATGAAATTGAGATACGAAAATTATGCTATACTAATCTTTTGGGGGTAAAAGGGGGGGGGGGGTAATCTTGGCTTTTTTTTTTTTACTTCGTTTGAAATTAAATTGTTCAACATTTACAACAAAACAGATTTATTTAATTTAATATTTTGTAAATTGAATGACGCGCCTGATTTCCGTGACTTCGCGTCGGCAACGATCGAACAAGTCGCGGAAGCACCCGGGAGTTGCCGAGACGAAAACGCGAAGCGTAATGAAAGACTTGCAGGTGATAATATAAGACAAATAAATTCAAAGGAAAAATACATAAATAAAAAGATTCGAAGAAAAAAATACATAGATTAAAGTTAGTTGTTTTGTTTGTGTGTGAAAATAATGTTGTTTTTTTGGGGGGGGGGGTGTAAAATTTTGCCAATGTTTTTATAAGATAAAAAAAGAAAAAATATTATTCCGTCAGCGCTCGGGAGCATCCGCGACCTGCCCGATCGTTGTCGACGCGAAGTCACGGAAATCAGGCGCGTCATCTATAACAGTACCCAAAATATAAACAAACAAAAAAAGCCAATCTCCTAATGTACGGTCGCTTATGACTTACTTTGAAATGAGTTTCGGCAGGGTTATATTGACCCCACCCCGTTACTAACTGAAGTAATAACGAAGGTCCAACAAAACGCAAATCACTCTGGAGTAAAAAACGAAGGTCCAAAGAAACGCAAATCACTTTGTTCGTAGATCACAAAGTCCTCTGTCAGCTTGCAAAGCAGCTCTGTACGTTCGTCACACGTGCACTTACTTCGCACAGTTTCGTTGAAGACGGTAAGATACCCGCTTTTATTAGGCTGAGGCACACCTAATTTGCATGCGTGCAATGTGACTTCGCGAGACTCCGCGTGAACCGTATGTAATAAAGATTCACGGACGCCATGTTGAATTCTTTTCCTTCATTCGCAACACACAGGACAGACAAACACGAGGACGTTTTGCAGGTAAGCCCCCTTCACGTTCCCCACACTCCCCCCCCTGATCTCATGATCACAGAGATGGCAGGGAGGCATCAATCGCCTTCGCCGGTTGCTTCTTCAGAGGGGGACAACGCAAGCCTCATCCTCGCTTGTGCTCTCGTCCGTGGTTTGAGGTTCGAGAAACATCGCGTCCGCTGGGATACTGCTGATATCCGAGTCACTGTCCGATGGGGCTGCTGCAAGCCAGAGCGATGCCTCACTGCTCTCTGACTCCGACTCGCTCTTGTCGTCCAGTGATGGTTGCGTTGCTAACCGTAGGTCTCTAACGTGACGGGGCATACCGTCGACCCGCACCGCCTGTGGGCTGATTACCTCAGTGACGCGTCCAATTCCGTATTTCGTCGTACACTTGCCGCGCGGGTTCTTAATCCAGACGACATCCCCTTTTTTCAGTTTTTCTCTGGTTACTTCCAGTTCGGGCAGCGGGTTAGTCTCTATGCCTGTCACCCTGACGTGATACCTGTGCAAGGTGTCAGCCGGCGCTGTAGAGGGTGAAAAATTATCCTTTGGGGTTACGTTATACAGGTAGACTGCCTCAAATACCGTGCAGCCCGTCCTGGCTGCGATGGTTTTGACGGTTCTGTGATTCCGCTCAATAACCCCATTTCCACTTGGTACGTTGGGGGGGCCACGTTCAAGAAAAATACTGTTTAACTCACGGACGATGATGGCTGCATCTTGCCGGCGCAGCATGCGCTATATCGCAAAGCTGGATGGACCGCAATCAATGAGAGTCAGGAAATCCTCGCCGTTGTGGTGAGTAATATCCATCGCCAGCCGGCTTCAATGGCTTTTCACTCCCAGCTTTCCTTTCTCCCAGCTAACGGGTGCTGGATCAATGGATTGGCATGCTACACAGTCTTTGACCACTTTCCTGACGTCTGCCCTCTGTACCCCTGGTTCAACCAACTTAGCGAAATATAGGGTCCGCTAGACCCCAGGATGCCCGGTTTGTTGGTGGACTTCTTTGATGTGATTAGATCGAACGGGGCTCATGGAAGCGGCGCAGGCGGGCTGCATGGGTTCAATAGTCTTTCTTATGGCATCAAGCCATCTTTGAGGTACTCTCGTCAAACAATCTGCTTTGTTCGGGCTGGATTTGACCAGGGACACCTCTATTGACAGCGCGTATTCGTTCACCAGCTTCATGATCGTGTCGAGCCGCTGTCGGATGAGCATCTTGCTCGTGGCTTTGGTTCGTACTCTGGCCCTCCCGGTGAGAGTATCTAAAATCTACTTATGGACGCAAGCAGAATCTGTGAATAGTCGCAGGGTGGTCGTCTTCCAAAGGATTGCCAAGTTTATCCCCTTGATAACTGCATCAAGTTCTGCCAGGTTTATGTGCTGGGAGTCCTTTTCTGGGCGTAACCAGCAAGCGTCTTCCACCACCGTTCCATCATGGACCACTGATACACCAATGGCGAGAGAGCTTGCATCAACCCACACACTAAGGTTCTGGCTGTCGACACACCATCTGCCCCGCGCTGGGTCTTCCTTGTGCACTCTGGTGAGGACCTCTTTGAGCATTGTATTGAGAGGGACGTCGTGAGTTTTGTCATCCCATCCAGTGGTGACGTCGGAGGCTCTCCGCTTGATAAACTCCACTGCAACACGAAGCCAGCCGCCCACAGGAAGGTGTCCAACTAACTTTCTGCACAAGGAAAATACGTTTCGTCGTGTGACAACACAAGGCATGTCCGGGGTTTCATTTCCTCGTTTCCAATACAGAACGTCATCTTCCTCCCAGACCTGCAAACCAAGTACCCATGCGCCATCCCGTAGCCTTTCCGGTTCCTTGCTGAGAAGGCCAAAGTTGTAGAGATGCTCCCTCACGCGCGCCACAGATACAATTTCCACGTACACGTCATCAATATATGCAGATGTTGCTCGCTGAATGCGCTCATCCTTAGTCAGAATGGCGTCAACAATCATTTTCATAATTGATGATGCCACATTAAGTCCAAATCCCATGCGGGTTAGGCAATACCTTTTCCCCTTGATGAGCACCGTTTGATAGGGCGATAGTGAGATGTGTACACGCACTTGAAGGTATGCTTTGCAAAGATCCAGTACAGATACATTAGATCTCGCTTGCCGCCATTCCCTCAACTTTTCAGTGCATACGTCCGCGCGAGCTGTAAAAGGGTCCACGTGCTCATTCAATTCTCGATAGTCGAGCACCGACCTCACCTTCTGCTTATTCTGTTGGATAACCGCCATTAACGGGATCAGGCACTTTGAGGGACCCAATTCCTTCTCTGAATAAGGAACTAGCCATCCATTACTAATCCAAGTTTGTAGTTCCTTGTCGTATTCTGCACGAGCTCCGGGGGGAATTTTGTATTCTGGCACCTTATTGCATAATTTCTCAGGTGGCTGCTCCTCCGACCACTTCCAGGAGGCTGTCCAGGACTTTGCGCGCTGGTCGAATTCCGCACAAAAATCAGGCTGTTCCAGCTTCATGGCTGCACTCAGAGCAAGGCCCGCTTTTGCAAAATGTGCCCTACCCTCACCATCAATGCGTACACCACCCAATTCCTTGATGACGTCCATTCCCAGGAGCAGGTCATAACCGAGCAGGTCACCGTTTACAACCAAGGCTCGTACGGTTACTGTGGGCCTATCACTGACACCTGCGCGAATGATGCTAATGCCACAAGAGGCAATCGAGCCACCGACAACCGTCAATACCGCGACCCTTTCCTCATCCCATGCGTCAAAGCATGCCTTGCGCATGAGGGTCTGCGTGCACCCGGTGTCTACGAGCGCGAAGCGCTCACGCCCGTTTACGCGCACGCTCACTGCGGGTAGCGCCTTATTTGCCGACGATCTGAGGAGAAGACTGGCACTATAGCTTACTCCCCTTGCCCGTTTCCCGGACAACCTCTTGCCACGTGACCCAGCTTGTTGCACCGGTAGCAACGCACACATTTTAACGTTCCTCGATCAGGCGCGTCCTTTGCACCACTTCGGCTTCGGCAGTCTTTTGAAAAAGTAGAATTTTAATAAAAAATACAATTAGTTTACTATTCGGAGTCAACAAACTCCGAACCACAAGACCGCATGGCGTCTTCATATTAGAAGAAAGGAGATAATATTCTACGACGCCATTTTTTTTCTGTGACTCAAAACAAGCAACAAAACAAACTCATGATGCCATTTTTTTTTTCTGTAACCACATAGATCAAAATAATTATAAAAAACACAACAACAAAGCAAACAATAAACATATGCGATCATTTAAACAAAAGTAAACTTCTCTTTTTATTTATCTCTCTTTCTCAACACCCACTATGGTTACTTCCGTTATTAACAATCTTTTTGAAGCCTCAGCGAATTACAAGTTGCAAGAGCCAAAGGTTGAACTGAATGAACTCAAGTCCACGCTTAAAGCCCTCCAAACCAAAAATATAGAAACATCCCTCTTAGTCATAAATAAACCACAACACTACCGAGTCATTGACTTAATACTGTTTGTTAAAAAGTCAGTCTCAGCAAAACGTCAACATCACTCTTCAAAGACTACCAACACTCTCCATCAACGATGCAACAACCAAACCATCCCGGACATGTTAATTTCAGCTATTTACCACACTCACTTCTGTACTAACAACAATGTATATATTCTGTCCTCACACACACATTTTTGCTTTTTTAAGACAGAGTATGTTGAACATTAACACAGTTCAAACTCAATGTACACACTTGAAATTCCTTCATACGCATGCCTTATTCTTCTGTAACAACATGAATCAAAATAATTTATATAAAAAACAACAACAACAAAGCAAAACAAACTCACGAGGCAAAATATTAAACATCACCCTTCAAAGACTACCAACACTCTCCATCAACGACATAACAAACACAATCCTTGATGCATGGAATTGATACCACAGTCTACTGCTATCCCCAGGCGTCGGGCCCCTCAAGGATTCCATGGATCAGGTGATGGATACACCCGTCGGTTTGATGACACCACAGTTGATATGGCTCATAAGAAGCGATGCATACATGACAGCCTTTAATGTGACGATTCAATAGAGTCATCGTTCTGACATACGGTTGACTATATCAGTCACTGCGCAGACATAGGGGATTGTATTTAACCCAAACAAGTTTCATTTTTCTGAAATGGAGATAGATTTCGCAGGAATTCTGGTCACTGCAAATGGTGTTCTACCTACAAATACGATGACAGAACATATACTTCAATTCCCTACCTCCACGAATATCACTTGGGTTAGATCCTAGTTTGAACTTGTAAATCAGGTGTCGTTTGCCTTTTCACAAGCAGAAGTTATGGCCCCCTTCCAAGAACTATTGAGGACAAAGAACAGAAAGTTCTATTGGGACGAAACACTGGAGAGCATATTCCAGGAATCAAATAGAGTGATAGTGAAGAGGATTGAGAAGGGTGGGGTGTCCAAACATTCGAAATGAACAGAGTGGCAGGGCTGGCGACAGATTACAGCAACACAGGAATATTGTACTTCCTATTTCAAAAACACAGTAGATGTGAGGGAGAAGTAAACATAAGTTGTGGAAATGGCCACTGGAAACTCATTCTAGCTGAGTCCTGTTTTACCAACGATGCAGAGTCGTAATATGTACCAGTAGAAGGAGAGGCTTTAGCCCTCGACTACAGGCTAGAATGCTGCCGAATGTTCATATTTGGATGCCCGGATTTGCTGGTAACAGTGGTTACCTGCCACTAATAAAAATATTTTCTAACCAGGTCCTGGAAAATATTACCCCCCCCCCCCGCCTGTTGAAAGGACACTGATGTACCGCTTCCAGGTAAAACATCACTCCGGAAAACTTAATTTAGCCCCGGATTGTGCATCCTGATACCCAGCAGGTACCTCACCAAGTAACCCTGACCAAATGATCGACACTGCAGTCAAAGCCGCTTTCACGTCCATGTACAAAAGCGACCCTAAGTTGAAGACTATTACATGGGAAAGGATAGTCGCCACTGCAGCCACAGATGAAGAATGCAGGACCTTAAGAGATCTGATCCAAAATAGTTTCCCCTAATCACGCAATGACCTCCCACCCATAGCTCGGGTTTTCTGGCCTATGCAGGAAGAAATATACTGCCTGTAGGGAGTCATTATAAAAGGCAACACAACCCTGATACCTCGACAACTTTGCAGAGGTACTGAAATCCCTTCATTCTGCGGCTCAGGGCGTAAAGGGTATTCTGGCGAACGCGAGACAACAATTGTTTTGGTTGGGTCTGGATGCTAGTATCTGACAAACCAGATCCCAGTGCCGCACGTGCAAGACGATTGCGCCAATCCAACAAGTTGTTGTTGACTTTGTTGATATACAGGGCAGGAACTATTTAGTATATGCTGATCGATATATGGGATGGGTGGAAGTGGCCCTAATGACATCAGGGAGGACAAAAACCGTATGCAACACCTTGAGAACTTGGTTCTGAACTTATTGGTCATCGGAAGAAATCTCTTCAGACAGAGGACCACCGTTTGAGTTACTTTTTGAGGAACTGGGGTATATAACATAGTTTTTTTTAACATAGTTCACCTGAAACAAGGCAGGCCGCCACTGTAGACGTAAGGGGCTACTGAGAAAAAGGAAAAGGGGAGAAGGTAGGGGGGGTCAACCTAAATTGGGATCTGCGCAGCGAGATGTCTGTTTACATTAGTTTTAAATTTCTGCATGTCTGTACTGTTGGGGAAACAGGGGCAGGAAGGGAGTTTCAGACGCCAGCAGCACGAGGAAAGAAGCTATTTGAGTAGAAGGCTCTCCGACATCTGGAAACCTCCACAGTGAATGAATGAGATTTAGTTGATTGTCGAGTTAATCTAGTGAATTTACATCAAGGGGGCACCAGAGTAGCCAATTCATCGGAGCATAATCCATTGAAGTATTTGTAAAAGAAGCACAAGGATGCTACATTGTGGCGATGGGACAGGGACTGGAGCTTGGTTGACAGTGAAGGACCTATTAGGTTGGCGATTCTTTTTTGGACCTTGTCAAGGAGGGAGAGACTAGTAGATGATACACCAGCCCAGATGTGACAACAATACTCCATGCATGGGCAGATGGTGGCTTTGTAGAGATACAGGATAATGTCAGGTGTGAGAAGTTTACTAGCACGGTAGAGGGAGCTAACCTTCTTTGCGGCAGCCTTGGCAATGTCTTCAATGTATTTGTTCCAATTCATGTTACCTGTGAAGGTTAGGCCGTGGAGTTTGAATGATGAACTCTCAGGTAGGGTGTTATTTGCCATGACAATCGGTGGTTGAAAAGGTTCCTTGTAGTTATTGAAGAAAAGGAGCTTTGTCTTAGCGGCATTAAAAGTTACCAACCATTTATGACCCCAATCCACTACAGCCTGGAGGTCATTTTCTAAAGATTCAGCCATTGCCTCGGATATGATCGCGTCGGTTTTGCCAACATGGCAAGAGTAAAGGGTGGTGTCGTCAGCAAATAAACCAATCTCAGACTCTATGTCATCAGGGAGATCGTTTATATAGATCAGGAGCAACAAGGGTCCAAGGATAGATCCCTGGGGTACACCAGCATTTATATCATGTTGCTTAGATGAACGGCCATCGAGGACAACCTGGATTTTTCTTTTGTCTAGGAAGGATCTAATTATATTAAGTAATTGCTCAGTAATAGCGTATGAGCGTATTTTCAGGAGAAGCCCTTTATGCCATACCTTGTCAAAGGCCTTGGATATATCAAGCGCTACTACCCCAGCTTCTCCTGCTTTGTCGAGTGTATGATACATGCGTTCAGAGATGACCGTTAGGATGTCTGCAGTAGATCGTGCTTGTCTAAATCCATACTGGCAGTCAGAAAGAAGTTTAGCATAAACTAAGTGCCGTACTATCACTAGATTGATTAAGGATTCAAAGATTTTAGCAAAGATCGGCAGCAGACTGATTGGGCGATAGTCCTGAAGATCGGTTCTATTCCCAGAACTCTTGTAGACTGGTACCACAGAGGTAATTTTCCAGCTATCGGGGAAGCAAGATTCAGCTAGACATTTATTGTAGAGTTTGGAGAGGACAGGGGCCACGTACCTCATCAGCATACTACGCACAAAACAACGGCTGTACAAAGTTTGCCATTAAGACAGCAAAACGAATATTAGCTGACAATATGAACAGCTATGGACGCCTATGCCATGATCGGGCTGCTCAGGCACTACTAACCCATCGCAATACTCCCATTCAGAACCTTAACATGTCCCCAGTCGTAATGCTATATGGTCGAATCATTAAAGATCACCTTCTGGTCCTACAGGATAGATACCAAACCCGGAAACATTGGAAAAAAATAGGCGAACAAAGAGAGTTGGCAATGGCCAAGACGCATATGCAGAATGAGCAGTTCTATAATCAGCATTGTCGCCCATGCTGGGAACTCCAAGTTGGAGAATTTGTCCAGATCCAGGATGGTAATTACCCTCGTAAATGGACGAAAACGAGAGGATCGTAGAGACACATGGTAACCGACAGTACCGAGTGCAAGTAGATGGGAGCAATCGAATAATGCTGCACAGCCATCGGTTTCTCTGTAAAATCCACCCAGTTATGGATGGCCCACATTATGCTACTTCAGGGACCTTAAATCCATCCACAAATACTGAACCCCCACAGAAACGACCCACTGAGGAAACAATGGATGTCGAACGAAACCTCAATGTCAGATCACCCAGTGAGCTTGAGGAAGAAGAAATGGAAATTGATGATACCACAGAGGTGTTGGAGAGCAACACAGGAAGATATACACACTCGGTCAGTTCCCCATTATTATAACCGTCATGTCGCAGAACAAGAACACCAAGAAACATGTCCCCACAAATGCGTGGAAAATCGCACAGGTTCTCTGGTGCATATGAAGATGACCACGACAATTCATCCCCTGGTCACCGGGGGGGGGGGGCATGTATAGGTAAAGGAGTTATCTACTCCTGTGTTGAGATAGTAAATGGGAGTTATCTATCCATGGTATAGGAAGTACCATGAGTTATCTACCCCTTATTACTATATAAGAAACTGTGATGGCAGCCATTTGCAATTCAGTAGTGAACAGTGACAGACGTTGGAAGGGACATTTACCATACTTTACAACTATGGAATAAGAAGCACCAGTTTAAAACAGGTACAGCTGCACATGCACTACTAAATTACTCAACAACTGAGCGTTCGCTGATCAACTCTGCAACATGAGTACCAATCAACTCGGACATGCTCAAACACCAGTACAGACCCAATTGTACTTGTCTCTTCAAATTTACAGACCCACTTACAAACTTTGCACTCCCGCACTAGTACAGACCCACTTGTACTTATCTCTTAAAATCTGCAGACCTACTTACAAACCTTGCGCTCCAACAACCGTGTACCTGGTACCTAGTGTAGCATTAACCCTGGTCGGGTTGAATCGGCTTCCACTGAAGGAGGAAGTTTCATGGGAGTATCAAATTCACAAGCGGTCCCCAGTCACATGTATATCCCAGTTAGGTGAAATAACAACGTTAAGTTTTTGCAGTTCTAGCAGGGAGGTGTCAGCGTTCTCCTTCATACAGCGCCTGCTATTCCCAAATGGTCACCCATCTGGTATTGACCAGGCTCAACATTGCTTAACTTTGGTAATCTAATGGAAACTGATGTGTCTACATGATTATATTGTATATTTGACCATAGTGCACCAGCGATCCCAACAATTGAACATTCGTTAATTCCCCCAAGGACTCAACTAAAACGAATGTGCTCTGATATGAGTGCAGACTCACTTGCACTTATTAACTTAAACAGTGCAGACTCACTTGCACTCATCAACTTAAACCATGCAGACTAACAAGCACGCCCAATCACCAGTACAGACTCACTTGCACTTATCACCCAACAACAATGCAGACTCACTTGCACTGCAGACTTCCAACAGCGATTCCGACACCACAGAAGAATCCAGTACTCCAAATGCATGCACACAACCAGAACAAAATACATGAAAACAGATTTCAAAAATAACGTTTGTCAATCTGGGGGTGGTAGCATTACCTCCCTTTGTTAACACAATTATAGACTCACTACCAGAGGGTGTTTTTAGACCAGAGTTATTTCCCCTTTGACACCAGGATATTCGGTGATTATAAAAAGCGCTGCACGACAAAATACAGTCTCTCTTTTTCTCTTCCAGCCTCAACAGCAACACATCCCAAACCTCGGTCTGAGTATTGCTTCGATAAACATCTTGTCACACAAACACACTATTCTGGTACGTAAGACATTTCCCTACTTACGTGCACACATACTCATACGCACACATCCTTTTACTCAGACTTTGTTAAACACATCATCGTGAACTTAATTGCTTAGCAAGCACCAAGTATGCGACCAATAAATGTTTTGTTGTATACTTCTTTGTTTTCGAGTTGTTAATTGGTTATATTGAGTCCATAAGTCTGGACGAGGAAAAGGTTATTATAGATCCATGAGTCTGGACGAGGAAAATGGTATTAAGAGTCCATAAGAAGAGAATGTTATTGAAAAGTCTGTATGTATGTTGCGGAGGCTGGTGATGGATGACCGGGCTTACAACTAAAAAAGGAGAGACAGGCAAAAAGTAACGGCAATAGCAAAGAAGAGAAGACAAACGCAGATGAACTATGTAAAATATGTGTATTGCACTAAAGGTACAAGAAGAAATAACAAAGAAGAAACTGGAGGAAATAGGTTTGGTGACATCTCTGGAACCTGGACAGCAGGAAAGGTTTGGTGTCTCTGGGAGCAGGAATGATAGTGCGAACACAATTCTTTATATAACAACTGAGAACAGATGCGTGGCATCAACTGAACGGCCTCAAAATCTGAAGTAACAATTCAAATGTTCAGAGATTGTCTGCAGAATATAAATTTTAATACATTCAACTTGTCTCTATTTTGCATTTCGTCACCTGACAACATTCGGATATACAAAAAAACGTCATATATTTAAAAAAGAAAAACTTTTATTTTTTCCGATTTTCAAGCGAAAATCAATTCAGAGGTAAGCAGTAGTAGTTAGTCCAATAACATTCGATATTTACTGATTTGAACCTTTGATACTGATTGAAGAAAATACTCAATTTGGATTGGTTCCCCATATTGAGATTTAACCAATCAGTAACAATCTCTCCTAAAGCCGGGCACTTGTTCCGGAAGAATGTTATTTAAGGAAATACATCCGTGCTCTTCAATCAGTTATTCGGCGAGATAGTTAAGTCATGTAACCAACCCACATCACTCAGAACGACCACCAAACTCCTTATTGGTGCGCAAACGAAACCTGCCTTTAGCCTCAGACTATCGGCATCAGAACGTGGATTTAACTTACAAAGATGGCAACACTTTGCCACGTGGATTTACTGCATAATAACAATTAATACTCTGCCAGTCTCACAAACTTCCTGAGTCCTAATGATAATATGAACTCTGCCAGTCTCACAAACTAACTCAATACTACCTGCATACATACAGTTGTAACATTATTCTTTGATGGACTTATAATAGCATTTTTTTTGTCCAGACTTATGAACTCATGAAAACATTTTCTTTGTCTTGACTTTTGAACTTTTAACATACACTTTCTCTGTCAGGACACATGAACTTACTTGTTTAATAATGATGATGATGATCATCATCATCATCATCATCGTCATCATCATCACCATCATCATATTCGGTCTAACATTCATTTTACATGCTGGCATGTGTTGGACGGTTTTTAGAAATTGACTTCCAAACTCCCATGTTTTCCTTGACCTTCCTCTGTGGGCTGATTCTGCTACCCCAATTGTTCTACATTTACTAACCTATTCTTTCAACGTAGCCATACCATCGAAACCTCCTTATTTGCACACATCTCACTATACTGTCAAGATTTAATCTTCTCCTGAGATCATCAGATTTAAGCCTGTTTATAAAACTCACATTACACATCCATTGTATCATTCTCATATTTTTCTCCATGCAGCACATGTTTTCAACCCTCACCGGCCAGGTTTCACTTCCATACATCATTACACTGCGTATTTAATTCATCCACTCACAATTCTTGCTATCACACATCTCCACCCTGTGCTCCAATGGTATCACCAGGGTTGCAACATTTCTGAACAACCTCAATAATTTCACCATCCACATATATTTTCTCCATATCTGAGTTTGTATTCGTCATTGTTGTCTTACACTTCTTGCACACAAACTGGTTGTCCTCTCTCAACCTACCAGTACTTCCACTCCACTTCTTGTGAACCTAATGCCTGCATGTATCACAGAAAATCGAGTTGCACCAGACTCCTTTATCACAAACTGAGCATGCAAACTTTTCTCTTTTGGGGGATTTCCGACACTACAACCACTGATCAACACTTTAGTCTTGGAGACATTAACTCTCAGACCTTTACTTTCCATAGCATTCCTCCAAGTTTTTAACTTAACAAGTAAACCTTTCATTGTTTCACAAGCAAGTACTAAATCATCAGCATACAACATCTCTTCTAGACAACCTGTACGGAACTCCATTGACAATGCTGCTAAGGCACAAATGATGTACTCCTACTTTAACATTAAATCTTTCACAACACGACTTAGAGCATTTATGTACATTGCTTGAACAACATTCACTAACTACTCGTTTGAGCTTAGTTTATGCAATGCTCATCAGACAACATCTCTCGGCACTTTGCTTTTTCCAGATCCACAAAAGTAAAATATAGATTCTTCTACTTACCAAGAAACTTCTCTTGCATTTGTCTCAGGATAAATATAGCCCCAGTGATACTCTGTCCAGGCATAAAACCAAATTGCATTTCATCTATGCTTATCTGACTTCTTATTTGCTGCTCAATTAATCTCACAATCACTTTTTTTAGGACCTGATCTATTAACTTTAAGCCTCTGTAATTTCCTCTATCTCGAACTTCCCTTTTACCTTTGTAGAAGTTGATAATTGTGCTAAGTTCTCGGAATTACCTCTTCTATTATGATCTGATTTGTCAAGTCTGTGATCATCTAAACGCCTTCAACATTTCAGCAACAATGCCTGATGGTCGTCCAGGCTTAAAATTAATATAAAATGTTAGAGTAAGACTTTTTAATTTGATTTACCTTGTGACTAAATGTCTTATTTCTACAAGAGAAAGACAGCTCATCAAGTCTGATCACTCGGACAGACGAACATGGATCTCTATGAGGGTGGAAAGACTGTTTGTCGGGTCTGGTCATTTGCTTGGACGAACGATGAGGTTTCTGAGGAGAGAGAGACAGCTCGTCAGGTCTGTTCACTCGGCTGGACGTCTCTGAGGTAAAGATGATTCCTCAGGTGTGGTAGCTCGGCTGGACATCTCTGAGGGTAGAGAGAGATGGCACAGCAGACGTAGTCACTCAAGGGTAGTTGCTGGTCGAAGTGAATGTCACTGAGGTTGAAGAACTGCTGGGAAGATAAGGACAGAATGTGGGAGTACTTTGAGTTTTAAAAGTTGCCCCGAGAAAGGCAGGTTTATTCTCATTAAAGTTTGTTGTAAGCATTCTATTTACATATTTTGCCCCATAAACAAGAAAATAATAAAAGGGGTTTTGTTCACATAAATTCCCCTATAACAAAAATAAAATACAAGTTTAACCAGACAGTGCAAATAATAGAGGGGAAGAAGTTACCCAGACAGGAAGGGGAAAGAAATCTTAAAATCAGCCCAAGCATTTTTGGAAGCAAGTGATTGGCTAGCCAATCAAAAGCAAGAAAACCTTGTTGCTATACCAGAAAAAAGGCCCTACACATATAAAAAGAAAAACATGTAAAGAAAGAGCCGATAAAAGAAAGCATACATAACTTTATTGCAGACAAAGTCAAAAAAGTATATATTTCATTTTCTCAAAAATTAGATTCAACAATTTATCGGCCAAAATTACAGCAAAAGGTTTACCGCTGTCAAACCAAGCGACAACACAAAGAAATTATGAATAAAGTCCTGTCAACTATGAAGATAAATTCCACAGATATTTACCGTCAAGCATTTTTCTCCCCAAATCCGAAATTACATATCTCACCACGCTCAAACATAGTTCCTTAAAATTGGCAAGTCGCTGGAAAAATGGTTGGATCATTCTACCACTCCAGAAAGCATCGCTTCTGATGCAATCCTCTACCTGTATATGAATCGAATACATCCTAAGATGGAGTTAGTCAATAAACCTATGTCTAAAATAAACCATGCCCCAGAGTTTTGATTGTTAATAGAAGTTTAGCTAACTGTCCGAGGTTTGAACACGTTTTCACAAAATGCATACGTATCTGGAGACAGTACACTCTGTGTACCTAAAACTAAACGGAACTTCCATGAGCAAAGTTTCTTTACAAGAATTGCCCGTCTGTGGAACACAATACCACGGGACTACTTCCCAGCTAACTACAATATGGTCGTTTTCAGGTCCAATGTTAACAAGTTCTTGTTGAGTCATCCTCTTAAATAATCAAATTCTGCCCAGTCTCAACCATCGTTACCAATCCTCACGGATTGTTGTCTCACCGTCCACCTGACAAACTAATTAACCTTTATGCTCGAGTGACCTTTGGACCGTGATAAGCGTTGACTTGTTAGTACATAAAAACATGTCGAACAATGGAATCTGAAATTTCTATGAAGAATCTCATCCAAACAGGCGAAGAAAACCATTTACCAATCTGAAATCGAAACGATTGCGAATGCTAATTCTACTCACTCATCAAGTAATGCCTCACAAAGGAATGTCGCAAGGTTTGTGTAAAAAAAAAAAAAAAAGACTTCCTACTTATAATTTCAATGATATCATACATCCTTTAAAAGAACTTTCAAGAGATTATCTAATTTAATTTTACCAGTCGGTTATATGAATCCAATTCCTTTTTCCAAGAGCTCCCTAAGAGGTGGAGAAGTTATTTTGAATGGTAAATGCTTGTTATTTGTTGAATAATCTCACCTCCTTGTTTTCCATACAATTGCCGTTATTGATTTGTTCATATATGATAAAATTGTGCTACACCCGGCCTCTCTCGCAAGGAATACCAAATTATCTCAATCAGTAGATGTAGAACAGTTGAGGTAGTAGGTTCAGTTAACAGGGGAAGGCCAAGTAAAACATAGGAGGAAATGGATTTTAGGGAAAGAGGGATAAATAAAAACCTGGTCAGAAATATGTTATTTAGGAAGTCAATTTCTTAAAACCGCTCAACGCATACCAGCATGTAAAATGGATGTGAAACTGATGATGATGATAATCATCATCATCTAACATGAGTGTTGTAGTGATAGAATATTGTATGTGCTCCTTCAACAAACAAAACTGGCTTTGTGCATATATATAATGTCCATTCATTGACGAAATAATCATCCTGGCATAAGGCAGACATTGTACTTTGTCAATGTTGTGGTATCACCCCCCATTTAGATAGACAATGGTTTGGTAGTTTGGTAGTTTTGTTTTACGGCATATCAACCCTTTTTGGGTTATTTAATGCCGAATCTGGTCTTGTTTTCTTCTCTTTTTTGTTTCTTTCCCCTTTTAATATCTGTTTCTATTTAACCCATAGTTGGGACCCTAACAGGTACTACCACTCCGGGTCAGGGTGGACCTGGGAGCAATGGTAATTAAGAGGAGGCTCCACATTCCCCAAAGTCCGTAAGCCGGATCTCACCATCGGATGTAGTTTAAGGTCATATCCAGGACCGGGAGTAGGGTAGGAAAAATAAAAATAAAAAAGGGGAGGGAGAAAGGGAGAGGGGCTGTTGTTTTTGTTTTTGGTTTTGTAGAACATAATTAAGTTTTACAAACAAAAAAAAACAACAAAAAAAAAAAAAACGTCAATGTAGGTGAATTTCGTCTCAGGGAGCCACAGGGCAGCCTGATCTGGTATCACCAGGATAGACAATGGACTCTTCCGATAAGTATATAATACTTTGAGTGAAATCCACCCAGAGAGTCAAGTAGCAAAAGCTACACTGGTGACATTGTATTACTGTAATACAACCTTATTCTTCTTTTCAATATGTGTTTGTCTTATTTAGTCATTATGCCCCTTCGAGGACCTAACAGTCAGGAAGGTCGATTCCACAACCTGTAAGATGTTAGTGTGGAATATAATTAGGAATTGCAAGGAGTGTTAGTTAATTGACCTTTCACATACACTCTGGTCTTTTGTCATTTTTTCAACTTCACTCTTGATAAAACCCTCATAACGGTTTGGCAAAACGTTGAGATGAACTTTTAAGTTTGGGATCTTCCCTTTTCCATTCTATCTCATACTGTCGGAGTTATTTTATCTTTTATTTGTCATGCTCTGGTTGAAAGGCAAATTGGATGTCATGGGTGCTGTGGGGATGGACATAACGAACTACAAAGGCAGACACTACAGACATTGACTGCGGATCGGCACATTTTTCTGTCTGACGTCATCTGAGATGGCAAGATACAACTAGTATAATCGGCCACTTGTAAGCCTTAATCTATGAGTGCAGCCGACCAACTAAAATGCTCATTGATAATGATACAGCATTTCGCAGCATGCTCTACAAGAACTTCTTAAAGAAATCAGGAGTTTGACTCTGGTTCCAATGTTCCTTTGAGTAATGGTATAGAGGCTTAGTCTTCGCATTGACTGTAAGGCCAACTCCTATGATATTTTGTATCAAAAGAATTGTAAAACAAAAGGAAAACAAAGTCTTTTTATAAACAACATGTATTTATGTGAGTGGCCTACATCGTATTAAAACATATACTAAAACTACACTTTGCTCCTAGCCAATGAATGTTTTTGGTGTCTTGGTTATTTTTGTCTCTAACGTCTATTCTCCTAGTGCAAAAGTTCGGCATATTCCTGCCCTTCTTGTTTTTTCCCATTCTAATTCTAGTGCTAATCATTCAGTCCTCCGGATTTGTGTTCCAGCAGCCGAGATGTTGTCGGAAAATACCAATATACATGCATACGGAACAGATTAATCAGGTAAGACATAAATAGAAAAATGCTTTATTGATTTTAAATTAATGCAAGTGTTGTGTGACAGTCCATGGAGGTTTCCCTGACAATTTTTCACAAAGTTCACAAAGGCAAATATGGCAATGACAAAGAAAGATGACAAAAATAAGAGTTAAATTTGCGAATGACAAATAACCGGTTTATTGAACCATAGAGGGACAGATAGACGAGGAAATGGGGTGTTTCAATCTGCCCAGCAGTCATTCAACCTTGATGCGATGTTCACATCCGACCACTATCCATCAATTGGAAAGAGCGACCAAGCTTACTGAAGCATTCTTACATTGGAGAAGGAACCTGACGATCAACCTTTCTTGTGATGCCGACATCTGGTTTCAACCCCACAACCTTGTGTCACATTGCTTGCTACTGTGGGAAACACATACATACCATTTCTTCAGCAGTTCTTCATACAAGCCGATGTTCACATTGGCATAATTTTGGCAACCTAGGAACTGTCTTAAAGAATTAAACCCTATTTGGTCATTGGGAGAAGGGCATTGCCAGTTACCTGAGAAACCCCTACCGGGGAATGCCAATAGGTCCATTTGTAATAGCAGCATGTAACAACCGTAACACGACTATAATGAGCCGCCATTACGATTTTAGATCTATGCTTAATCTCTAAGCTCTGTGTTGATTGGTTAAAGCATTTAACTTCCTTTCTAGCTTACCCAATCAGGAGCCATCTCTCAAACAAGCTGAGCATGTGATGGGAGATTATAAAAGGGATAGCACCAAGATTAGGTCCGACACTTTTACTCCATTTTTGGATAATTCTGTCCCAGCTACGTTTTTATTTTATTTATTTATAATCTATTTCAAGTATTTTAAGTTCAATAATTCAATCTAAATTAAAATACTGTGCAAACTCGTCTTAATTGTGTAGTTTCGCATACGAGACAAGTCTCTAAAAATCAATACACGTCTAATTGAAATTTCTGTAAATTTATAGAACCACCATAGTTTCCCCCTAAAAAAAATAAGATTCTACTTTTTGGGGCAAATTACATGTAAACAGCATTAAAAATATCCGCAAAGAAAAAAAAAATATTTGGGGCTCTCCAGAAGGGTTCGCGATCCCGCTGACTTTCGGGTTATCCTGCAGTAAATTTCAAGTATGGATGGTCATAAATGATAAAAGAAACATTTTTTTACCGGAAAATTTAGAATTGTATTTGTAATATAATAAAATAAGTTGTTTTCTTTATGAAAATATAACAAATCTTTAATAAATCTGTTTTTATGAATCAAATATGTTGAAATGTCTTCTGTTTGTTTGTTTTTTTAATGAAAACATCACAAATCTTTAATAAGAAATATTTTTTCTTTTTATTGATATAAATAAAGTTTTGAAATGTCTTGTATTTTGTGAAACAGCAACATAATATATGTTTTGATTTTTTATGAAAATATAATAAAATAGCTTAGTATTTTAATAGTAATTTTTAAAGCAAATGTCCTTTGTATTTTGTGAAACAGCAACATAATTTAAAGTATTTAAAAAGAATAATAAAAGCGTATACAACAAAGAATATTGCCGAAATAATTTTGTTTTATTCGGCACCGCCAGAGAAATTCTTGAAGGTAGCTGTTGAAGTTGTCAGCGCTAGACATTTCAAAACTTTATTTATATCAATTTTTTTTATTAAAGATTTGTTATATTTTCATAAAAATATAAACAAACATATATTTGATAATTTGTTTTGCTCACAACTTATTTTATTATACTAAAAATACAATTCTAAATTTTCCGTTTAAAAAAAAGTTTCTTTTATCATTTATGATCATCCGTACTTGAAATTTACTGCATGATAACCCAGAAGTCAGTGGGATCGCGAACCCTTCTGAAGAGCCTTATTTCTATTATTTTAGATTTGGGGGAGGAGGGTCACTTTCTTATATAATTTTAATGTAAATTGAGCACCGACTTCTTGGCCAGTCAGCGCTGAATTGCGAAAAAAAATGGAGGGGGGTATTATTCTTGGTGGTAGGACAAAAGCCCACCGGACAAAAGCCACCAAAATAAGTCAAACCCGGACAAAAGCCCACCAAAGTAAAAATAAATTAATTATTAAAAATCTTTTGATATTTATTATTTTTACAATTATCAATACGTCTTTGTATGTAACTTACTTTTCTTGACAAAATCTTTTACATTTCATTTTTAAACATTTTTCTGATACTTTGTAAATGACGCACCCTTTTTACTACTAACCTCAAGTCCGTGTGGTAAAACGAAAAATACATTAAAAAAAATTTATGTATACCCATCTTTCGCGGGAAGAAAAAACAACAATTATGTAAGATTGAAATTGGGGGATCAGTTTTGCATATAATTTTAACATAAAATGATCCACCATTTCCGGACCATTCTAACTTTTTAGGGCATTAATTATTTTTCTTTTGCAATGGGATATAAATTTTATGCATTGTTTTTCGGGCGGGGTGGGCGGGGTGGGTGGTTTCTACTTTTTAAAACGATTAGGTGTGGTTTTACGACTTTGCCGATCGGACTTAGTGTAGTGGTAAAAAAAGTTACAATGGCCCGGAAAGGGGGGATCATTTTACGTTGAATGTGCAACTAATGTGCAACTAAATCCCCTACTCTAAATTTAAAGAATAATTCGGTTCTTTTTTCAGTGTTTACACGTAATCGCATAAAAAAGTTAGAATCTCATTTTGTTTTTTTTGGGGGGGGGGGGGGGTAGTTTATTTTTTCCCTTTACGTATTGTTCTCAAGATTTTGCTAAACTCATTGTGAGATTTTCATCTATATTTTTCTCTCGTACCATCTTTTCCTATTAACTTGTGCCATTTTTACCGGTGCCATTTTAACTAAATTAGGTGAAAAATAATGCATAGAATTTTTTCTTTCCGTAAAAGATGAGTAATACATAATTTTTTTTAAAATGTATTTTTCGTTTTACCACCGGACTTAGGGTTAGTAGTAAAAAGGGTACGTGTTTTTTATGATGTAATCTGCAAAAAAAATGCAGTATATATAAAGTGTCGGAAATAATACATTTAAACATGGAATTTAAAAAATTTTGTCACGAAAAAAGAATTGCAGACAAAGAGTTATTGATAATTGTAAAAAAAATTAAATATAAATTTTTTTTTTTAAATTTTTAAAAATTAATTTATTTTTACGTTGGTAAAAAAAAAATCCATGTTTGAATTATTTTGGTGGGCTTTTGTCCGGTGGGCTTTTGTCCGCACACCATTATTCTTATCCAATTTTTTTAAATTTTAAATATAAATGGGGGGAGGCGTTCTTTTACTCTGATTTTTTGGTGCTTTTAAATATTTTTAAATGCTTGTGTAGAAAAAATCGACAGTGACGGGAAATACTCGCGTTTGGCTAAGTAAAAGTGACGATAACAAATGCACAGAATAAAAACATTTAAAACATAAAAAAACACTAAAACCATTTAAAAACACATACAAATGCATAGATTAAAAACTCTTAAAATATTTCAAAAACGCTAAAAACATGTAGAAACTATTTTTTACTTAAAATGACCCAAAAAAAATATTTTCCACGTGTTTTCAAATTTTGTTGTACACATTGTTATTACATATTTTAATTTACTTTTCTCAGCAGAAAAAAAAATGACCATAGTTAGTATCTGACGCCCCCCACCCCATCCCAATAAAATCTAAACTTATAAGTTTAAATGTATTTTTAAAACAGAAAAATAACTACATTGGATAATGAAAAAAAAATGTTGCGCCCGAAAAAACATGCACTAAAAAGCATTTCTAAATATTTAAAAGCACAAAAAATCCGATTAAAAGAACGCCCCCCCCCCTATTGATACTTAAAAAATTTTTTAATTGGATAAGAAAAATACCCATCCCCCCTCATTTTTTCGCCATTCAGCGCAAACTGGCCAAGAAGTGGGTGCTCAATTTACGTTAAAATTATATAGGAAAGTGATCCCCTCTCTCTGGAATCTAAAATAATTTTTAAAAAAAATTTTTTCTTTGCGGATATTTTTTAAGGCTGTCTACATGTAATTAGCCCACAAAAGTAGAATCTTAATTTTTTAGGGGAAAACTACTGTGAGTGTGGTTCTATAAAATTACCGAAATTTACTTGTTCTGGTTCAATAAATCACTCTAAAATGAACCTATGTAAAAATTAATTAAGCTCATAAAATAGGAATCTATAAATTGAATGCTTTCGTTTATCAAAAAATATTGTTCCTAAAAATAACCGCACAAAATCACGTGACTTTTGTATAACCGGTGTAAGTAACTGCTAAAAATAAATACCGGATTTGGGGGGGGGGGGATAATTTTGTTTAATCCTTATTAAGTTTCAAAATGATCTTAAGTATTTTGGTTTTTATTATTGGACACAAGTAAAATATATGTAATTCTTGTATCCACCTGGGTTATTGTTTGAACAGAAAATAAAGAAATATAGGATAATAAATATGTTCCGAGTACTGTACGAGGGCAGCGGCCGACCAAACCAGCCAAATGTGATAATGACGGGATTGACAATAACATCGTCAAAATTGTTCGTCTGATTTATGGCGTCAAAGAATTCTACAAAATGAAAATAATTTGGTTCATTTGTTTCTCAAAAAGATCGTCTTCATAAATCGAATTGTTTCGCAGTACAGAAAATGTTATTTCTGCATAATTTGTACGTAAACTAACGATTAGAAAACACTGGGACTACTATTATTGTTATTGTTTTATTATTGGCGTTGTCCGGGTGCAGGGCTTAGAGAAAAACAATCCAAAATATAGTCATGTTTACAATTTTTTTTTTTTTTTTTAAATAGGATTTCTAAAAATTCGTTTTAGTTTTTTCTTATTTTATTTTTATTTCAATAAATATTTGAATAATAGTAAAAATATATATTTAATTTAATGTGTTAGGCGAAACACACAAGCGATATCTTGTCTGATAATTTTGTTATACAATATTTGTTGAAAAAAAAAACAGAAAGTAAAAAGTGTGAGAGAGAGATAGGGAGAGAGGTAATCTTCGGACGTTTTTGTTTTGTTGATGATTTCTTCTTTGCATTAATTCTTCATGAAACAATGACGTCTTTTGGTTGGAAGCGCAAAATTGGTGAGAAGATCTCGCGCACTGCCTCGGCCGCCTTCCAGGCCGATGCAGAAGAAGATGAAGATGAGATCGACGATGGCCAAGTAGATTGGCTGACCCTCGCACCAAAACGAACCATTGGTGACGGCAATCCCATTTTGGAAGACACAGTTTGCAAAAGTGATCGTCTCCGCGCAGAAGGGAATGCTTTTTGTGAAGCAGAAAGGTAAAACCCATTTACTTACTTCCACAGTTCCGCATTTGTTTTGAATTCCCCCAAATTTATCGCCACTTCAATTCAAATTTATTTTTTGCCTCATGTTTACTTTTTTATTTCCCTTGTCAATTCTATTGTCTGTTGTTGTCTATTTCGACCTTTTTTTTTTAGAAATCCTGTTGTTATTCTTTTTGTATTTATTCATTAAATTGTCTTTTTTGTTCATTGTTATTATTTTGATCATTGGCTGCTCGATGTCTCATGAAGAAAACATAAACTTTGTAAGGTAATTAGTATAAATTAATCAGTTGCATTCTTTTGTAAACGAATAATCATTAAAAACTATGAGACTACAAATGTTAACATTTTCCTTTCTTTGGGAATAATTGTAGTTTTTATAGAAATTATTCGGTTCTTCGTTCTATTTATATTATGAAATTTTTTAGAAAATAGATATTTCATTTAAGCAAGAAAAATTTATTTTCGCTTAAATACGTTTTTTTTATGAATTTCATCTTTTGATAGATTTATAGAAATTAAGTTAATTTTTTAATTTATTTAAAAATAATAAAATAATTTTTTAATGTCAATTTTATTGCAAAGTAAAAACAAATCAATTCCATCAGATCCGATTATTAATTAAAATTAACGCTAAGAAATGTTTTTTTAATGGTTGAAGAATGAAGTTCTGTTATGTACGTTTTCAGCGTCCCAAATTCTCTTTTCTAAACGTCGTTCATCTTATACGATTATTAGATTTGCACTTTTAAAATTACCTTGCAATTTAAGATGTAATAACAACTAAAAATATTCATAAAGATTTGATTTAATATCGATTCTTATGTTTAAGAGAACTTCGTATTTTGTTTTCTGACACAAAAAAACTCAATTGGAGAGGAAAAAGTACAGGAATATATATATATATATATATATATATATATATATATATATATATATATATATATATATATATATACAGTATACACACACACAAAAAACACGTTCTCTTAAAAAAAGTAAATCTTTATGAATATTTTGTTACATCTTAAATTGCAATAAAATTTACTTTGAAATTTTAACTTAATTTCTCTAAATCGATCAAATTAGGTGAAATTAATGAAAAAAAATTATTGTCAAAATTATTTAAGTGAAAATAAAATTTTCTTGTTTAAATTAAATATTTATTTCCGATAATGTTTGTAAATAACAAAGTTAAATATAATATAAAAAGAACGAAGAACCCAATAATTTCTATAAAAACTGCCATTATTTCAAAAGAAAATGTGAGCGGGTCTATTCGTTTACACAATAATACACCTGATTTCTTAATAATTAGCTTCCTAGGTTAATATTTTCTCCATGAGACGTCGAGATCATAGTCAAAATAATAACATTAAAACTTTTCTAATGCACGAAGAAAGAAGAATGCACGACAACTTCTAAAAGATCAATTGCAATGATGATTAAGCGAGAGGAACAAGGAAAGGGCACTTCTTTAGTTTAGCTGTGAATCAGAAATCAATTTTGAAGAGTTACATTTACCCCTAACCCAATCAACCAGAAGTAATTAAGACTTTGAATTTTTTTATCCAAAAATGGATCTTAATGACCTCAATCTGCGAGATATTGGTAATTTAACCAGCGAGCCCCAAAAAACTATTGACGTGCAGACTGATTTCTTCCACCTAGACATGCCTGTGCGGAAGGGAAATGAAAATTATATCGACAGATTTATTAAATAAAAAACACGAGTTAATTGCCAGGATACAACTGTTTTTCAGGCATCTCTCGGACATCGTGAGGGCCACATGCTCCAGGTTACGGGCACACCTGGTGGAGGCTCAGAGTGGTTTCGTCGAGTGAGCTGTATTCGACAAAAGATCCTCTCAGATATGCACTTTGAATTTTGAGATTATATCGATTATTAGCCAAGATACAACTTTTTTTTTTCTTTTCAAAAAGTGTCAAATTTGTCTCACGTCGGGGTCACCAATTATGGCCTGGGTGGAAGTGTTGTTAATGGCTGGAGATTCAAAAGAGAACAAAGGATTATGGATATTAACCACAGTGGCGAAGGATGCCGGACAAATGGTTTTGCGATAATGAATCTCCCGGCCATAGGCTGTGTGATAGATGCCTTTATAATTGCATGTCATCACACCGCTTTGAAACTCCATCGGACCACGTGTAGATCAAATAAAGAGATTTAAGACAAACAAAGAAGAAAGGAAAAAAACATTATTATTAAAAACTTATATTATTTGAAAGCGAAGGAATGAGGAAGCTAAACAACATATAAGAATAGGCATTTTATAAAGTGAATAAAACGTAAAACATTTATATTAACAGAAACAACAATTTATTTACTTAACATTTTTGTGAGCGATATATATATATATATATATATATATATATATATATATATATTATATATATGTGTATGTATATGTATGCGAGCGGGCTGAAAGTCTTTTGTGTGTAGAATGTAATACGTATGAAGAAATAAGAGTTCGTTTGGATTGAAGATAGATTTCTGAAGAAAAGTGATTACCTTCTTCTCCCCCCCCCCCTTCACCTTCTCGACTGATGCCGTCGGTGGGGATGGGGGTTGTCGACGAGCGTTCCTTGTGTTCGTCCGTCCAAGAACGCTGCAGGCAAAAAGAGAGGGAGAAAAGGAACGCGTGTTCTTTTATTGACCCCAAATCACGCGTGGTCAAGTTGGCCGGAATCTTTCGGCAAACGTGAATCTGCGTGACTTCGTAGGTTCCCTACTTCGGAGACAAAGAAGGATTAAGTAAACAAAGAAAGAAAGAGGGTAACCCGTTGTGGCGTTCGCCACGAACACTCTGTATATATAAAAGTGATTTTATTTTCTATCAATTAAAATCAATTTCTTTTTTGTTTTATTACATTATAGAAATTATTGATAAAAAAGACTTTTATTTTTAATTCCATGTTAAGAATTTGTTTGTTTCATTTCAGATATTGGGAAGCCATTAAAAAATGGGATGAAGCAATTCAGTTGACCCCTTGCAATGAAGTTCTTTTCGAATTAAAGGCTCAAGTAAGTTTGAATTAAGGTTTATTATGGAGGTAACGCACACTTTCTCTTTCTTCATTTAACGTCACTTTTTCCTTGTCCAGGGGCAGACATATTTTTTGATATTTTGCAAGCTCACTCTCCAGTCCTCATGATTCAGTGACTCAACGCTGGGGTCGCTGGAAGCGGTCTAAAGTCATTAGTTTCACTGTTGTGAGCAGGTACTTATGGAGGAGGCCACAAAAAGGCTGACTTTATCTGGCTGAAACGTTGCTGGACGGAGGAATGGCAGGCAGCAGATAAATCAAGGTTGCACAGATTTGTGGAGGACCCGGATAACCTACCAGGCATGGACCTCCCTCGCCGGCAGTGGACAATGCTCAACCACCTCAGGACAGGTGTCGGCCGTTTCGCGGCGACCATGAAAGGATGGGGACTCAGGGACTCGGCTGTCTGCGACTGTGGTCACTCTGAACAGACAGTAGACCACATCATCGAATCATGCCTTAAATATCGACCACCCAATGGCGAAGCCGGCATAGCTGCGCTAGACAACAAAACATTAGCATGGCTTTTCTCAACCGAGCTGGTGATCTAACAGTGAGATGCTGTGAAGCAAACGAAAGAAGAAGTGACTTAACCATCTCTAAACTCCATTCCTCAAACCTAATGTATCGGGTTTAATCAGATTTCACATGACAGATGCATCTAATCATGGATCTGTCATTGTGCTGCAGCCAGGTGAGAGAGGACTGGGTTAGGGCCCAACATTCGCTGCCATATAACACTGTTTACAAAAAAAGAAGGAAAAGATGAAATACAAGGTGTAATCAAAAAACTAATTAGACGTCGGTGAGTTACCTTAGTCTGCTCCCATTAAAAAAATCTTAAGACATTGAAAAAATGTGGTCAGAAATTATCCCTGTCGTTCACTCTAACTTGATACTCCGGATCGAGTTTACAACAGCGTAAATGTCCGTAATGCCATATTATATGTGAGTGAATGCTGGGTTCCCACTAACTCAGTCTTTCTGAGGATACAAAGGTGTTAGAATAGGGGATTTGTTATCCCTTATCTTAATTTAACACACGAAATGAATTAACGAAACAAACGAAACCTTTTTTACAACAACAAACGAAAGGGATTTTATTCGTAGCTGATTAGCTAAACCAGCTCACAAGGACACTGATACGCAATACAAAGTAAATTCATTTACTGTGGAGGTCCCCAGATGTCGGAGAGCCTTCTACTCAAATAGGTTCTTTCCTCATGCTGCTGGCCTCTGGAACTCCCTCCCTGCCCCCTGTTTCCCCGACAGTACATACATGCAGAAATTTAAAACTAATGTAAACAGACATCTCGCTGCGCAGATCTCAATTTAGGTTGACCCCACCCCCCTACCTTCTTCCCTTTTCTTTTTTCTCAGTAGCCCCTTACGTCTACAGTGGCGGTCTGCCTTGTTTGGGGTGAACTATGTTAAAAAAAACTAAAAAAAACTACTTCATGACTGCTACAAAGGAATGACATGACTATAGTTTGGTGGGTTTGTGGTGTGCATCTTGATGACAGTTAATTCTGACTCCCTGCTATTGAGGCTGAAGATGTCTCGACTGAAGTCAGCGCTGCATTGCAACCACCTACACTGGTATGGATGGTTGTTTTGTTTTACGGCATATCAACCCTATTCGGGTTATTTAATGCCACATCTGGTCATTTTGGTGAAAGTTTTTATGCTTTCAAGTTCTTTATATTTTCAAATATTTATTTATGATGTTTGATTTGGTTGTTTCCGGTGGTATGAACATGTTGAACGAAGCTCTAATTAGATAAACAGATGTACACACATTTAAATTGAGGGTAAGTGAAGAAAAGCCAGATCGAGAAAGATGACCTTAAGCAATATCACATGGAAACAAATATAAATGATACAATTTCACGGAGAAAGTTACTTCGTGCCACCATGGTCAACGTGCAAGCAACCCACATCTGATGTGGAAGAGACGTTAAACAAAGAGGTTGCTTTTACCCAACAAATTCTATGACTGACATATTTTTTTTTATGGAAGTCGCTCCAGACAAGGCATGAAGCCACTTGATGTTAGGAGCTAAAAAAAAAATACTACTTCAAGGTCAAAAACTAACCAACGATAAGTGCAAGATGGATAGATTCTGACCCAGAAAACAGCAATTCTTCCCCCTTTGTCAGAAACATCGCTCATGGAATGCGAGGACTAAAAACCAAAATAAGGGAAGCAAGAGTTACGAGGCTGCCAAAAGTAAACCCAAAATACTCACAGAAAGCAAGAAACAAAATTGATTACACTTACAGTTCTTATTGATTTCTTTAATGAATAATCAATTCCAAAAGTGACTGATCAATGATATCTCCCAATACAATCTGTTTATCATCATGATGTTTCTCTTTTTTTTTTCTAACTTCAAGTTTTCACATTTCAATGAGAAATAAATATCCAAATTTTCCTGTTTATTGATATATTAATAAAAAATATGAGACAATTTCTTGCATCAACATTGAATTATTATTTTATTTACTATTAAATGAATATTAATTGAAATCACTAATGTAAAATAAAACAAAACAAATTTAATTACCAAATGAAATCCACCATATTGCATTTCAGTTTATTATGTAAACAAGTCTGTTATTTTATTATTTTGTTAATATTTGAAAAAAAAAAGAATTGTTAAGTTTTTCAACTGCTGAATAGAAAATCATTTCTGGTCTTAAAATTCTTAGCAAATCCATTTTGGAAGCCATTTACACCCAATAAATTTATAAAGATTAAAATAACATTACTGTAACAAAATTGAGTATATTTATTTCATAATTTATTGACTCAACGATACCATATTTTTAACTTTCAAAATCCTATTTAAATAAAAATAATGATTTGTTAAAATAAAACAAGACGCAGTTAAAAAAAAAAGTATAGAACAACAAAAAACACACATACATATCTCTCTCTCTCTCTCTCTATATATATATATATATATATATATATATATATATGAGAGAGAGAGAGAGATAATTATTTCTACAATCAGACAACGCTGCAGCCACAAACCAGAAGTCCTAGACTCGAGTTTCGCCCTCCTTTGAGCTCATCAGTAGAACATATCCGAACTCAGGATTCGAAACCCGAGTCACTTGCATGCGAGGCGAGTACTCTGCCACCTGAGCCACCTCCCCGCATACAAGAAAGTCTAAAAAAAAAAAAAAGTGAAAATATTATATATATATATATATATATATATATATATATATATATATATTATTAAAAATAACCGACAATTTTTGTCTGGTTATTTTAGTATTGATCCCTTCAATTTTCCGGATTAAAATCTTGTAAATAATGGTTTCCCTAATTATATTATAGACCAACAAATTTAACTATTTAACAATAATGCTAGTAACAGTAATAATAATAACAACAACAATGAATCCATTTCTCCACTCAACAAGACTATCAAACTATTTTACCGTAACCAATTTCACCATAACTATAAAACAGATGAACAGGTTTTAAAAAATATTATTAATAAAAACGTACTTCCCACCGACCCAAATAAAAAAGTTAAACTAATTATTTACTACAATAAAACTAAAACCACTAATCTTATTATTACAAATAATTCTTCACCCTCGATTAGAGTCTTGGATAGGACGGGCCTAGTATATGAGTTTAAATGTCCATTGGGAGACTGTGTCTCCGACAACCAAGGAAAACACGTATATATTGGCTCGACCACCACGACTCTGTCCAGGAGGTTGACCATGCATCTATCCGATAATAGTGCTATAGCTAGACACCTTACTAATGAACATTCCTGTCCCCGTTCGCAAATCCGAAAACTTCTCATAGACAATACTAAAATCTTAGAACATAATACTAATACACAAAAACTCCACATACTAGAAGCTTTACTCATTAAAACAAAAAAACCTGCTATTAACAAGATTAATTTTAACACTAGTACTAATATACTTAAATGCTTATAATACCTAATAAATATAGTTTCATATTTAAATTTTCCTGCCATAATTAATTATAAATCTCACTCTAGGTCTTTACCTGTTTGTCATTATTCCACTGACGATCGACCCAGACGGGTCAGAAAGTACTCTGGACCAACATGCACATTACGGCAGTTTCATCAGCCAATTTTCTTCCGAGATTAAGATTTTAATCCGGAAAATTGAAGGGATCAATACTAAAATAACCAGACAAAAATTGTCTGTTATTTTTAATAATACTGTCTTAAGGAAAAATACTGCCTCGATATACATATATATATATATATATATATATATATATTGGCCTTGGTTCAGTCTCGAGAGACAATGGATACCCCCTATAAAGGTGATTGCACAGAGAGTGAATTGTAAAGCAAGGGTTGTCCAATCATCAACCACAGCTCCCCTGAATTGGCACTGCTTGATTCCAGTGGCAAGAAGTTTAAAACAACTGGAAACAATGCTGAGATAAGCAGAGAGCTCTCTCACATACAGCATCTGATATTCCCAAATGGTCACCCATTTTAGTACAGACCAGGCTCAACATTACTTAACTTTGGTGATCTAACAGGAACCGATGTGTCAATGTGATTATGTTGTATATATTTTTGAAGAGCATCCATTGGTAGTTTCTCGTCTTGTGTTCATCAGGGCAAATGGTTCACTGGTTTGAAGAACGCAAGGCGAGAAAATGGTAGTCAGCATGATGTTGTTGATTATATGCATATGCTATTCAAACTCTATCACCGATATTGAGCACTTTCCCATTATTAATATAGCAACTAATACACCTAAATTAACATATCTATGTATATATAGACCATCATCATATTCGGTTTAACATCTGTTTTACATGCTGGTATATGTTGGACGGCTTTTAGAAATTGAATTCCAAACCAACCTATCCCTGGCAAGGTCTTTATTTATCTCTTATTCTGTCAAATTCATCCTTATCACATCTGCCCAGGTTTTCTTTTGTCTTCCCCTGCCAACTCAACTGTTTTACATCTACTAACCCAAGAACTCTCATCCATTCTTTCAATGTGACAAAGCAACAAAATCTCCTGTTCTCCACATATCTCTCTATACTGTCCAGATTTAATCTTTCTCTAAAGTCATCAGATCTAAGCTTGTCTTTAAGACTCACATTACACATCAATTGTATCATTCTCATATCATTTCTTTCGATGCAACACATGTCCTAAACCCTCACTAGCCAGGATTCACTTCCATACATCATCACCCTGGATACACATGCCCGATAGATTCTTCCCTTGGTCAACAGTGGTAATCCTCTGCTGGTTAGTAATGGCAGAAGTTCACTGAACTTACTTCATCCATTCCTAACTCTTGCACCAGTTCCTACCTGTGCTCCAATGGTATCACGAAGGTAACACAACTTTGAACAACCTACATAGTCTTGCCATCCAAATATACTCTCTCCACGTCTGAGTTCTCATCAATCTCCATTGTTTTATACTTGCACACAAACTCATTATCTTATCTCAATCTACCTGTAATTCCACTGCACTTCTTGTGTACCCCAAAAATTGAGTTGCTCCCAATTCCTTTTCAACAAACTGATCAGGGGAACTTTCTTCTTTTTGAGCACTTTCCAACACTACAACCACTGATCATCACTTTGGTCTTGGTGACATTCACTCTCAGACCTTTACTTTCCATCGTATTCCTCCAAGTCTTTAACTTAAATGTAAACCTTCCATTGTTTCACAGGCAAACACTAAATCCTCAGCATACACTATCTCTTCCGGACAACCTGTACGAAACTCCCTAGACAATGTTTCTAATCGACAAATCAAAAGCAACAGACTCAGTACAGATCCCTAATGTCTTTCGACTTAAACATTAAAGCTGTCACTAAATGTGCTGTTAATCTTAACACAACTTTGAGTATTTCTGCCATTGCTTGAATAACTATAACCAGCCATTTGCTTGACCCTAATTTACGCAAATCCCACCAAGCAACATCTTTTGCACTCCGTCAAAAGGTTCTCCAAATCCACAAAAGCAAAATACAGGTTCTATTTCTTATGAAAATAGTTTGCTTGCATTCGTCTCAAGACAAATATAGCATCAGTGATACTTCACCCAGGCATAAAATCAAACTGCATTTCCTCTATACTTATCTGACTTTTTATTTGCTGTTCAATTATTCTCTCAACCACTTGATCCATCAATTTTAAGCCTCTGTCATTACTTCTATTCAGAATTTCTCCTTTACGATTGTAACAGTACTAAGATCTTTCAGAACAAACCCCTCTCTTATGATCTGATTTGTCAAATCGTTGATAATCTAAGTGCCTGTTTCACCCGCAGCCATTACTGCACCAACACCTGAGGGTCTTGCAGCTATACTTTTCTTCATCTTACTCACAGCTTCCTGTACAATTTAAAAAAAATTTCTATAGCTTAATTATTTAAAAGTTTTTCTTTGTTTTTATAATCTTTTTTATTTCTGTCAAATTTTCAAAAGAAAGTAATTTTCGAAGTTAGAGAAACACCCCCCCCCCAAAAAAAAGCGCCAAAACATAGGTTCACAAAGCACCTAATAATGGAAGCTGCTCGACTGAGCTCCAATCTCTGGTTCCTTCTTGTATGATATTCGCAGCAAGAACTCGTCTTCTACTACAACTGAAAAAAACTTTCCTTTCTTCCTCTGTGTGACTAACATCAGGTGGAATTTCCATGAACAGAGTTTCTTTCCATCTCTGAAACACATTACCATGAGACTGCTTCCCTGCAGACTACAACATGGTTGTCTTCAAATCTAATGTCAACAAATACTTGTCATAAACCATCCTCATAAGTAATCAAATGTTCTTCATTTCATTCATCGTTTTCGGTTCTCGCATTATATTCTTCATCAATCAATCATTAACCTAATCTATCATTAACTCTTATCCTTGAGTGGCTTTTCGCCTTGAGAAGTGGTGACTTATTAATAAAAATAAAATAAATAAATAGTGAGTCACCCATTTTTTTTCCCTTCCTATTCTCTCATTTTGTTATATTTTTGCAACAATCTGTTGAGCGACAAAAAGAGCAGCAAATCGGAGTGGTCGTGACACTTCTTGAGGAAAATAAAATGGAGCTGTTCAGCTGTTAGAAAACAACATAGATTGCTATTCAGATTGATAGATTGATAAAGGAGCAGAAGGCTTTTGTAACCTGATCAGAGTCTGAGAGATTTATTCTGACCAGCATCCCCCCCCCCCTCCTTCCCCATTCTCTACAAAGAGTAAACATTTAGATATCGGTTGTTCGTTCCTTTCTATGATCCCATTCGTTGTTTCTACTTTTTCGTAGCATTTTGCCTTCTATTCCCCAAAAAATCTTTCACTGTCCATTTTGATTGCTTACAGGTGTTGCTCATTCTGCAAGAAGTCTTCCCAGCTGTCCAATTTGCAGAGAAAGCAACCAAGTTGAAGCCGAATTGGTGGTCAGCATATCAAACCCTTGGACGAGCACTTCTCGGCCTTGGAGAAGTCAAGTTGGTTCGTTAACAAAAATTAATTTTTTTTATTTTATTTATTTATTTATTTATTCAGTATTTGCTACTTATGCAGATTAGGACACAAGCTAACCCTAATCCTAACCGACACCAAATTAATTTTAGTTTGGATCCTAATCTGCATAAGTACCCAATATTTTAAAAATAAAACTCGTATGACTCGGTTTGATTTTCATAAATTTTCATGTTTGTTGTTACTGCTGTTATGCAGATGCATGCACCGAAGAGTGTTCAGACTGGAGCAGGTGCAAACAAAAAAATAAAACAACGATGAGATTGACTTTTTAAAACAGGATACGGACATAAAATTACAGAGTACACAAGTGAGAAGTGAACGGATTTTAAAGAGTCACATGATCACACTCGGTTGTATTCATCAAAAAATTGAATCAGCTTCTTCTCTTTCCAATGCAAGGCAGATCAGATATCAGAAATGCGCTTTCTTCCAGTTCTGCCTTAAGCTCAGACATAAACAAACAAAAATAAATTTAAGGGGGCAATAGAGAGAAATGATTAATTCTTTCAGACGACAATACAGTGACAACATTTTTGCTACAATATTCTTCAGCCTTGTTTGTGTATCTTTCATACTCAAGTACTTTTTTTGAAATCGTTCATCGTGGCGGAAAGTATAAGTGTCATGATGGTTATTGAGGCAGACTATTTGGATTTCATCTTCTCTTCCTTCTTTATCTGTCAATGTGCTTCTTAATTATCTCCCTTGATGCTGAGTTGTATGCCAAAAATATTTACCGTGTTTTGCATGCTGGTTCCTTTACATAAATAAATGGATCAACCTTGGTTGATGGCGACTAAAAGTCTCCCTTTTTGTTAGCTACTACACTGAGATGTAGGGGAAGGGTCCACTCCTTTCCCTGGATTGCTCCATTTACCCTTGATCCTCAAATTATACTGTCTAACAAGGAAAACAGCAAGTGACATTTTCTGAGTCTTTGCCATGACTCAACCAAGGATTCAACCCTGGTCTCCCAGCCCATTTAGCAAACACTCTAATCATTATACCAATGGTTGCAGAGCATAAAGTGCCGATTATAGCATATAGAAATGAAAGATAAAATAGTTACAGAACAAAATATTTATTGTATGAAACTAAAAAATGAAGTCTATCCTGATGTAGCGAATTGTTGCCAATTATTGTTTATACCAGGGGTTCCCAATCTTATTTCACTTGTGGACCCCTCTGTAAGATATGTTATCATCTGCATATATGCATATATCATTTTTTAAATCAAATATTTGTTTCTATGTTAGTAAAAACTAACAATGAATCAATTTTGTTATATTCATAACATAAATTACAAATCTAGAAAATTTCAATAAACTCATAATAAAACTAATAATCAAAATAAAATAAATAGAAACTTTTTTTTCATAGCCCCCACAAAGCTTCTGTGGACCCTGGTTTGGAATCCCTGATTTAAACCTTTTGATGAGGTGTGTGATTGGTCAAATGAATCCTGTCACAGACTATGGAATCAACAATGCTGAGTTTGAGTCTTATCAAATCTATTCTTTAATTTTGCACTTATGCTGTTGTCAGAAAAGGTATGAACCCCCCTCCACTCTATTAGTAAAATAGTGACATATAAATTAATTGCTGACAATAGGTATTGTGTTTTTGGCATTAAATGACCCAAAAAGGGGTTGATATGCTAGAAAACAAACACACAACATTGTGGTGGAGGGTAAACAAGTTTGAATTAACATATTTTGAAGCAACCTGTTCAATCTAATCGTTATACAAAACTTGAGAGTGTTAGTGTACAAATAATCAGCAAACAGTTTCATAAAACAGACTAATTGATATTTGATATTTTATTTCTACGTTTTTTTAGTGATCGCTTTTTTCGTTTTTTTTTTTAAACAGGCAATCGCCATGTTATGTTATCATGAGTACATGTAAGGTCCGAATAAAGAGAAAAAAAGGAGAATTATAAAGAAATTTACATATATATACATTTATTGTCACCGAGGCAGTTTGGGCAAATGTAAGAAGGATATACAAATATTGCTACATAAAGTGGTGAAAACACCAGATGTAGTTACTAACTGAAAGGCTACATTAAAGAGCTACATTAATTGTCCAAAATACAATCGAAAAGAACATGTATTTTCAAGGTAAACAAATAGAGAAAGATATGAATGTACAATGTATAAACAAATATTACTCACATCAGAATTGAGCCATTCTGGGAGTCTCGTCTGACTCTGGCCAAAAGGTGCCTGATAATAACATCATCTAGCTTTGTGAAAACTATGCTAAGATACAGACCCAATCAGACAATCGTCCAATAGGCTTGTAAGCCAGCCAGGAAAGAGTTTCTGATTTACGTACATGCAATACCACATTTTGTGTAAAGACCTTAAAGGAATACATTACCAAAATTATCATTTCTATAGTTATTTTATTGTCATGATATTTCATGTGTAATAATATTTTATAAATTCTAAAATGCAAAACTAAAAACAAAATTTTCTTTTTCTTTTCCTTGTAAGTATTTGCTGTATAAAAACATTTTCTAAACTTTAAAAAATTGTAAATTATATTAAAGCAATTGTTTATCAACCCTAAAAACGAAAACTCATCGGCTTGACAGGTGCTATGCTAATTGATATTTATATTAGCATTTAAGTTTTATATTCTTTGTTTATTTGTTTTTCTTGCCTGATCTGTGATCTCTTGACCTTGGAACGGACTTCCAGGGGATGTAGTAAATGCACTAAAGACGCATCAATTTAAGGCAAAATTGGACAGGTGCTGGGCTACTGTATCCACTTTCGTGTAAATTTCTACCCCCCTTCTTTCCCTACATGGCAACTGAAGTATACTTGTTTAATATTTTGCTAAATTTATTAAATTGAATTGTTTTTCTTGCTTAATCTGTGTCTATTTCTTTATACATTTTTTTGTCTGTGTTCATAGGCTGTCCGTGCATTCAGTAAAGCTGTCCATCTCAACCCAACGGTGAAGGAATTATGGAAGGAAGACTTGCAGTGGGCCTGCACCCTACTAGAACAGAAGAAACACATCTCAGCAGAATTGGTTGACTCTACCCTGACAAACAGCGCCACCATTAAGGAACTGGACACAGAGAATCGAACGAATGATGTTGAGGAATATACAGAAGATACGAGTAGGCAGGACAAGGTAGACTCGGATGATGAAGATGATGACGCTCTTGCCGTTGAAAAGTATAGCAACTACAGGCAACAGAGGATCGGGAGCTATCGAAATCCGAGCCCACCTCTCGCACCAACAACGGAGACTGTAAAACCACACAAAGAATTGTCTCCAGCACACGAGAAGTCGTCTTCACGGCACGAGGAATTGTCACCGCCACATGAGGAATTGTCACCACCACACGAAGAATTGTCACCACCACACGAGGAATTGTCTCCATCGCACGAGTCCTCGCAGACAAAAAAGACTGTTAAATCAGTGCCAACAGATTACGTTATGATGCGGTAATGGCAGTTGTTAGCATTTTTCTCATGACTTCATTTTTACTTACAAACTGACTTTAATCAAGGAATCTCCATCTTATCATGAAAATCATTGACAAATCTCGTGCGGATGTTTGCGTGCATGTGAGAGTATCTGTATTGCATTTTATTCATTCAAAATAAAACATCACTTCATTGTAAAACGCAGTTTCTTTAATTATTTGCCTTCTCTTTGCTTTTTTGGCATTTTTGTTTTACATTTTCAGCCTCCTATATAAATAAAAAGAACCTACACTTGCTTCCAACTGACTCAGAACAATCCCTCATTCATATGAGGTACAACCACTATCAATAAATTCTCTTTCTCCTTCTGTGTGTCTAGAACTAAGCGGAACTTCCATGAACAAAGTTTCTTTCCTAGAACTGCTGTCTGTGGAACACAGTACCACAGAGCTGCTTCCCTGCTGACTATAACATTACCGTTTTCAAGTCCAATGTAAACAAATTCTTGTTGAGCCATTCTCTTAAATAATCAATTTCTGACCAGTTACAACCATTGTTACTAACCCCCTCAGTGTTTCACCGTCTACCTGTCAAACACAATAACCCTTATCCTCGAGTGGCCTTATGATCACCCTAACCAACTAAGGCACATTGCCACTGAGATGTAAAGGATTACTGAGAATTATGGGGCCAGATTTATAGGGACATCTTCAGTGGGAAGTTGTGCAGCAAGATGTTTGTTGATATTACATTTAAAGTTCTGCATGTTGGCACAGTCAGGGAAACGTGGAACAGGGAGGGAATTCCAAAAGCAAGCAGTTCAAGGAAAGAAGCTATTAGAGAAGGAAGCTTTTCAGCTTTTAGGGACCTCTACAGTCAAAGGGTGGGATTTTGCTGATTAACAGTTTGGTCGGGGGTATTTATGTTGAGAGGCACAAGTGCAGCAAGTTCGTTGGAACACATTCCATTGAAATACTTATAAAACAAGCACAGGGATATAACTGCAGAGATGAGAGAGGGGCTGGGTCTTAGTAGCAGTGTGGGACCTATTAGATTAGAGGCTGTTTTTTGAACTCTGTCAAGAAGGAGAGACAAGTGGTTGGTGCACCAGTCCAGATGTGGCAACAATACTCCATGCATGGGCGAATGGTGACTTTGTAGAGATATAAGATACTGGCAAGTGTGAGAAGTTTTCTAGCCCGGTAGAGGGAGCTTACCTTCTTTGCAGCAGACTTGGTAGTAATTGTATGTATTTGTTTCAATTCATGTTATCTGTGAATGTTAGGCTGAGTAGTTTGAATGATGAACTCTCAGTTAGCATGCTATCAGCCATAGCAATCAATGGTTAGAAAGTTTTCTTATAATTGTTAAAGGAAAGAAACTTTGCGTTAGTAGCATTAAATGTAACCATTCATTTATAGCCCCATTATATGGTCGGACACTGTTGAAATACTGATATCAATTGCCTTAGACATTCCTTTTACACTTTGATGTGGGATTTGTTCAACAATTGTTTTCAAACATTCATTGCTAAGAGTGCATCGCTATTCTCTATCTTCTCCATCTTCAAGGCTCTCGTTACCACTACAGACTTTCTGAAACCATCTTTGTACTGTCCGACCATTTGTGCATCATTCTTTCAATGTTTTTTGGATGTTCGGGAAGCATTATAACCGTGCAAGAAAAGTATATGCATTTCTTCTTTTTTCATCTTCGTTAATTAGTGCTTATATATTTTAAAATTATTAGAAAATTTATTAAAGAATACACATTAATTATTAAGTATGTAAAATTTTGGGTGCTTATACAGATGGGGGTACATATGAAAAACGCTGTTACACAGGTGAAAATCGCAGTTCCAAATAAATTAACCGGAAAACTCTTTGATATACTTATACAAAAATAAGTATCTACACCAAAAATTAGCAAAAATTATCAAGTAGAATTTTGATTAAAATATCATATTTTAAGGATCTACCAATGTTTAGAGCCAAAAACACGTAGATCAGGGGCATATAACTCAGTCTGTCATATAAACAAGTAGTAAATGTATGGTGGTCGGCAAAATACGATAAAGCTGATTTTTATTTCTAATTAAAATTCGACTTGATAATTTTTCGTAAGGATACTTATTTTTGTCTGATATAAGTATAAACAATAGTTTTTATTTGAAAATGCGTTTTTCATATGTGCCCCCATCTGTATAAGCACCAAATTTTGTATAAAACACTGTAAAAATAGCAACCATAATCAACTTTTTTCAAAGTGTTAAAAAATTGTCCAATCGTTCATACCAGTCAAAGATACGTCCTCGACAATCAGTCCGACAGTCTGGATCATTTTTGAGTAAGTGATTACCTTACTTCTGTCAGACTGAGAGCTAATTCTATGTAATTCTAAGCAGTCCACTCTCCCAGGCTTTACCTTCTTTCTTTGAGAAGAGGATAGTTTATTGCGATCGGGAAATCATGATGGGGCTGTTCAGGCATTTTTGTGAATCAAAGTAGACCCACTTCTTTTACACTGGGTTTTCAATCCCTACTTTCTGACCGTGGTTCATCATATCTTCACGCAGTGGGAGGAAAATAAATACCTATGTTAGAATTTTCTTAAGGAGTTCAATCTGCTTAAGGGGTTCAATCCCAGATTGATGGAAGAAAATCAGAATTTTACTGATCTACTGGTTAGCGGATGAGAATATTCAACTTGGCCTGCTCACTGTCAACACACACTTTACAGTGAGTTAAATAAGATGATAATAATATTAGCAGACATTACAGAAAAAAAATATCTTTCAATTCTGAGTGAATAAAGTTTCCATTTGTAAATCCATTCAACAGCAGGAGCCGCAGAACATCTAAACGGGGCGTAATTAGTCTACTGGATACCGTCGCGATCTATTGAATTATCCATACTGAATTAAAATCCTATTAGATCTATTGTGATTGTTAATCATCGTTAGGGATTCCATTGTATGTGAGAGTGGCAGCATACAACACAACACTATTGTATGGCTGCAAGATGTGATCGACAATGAAATGTCAAAACAACATGATCCTTGCTGCAATGCATCATCATCATCATCATCATCATCATCATCTTCGGTTTAACGTCTGTTTTACATGCTGGTATGTGTTGAATGGCTTTTAGAAATTGACTTCCAAACTAACTTATCTCTTCCCAGGTCTTTATTTATCCTTCTTTCTATCAAGTCCATCCTTATCACTTCCTCTCATGTTTTCCTTGGCCTTCCCCTGTGAACTGGACCTTTTACCTTGACTGTTCTATATCTACTAACCCAGAAACTATCACCCATTCTTTCAACATGGCCATATCATCAAAGCCTCTTGTTTTGCATTCATCTTCCTATACTGTCCAGATTTAATCTTCCTCTGAGTTCATCAGATCTAAGCCTGTCTTTAAGACTTGCATTATACATTCATAGTATCATTTCCACATTATTTATCTCAATGCAACGCATGTCTTCAAACCCTAACCAGCCAGACTTCACCTCCATACATCATCACACTGCATACACATGCCTGATAGACTCTTCCCTTGGTTGACAGTGGTAATGCTCTGCAGGTTAGTAATGGCAAAAGTTCACTGAATTTACTCCATCCACTCATAATTCTTGCTATCACACTAGCACCTGCTCCACCCTGTGCTCCAATGGTACCACAAAGGTAACAAAACTTCTGAACAACATTAACAACTTTGGTATCCAAGGAGTCTGAATGTTGGACTCTCGGATAGGGTGCTATTAGCCACGACAATCGGTGGTTGAAAAGGTTTCTTATAATTTTTAAAGGAAAGGAGCTTTGTCTTAGTAGCATTAAATGTTACTATCCATTTATGTCCCCATTCAACTATAGACTGGTGGACATTTACTAAGGATTCAGCCAATCATGGTGGTAGACATTAAAATCCCCAAATATGTGTATTTGGGTGCTCGGTTCTAATGAGAGTACTGCATCTATGTTATCCGAGACAAAGTCGAGCAGGATACAGTCCTGGGTCTAAAGAGAACAGTAGATTAAATATAAGTAACTACCGCTGTGTTGTAAGGTTAATCAAAAGCACATGTAGGCTTCAGGGTCTGATTCTAGCTATGTTCTCTAATCAAGAGGAGGGTGTTACGAATACAAACTCTGGGTCCGTGCATATGTTTGAAAGAGTCCTTATGGTAGAGTGAAAGGTATCCAGTCATGGCAAAACGATTAGAGGAGATTGAGGAGTGTAGGTTACTTTCACTTAGTGCTAGGATATCTGGGAAGTTTACTAGGGGAAAAGATTCTATGTCATTGGTGTTGGTTCTCAGCCCTTGGATATTTGTGAATGCAAGCCTCAAGGGAGGAGACAAATGTGTTGTTTTTAGGTGGGCGTCTGGTTTGAACTTGTTTTTTTTGTAGTGACATTTTCTAGGTTTTGGATATAGTGAGTTGGGCAAAGTGAGTGTTTGTTTGATGCCAGTAAGCTCACACAAGTAGACTTTGGGCCAAGTCTCCATCTATGGGGTTGTGGCCTCAAGAAAGCTCACCAGAGATAAGTGCAGGGTCCGTTTCCATGCGCGATATGACGCTACAGTTACCCCGATATTATACAACTGTTGATAGAGCAGCCACTCTTAATGCTACCTAAGAATTAGGGCTCCTGTCAGAACAAGAGAGGCCCAGACTAATCATGTAAAACTAAGTGACAAGCAAGTGTCCCAAGTTGCCCAGATAGAGAGAAAGAGAAACAGTGTTCATTGCCTTAGGAAACAAGGCTGCTTTTGAAGTGTCTCTGTGATGGTACCTCCTCACCTGGCTAAGAAGGAGTGCAAAGGTCGGGAGATAGGCAGAGCCTATCTATTCCTTAAACACTTTTAGGTTTGTAAGCCGGATATTTTGTTCAAGGCTCCAGCTCTAGCAATGTTGTCAACCAGGACTAAGGCGGTCTCCCTTCTCCAGTGGTGTGATTCTAAGTTGTATGAAGTCACTAGCACAGGTTTTATATCAGAGTGTTCCTTCTCCTAGATAGATGATCTGACAAGATCTATGGGTCCATCACACTGAGAGGGATAATCCCATGCCTGACTATTATGCCAGGTATTTCTGCAGCCCCGTATGGATAGATAAGAAACATTAAGTTTCTACTTAGAATAAGTTTTCATGTCCCTTCAAAAGAAATTGAAGATAGGTTTCCTTCTCATAATGGATAGAAAGGGGGTCAATTTAAAGAATTAGGAGCATACTTACAAAGATTAAAATCAATATATAATAATACTAGATCATGTCAAGTATTCTTATTCCAATTTTAGTAAAAATCCATTACATGATTTTGATTTTTGATTTTAGAAAATTTCTAAAATTTAAGAGATCTTAAGAAAAAATTGAAATTCAAGGAATATTGATTAATTGGTGTCTAATGACTATGAATCAAATTTAGTGCAAATCTGAAATATTTGAATTTTGTTCCATAAAACCCTTTAAAATACCCCAAAGAAACTGAAATTTGAGGAATATCTATAAATTGATGTCTAATACCTATTCTTAAAATTTCAGAAAAATCTGAAGTATCTAAATTTTCACGAAGTGCTTTCACCACATTAGAATAAAGCTAAATTAAACTAAATATAGCCTAAATTTTGACGCCTTACTTCTAGCAATTATGTTCCAAAATTCATAATAATCAGTGAATTAATTTAGGAATGAATTGAGACTGAGAATAATAAGAGACCAGAATACTGTTGGTAAAGGTTTTAATTACAAATTAATACTACAATAACAGTGATGCAGCCGCAACTTCGCTCTTAACTGGTTCTTCAAAAGAGTTGTTTGCTTCTCTCGGTTCAGAAAGTGGCATACTTTCCTTCTCACTTGTAGGGCTTTCTGGTCCACTAACAGGTGACATGCAATCATCCACTGGGCTTATAGTATTATCTCCATTAATTGATTTGGAAGCCAAATCTTGTACGTTAATGGTGGTTTCGATGCCAGAGGGTAGACATACATGGGCATAGTGAGGATTTATTTTCATTAAAGGAGCAGGTGTTTTTTAGCCTTTGAAAAGAAGTCTAATACCGAAAGAGATCATGGAAATTCTTTATTGCGATAAGTATTTTGTCTGAAAAGTTTTGGATAAATTTGATGTAATCAAAAGAGTAATAATTCGTCTCTGTGTTTTCAGATTTAGAAGAGGTGGAATCTGAAGTAGAGGTTTGAACTGATCATAGTCAGGCAATATTTGGCTGTTTTGGATAGTGTACCCCAGTAAAGTTATGGACGGGACTGAAACAATGCTTTTATTCTTATTAAGCCTGATGTTGTACTGTTTAGCTACCGCATAAAATCTTTGAAGATTATAGTCATACTTTTTGGGTTTTTTTTTCCACAGATTGTAATGTTATTAACATAGACAAATGTATCTGATAATTTCTCCCTGTCAACAATGCTTCTTTGGAAGACACTTACTCTATCTATAAACCGAATGGCAGGCAAGTAAACTGGTACAATTTACTATCTACTTCAAAGGCTGTAAATTTACGATCCTCATTACTGACTGGGATTTGATGCTAAGCTGATTTAAGATCATGAGTATTGATTTACTCCTCTCCAGGAGTTAGGCACAAGGCCAGTTTTTATCTTACTCCCACAAGTAAGATGTGACCCAAGGTCGGGTCGGGAAAGTGGGGTTTAAAAATTTCCTGGGCAGCCCCGTCGGCATTCCCCGGTAGGGGCGCCTCAGGCAGTAAGTAATAAACTTACTCCTCCCCAAAAGAGGGGAGGCGAAGCCTGGGAGGGTGGACCTCCTAGAACTGCACAGGACAGACCCATAGACCGGCGTAAATCGAGCCCGAAGGCTAAGACAATACCAGTCTATGGGGTGCAGTATCCATCGGAACAGATACTACACTTTGATCTTAGCCAAAAGACCAATTTATTTATCTTTTGGATGATACATTTCTTTGAAGTAAAAAATGGAAAATTACAAAAGATGTGGCACAAGGCCAGAGTTGGGTTGAGTGGGTGGTGGTCGTGTGTCATTCTCTTGGTCTATTCTCTAAACTAGTTTCAGTCACCAAAATACCTCATTCACTCTTTGGGCAGGCTACCTAATATTAACCCCAATTTGTTATGATGTTTTTTATTTACAAATAAGTGGGTGTACAAAATTCATTGGCTGGGTGAGGGGTAGAAAAAAAATAAATTTTTTTTTGTTAGTAAGGCCCTCCCAAATCTATCTAAGTGTGAGCTGCTCACTGTTTTCCGGTTTGTTTCAAGAGCCGAAAACAAACGAGTCAGTTCCGACGGGGCAGAGCTCATTCGTGCTACTAGCTAAGAGACTTTGCTTTCTGGGGTGGGGTCTGATAAGACCTTAGGTCGGCGTGCACCATGCCTAGGCAGGGAACACGTACTCAAACTTGGCACGTCCAAACACACACAAACTAGCGGTGTGTATCCACCTTCTTTTAAATAAAGCTGAGTGCAATCTCCTCCTATCACACCTGATTTTGACCTTAAGCTGATGTTTAAAGTGCGAAATCAGTTCGTAATCAGAAGGTGATTCACGCCCTTTCCCTATATCTATGCGTGAGGTCCACACTACAAGTCTAGCTATGGCTAGGATCGTGAGAAACACCATTTGTTTCTCCCTGCACCACGGAGGCATCACATTGTACACTACAGATGCTACGTCCAAGGGTACTGACTGCTCGGGAGTGATACGAGCCATCACCTCGTTCACATACTTCCAAAACTCGCGCAATTTGATGCATTCAAAGAAGGCGTGCTCTGCCGTTTCTTCTTCGACGTCTGCGTTTATGCAACGCAGACAGAAGGGGTTTTCTCCACAGTTAGTTTTGAAACGTCTGTATTCGAGGGGCAGCGCGTTCCGGACCAATCGCCAGGTCAGAGAAAACTCAGTGTTATTGAGATGACTCCAACCCGGCGCCCAATTCCACTGAGAGCGGATCTCAAAAAAATGTATTGGGGGGGGGGGGAGATATATGCTAAGTGTTAATAACGAAGAATATTCGGTTTATAAGTGACTACGATTGAGTCACGTGAGCCAAAATGCTGGCGACGGGGGCTGGGCGTCGGTGGGCGGCGGTTGGCAAAAATCCATCAATCTTCATTCTATTTCGTAAGGTAAATAATTAATAAACACAAAAAAATGTATTGGGGGGGGGGATACATGCTAAGTGTTAATACGGAATACTATTCTGTTCATAAGTGACTACGATTGAGTCACGTGAGCCAAAATGTTGGTGCCGGGGGCTGGGCGGCTTGGGCGTCGGTGGGCGGCGGTTGGCAAAAATCTGTCAATATTCATTCTATTTCGTAAGGTAAATAATTAATAAACAAAAAAAAATGTATTGGGGGAGGGGGATACATGCTAATTGTTAATACGGAATACTATTCTGTTCATAAGTGACTACGATTGAGTCACGTGAGCCAAAATGCTGGCGCTGGGGGCTGGGCGCCGTTGGGCGTCGGTGGGCGGCGTTGGGCTGGGGGTAAAAGTGCCACCCACAAATAAATGTTACCAAAGGCAAGATAAGTTACTCTTTTACCTACCTGGATAAGGTTATTTGTGTTTTAACTTATTTTAAGGCGTTTTTTAGTTCGATTTAAAACTAGTGTCGAGACGTCATATTGAAATTGAAAACACAAAATGGCCCTATTTGATCAAGTGACGTGACGACACCAGTTTTAAATCGAACTAAAAAACGCTTTAAAATAAGTTAAAACACAAATAAATTTATCCAGGTAGGTAGAAGAGTAACTTACTTTGCCTTTGGTACCATTTATTTGTTGCTTATTTGTTTTTTTCACCCCTTTTTCGTTGTTTTAGCTCTCGTTATAAATGCCAAAATGAAAAATAGGTTTTATTTAATTTTATGTAAATTTATTTTCAACTTAGAAAATTGATCTCTTTTCCTTACTCCCTTCATTCCCCTCCCCCCGCTGAATCCCCCTCCCTCTTTTTTGCCTGCATATCTCCCCCTCTCTGAATCCCCCTCCCTCATCTCTCAAAATAAATTTCTTTTTTTTTTCTTTTTTTTTAATTATCTGATAAAACAAGTCTTGAATTAAAGAAGAAACCATTCTATGTGGAAATTGCAGGTATTAATTCTTTTTTTTAAATAAATATTTCACTGACAATGTTAATATTTCGCATTTAATACTCGTCTATACTTAGATGACTTTAAAAGGTTATAATTATTGCATTGATGGATTTAAAACGAAAGAACATCTTGAGTCAAATCTATTTTTTCTTCCATGAAAGAAAAGTTGGTTCAATTTAGCAACTGTTAAATAAGTGACTTAAATTACTTGTAATTCTTTGAATGTAATTTTTTATTTTTTCCATAGTTTTCCTGTTATTTAAAAAAAAAGAGTCTTAAAAACAAATAGTCAACAAATAACTGTTACCGCAAGCAAGAAAAGTTACTTTTCTACCTACCTGGCTATTTTTTTGTTGTGTTTTATTTATATGTTATACACTATGACACTTGAAAATGGCGGGTTTACAAACCCGCCATTTCCAAAAAATGGTGCCAGAGGTTAATCGAAGTGAAACCTCGAGATCGTAGAACTCAAAAATCGAAATGTAAACAAAAATATAGCTAATATACCGTTCTGTTGAATATTACACTTTTTACCGAATGATGACATTTATTAGCTGTATTGGTAAATTTGTCGTTTCCCAGCCAAATTGGCAGACGATGAATCGGTTGCATTTTTCTGATTTTTTTCAAACCGCACAAACGAGTAAGTAAACCCAACTAAATTGTTTCGGACTAATTTTCCCACTGTATTTCCCTCAAAATATTTGAAGGCAAATTTAAAATTAGTTCAAAACAATTTATTTGGGTTTACTTCCTCGTTTGTGAGGTTGTAAAATGCAGCCAAATCATTGTCCGCTATTTTGGCTGGAAATGACAAATTGGTTAAAATATCGGTGTGCGGACAAAAGCCCACCAGAATAAGTCAAACATGGACAAAAGCTCACCAACGTAAAAATAAATTAATTTTTAAAAATTAAAAAAGTATTTTTATATTTAATTTTTTTACAATTATCAATGTAACTCTGTCTGCAATTTTTTTTCGTGACAACATTTTTTTAATTTCATGTTTAAACGTATTTCCGGTACTTTATATATACTGCATTTTTTTTTTACAGATTACATCATAAAAAACACGTACCCTTTTTACTACTAACCCAAAGTCCGGTGGTAAAACGAAAAATACATTTTAAAAATATTATGTATTACTCATCTTTTGCGGAAAGAAAAAACAATTATTTTAGATTGAAATTGTGGGATCAGTTTTGCATATAGTTTTAACATAAAATGATCCCCCATTTTCGAGCCATTCTAACTTTTTAGCCCAGGCAAGTTTGAAAATAACTTTTACAGCCTACAGTTACTTTTATTTGTTGTATATTTGCTTTTTTAGCGTTTTTACTCTGCTGAGCGTCGTAAAAGATTCCCCAACATATTTAAAAAAAAATTTTAATAATTAATTTATTTTTACGTTATTTTTACGTTCGGGGTTGACTTATTTTGGTGGGCTTTTGTCCGGTGGGCTTATGACCGGTGGGCTTTTGTCCTACCACCCTTTTGTCCTACCACCAAAATATCGTTTAGCGTAAAAATACTCATAGCACTATCAAAATTTAATATTATTTGAAATTCTTTTAAGGAGAGGACTTTTTGAACCATAGTGAATCATATTCCATAAAAAAATTGGGCATTTATAACAACATCTAACATAACAAAAAAGGGGTGAAAAACCCCCCAAACATATATGCAAGAAATAAATGGTACCAAAGGCAAACTAAGTTACTCTTCTACATACCTAGATAAGTTTATTAGTGTTTTAACTTATTTTAAAGCGTTTTTAGTTCGATTTAAAACTAGTGTCGAGATGTCACGTGGTTAAAGATGGCGATTTTGTGTTTTCAATTTTAGCATGGCGTCTAGACACTAGTTTTAAATCGAACTAAAAACGCTTTAAAATAAGTTAAAACACAAATAAACTTATCCAGGTATGTAGAAGAGAAACTTATTTTACCTTTGGTAACATTTATTTGTTTTTTGTTTTTTACCCCTTTTTCGTTCTGTTAGAAATTTTTTTCAACAAAAAATAACTATTTCTGAAAAAAGTTTTTGAACAATTTTTACATTTTTTCTAAGATTAACACTTATATGAACAAGTAAAAAAATACATTTAATAACATATTAGTGTTTACCAATGTTTTTCCTTAGAATTTGAAATAAAACTTTTTAAAAATATTATAAATTATTTTTACGTTACGAACTGCGTCAATTTTATCAATCTTTTTTACATAATTGATTAAAAGCTTTAGTTATTCGATTTATTCTTAACGTGTCGTAACGATAAATTACATTAATTCTTTTAAAAATAAAGTGTATTTTTTAATTTTAAGTGTGAAAAAGTAAAGGTAAAAAGGCATGATAAGGGCCGGCTGACTGGCTAGTGGGCCGTGTGCAAAACCAGTTTGGCCTTTTTATGGTCAAATGTCACGAATTTGGTGTGTTTTGGCCATCGAAAATTCCGTTAGGTCTTTTTGGTGTGAATATTCTGAAGTTCACTTATGCGAGCCCAGGCGTATCGCAAAATTGAAAACAAACACAAATACTTCGCTAAAAATGAAGAACAAACACAGAAAAATGAAAAAGTGCCGTTTTCTCGCAAAAAAACTTTTATAAATACTCGTGTCACTTTTTCAGAAATTTATTTCTATTTTGGGCATGAGGGGTGGGGGAGGTCAACATGTTGCCACTGTACAAATGTGTGTCAAGGTTAGCCGTCTGGTTGCGAGTTGTTTTCCCGGTCTTTTTTTTCAGCAGCATCATCGTTGTAATGAAGTCTAGAGTTGACGTAATTCCGGTGTAGCCTCGGTCTGGTTGCGAGTTGTTTTCCCGGTCTTTTTATTCAGTGCCGACCTGGGAGCAGAAGAGAACAGTTCGGTTCCAACGGACTCTGTCTGTTATCAAAATGGACGTAAAATATTTGGATGTTTTCTACTCGTTCTTAGAGTAAGAACGCTTTATTTAGAAATTCAGGGTATCTGAGAGACCCTATTTTTAAAGAAATATATTTTTCCTTGAAGGGATCAACCTTATGACAAAAGTTTTTTTTGCTGTGCAAAGACAAGCGTCTTTAAATTTAAAGAAAATTCCCAAATACTGCCTTTTGGAGGAAGGACATTTCAGGAGAATTTCATTTGAGAAGTAATTTCAAGAACTTGGAGATCCTTGGAATAAAAAGTGTCGAAAGAAAAATAAAGTGGGACATTTGAAACGGACATTTCAATAGAAAAGAAAAAAACTAGTCCAAACTATACCAGAGACGATTCGCCAACCAACTGCTACGGTCCTCTATATTTTGAGTTTTATTTTATTGTTTTATGCCCCTTTGAGACCCCTTTGTTAAATTTATAAGAAGATTTCTTTAGTCTTTATTATGTTTTTATATGAAAAAAAAAAAGGAATTAATTTGTTTCAAGTTCGTTGTGCCAACGAACTTTACCCCTATGTGATCTTTCAGGTCATAAGTTTTTTTTATCTTGGTTACCAAGGTTAGCATAGTTAACCTAGCTTTGGGAATTAAAAGCAGCCAGCCCCATTTTAATGTTAATAAAACTCTATTTTAACACAACCGAACCTCTTATTTTATCTTTTGCCCTTGCCATGTTTTCTTTTAAGCTGTGTTTTTAACCCCTTTTGTTACCACCAAATTCGGATTTTGCTAACGACCACAAAAATACGAAAGTATTAGTTTGTTTTCAATTTTGCGATACGCCTGGGCTCGCATAAGTGAACTTCAGAATATTCACACTAAAAAGGCCAAACGGAATTTTTGATGGCCAAAACACAACAAATTCGTGACATTTAGCCATAAAAAGGCCAAACTGGTTTTGTGCACGGCCCACTAGCCAGTCGGCCGCCCCTTATGCCTTTTTATCAAAGTAAATTAAAGTCAATGATTACACTGACAATTTATTCATTGAAAAAAAAGTTAAAACAATTATTTACTAATTAAATAAATTCAATTTTGAAAGAAAATGTCATGTTTGAATTCTATTTATTTATTAATAAATAATTGTTTTTAACTTTTTAAATATTTATAAATGAAAATAAGACAAAACAAATACAAATCTGTCCAAATAATTGACGATGAATTGTGAAATTAACGAAATTGTTGAATCTCTAAAAATAAAATTTTGAAGGCGATGTAAAAGTGAGTGGTGTGGAGGGTTAATCCCACCTGTTTATTACAGAACAGGGCCACCATACTAATCCAAGTTCATCCTTAGTAGAAATTATCCAATTTTTTAAATTCTTTTTTTCGTTATGTTCCTGGGTCTCAAATTAGTCAATTTTTGGTTTATTTTCAAGATTATAAAAAAAATTTCTTGCGCTGATGATACCACGTTTATGTATGAAAGGGAAATATAATTATGTCACATTTTTTATTTTCCCAGAAACTCTAATTATTAAAATCACATGAAATATTTTTTGCAATTATATTATTTTTTGCTGAAAATATTGATTAAACAATGCTTCATTCAATAATAATATCGCTAATTCAAAAAATTAATTTTTCTTCGAGTTATAGTGATTTTGTTAACACAGTATTTAGGGGCCTTTTTTGTAATATATAAAAAATATTAAAAATTTATTTTTTTAATTGTTAACATCTACACTGCTTTATTTTCATAAAAAACAAAAAAAAGTTAATGCATTTTTTTTATTAATATATAAAAATTTAACTTTAGTAAAGGTGTTTTGTTTAAAAAATAATAATACATTTTCACTAAGATTTAAAAAAAAATAATGGTTTCATTATATTCCTAGATTTTAGTAAATTTTTAAGTGAAGGGGGGGGGTCAAAATGTTTTTACATTTTGGGAATCGGCCATTGATTTTGCACGTACCTAGTAATATAACTTCCGGTGAGAGTTTCAGTTTCCCAAATTTATTTATTTATTAAATTGTTAGGTGAAAGTACAGAATAGTTAACAAAGTCCCCTTCCCCACACGAAGAATGGTTTTCTAAATAATGTTAATATTTAAGTACTGTCCGCAAACTGCAGAAGATTATTTAGAAAGCCATTCTTACATGAGGAAGGCCGAGCTTTGTTAACTATTCTGTACTTTCACTTAACAATTTAATAAATAATTTAATAAGTACAAAATTTGGCAAGCCACAAGAGAAAGTGACCCCAAAACAGGAAGTCTTTAATATCAGGAACTGAATATGACCAGACACCGTTTGCTGCGTACTTTGAGTCGGGGATTCTTCTGGTTTGCCATGAAAATTGTTTCATTGTTCAAGAATTCTTCTACATTTACGAATAACATTGTTCAAATGTTCAGGCATAGTAGGGTAAACCGGGGTGAAATGGGCCACATTTTAGCATTTTCCTTCTGTGAAATTTGATAACTTCCCCCAAAACTGCATGCATGAAGGTGCAAATGGGGTCTCAGCATTCAGTCGAATGAAGATAATGCAGGGTAATGTTCCCTATAGTTTTAAAATGTACCAAGTTTTATGAGGTACTTTACGTATCTTGAAAAAAAAAAAAATTACCGGGGTGAATAGGGCCACCTATATTAAGAGTTTAAAAACCATCGTAAAAAAGAGCATTAAAAATTTTTTCATCACCACATGAAGATTAAATGAAGTTTCTTTACTCTTGCATACATTTATTTACAATAAAAGTCACGTTAAAGATCAGTATCGCTATAACACCCAGGGCACCCATACTCATCATACATCAACCAACTCATATCATAAAATGAACTAATACAATGTCTAGACAGTCACATTTGGAATATTGTTGGAATTTATTTGAGCCCCCCCTCACAGATTGGCTGTCAGGCATTGCAACCCCTATTCTCTTAGGTGTCACGTGAGCCAGCCCTTAAAAACCCTTGCACACGGCTTCCCGCTCTCTTTTTGACGACTCCGCTTAAGTCAGCAATACATCGGCTGGCATCCTTAGTGACAACAGCCCACGATGGCAGTCACAGAGAATGACCTTCCGCAGTTACCCGAACTCTATACAGATAAGTTCTCGCGAACCACGTTTTCGTACCCCCCCCCCCTCTCAAATTCACTATGCCTAACTGAACTTTGAAAACTCTGTAAATATTCTATGACTGCAACTTTCTCTTTCTTAGTAAAATTGCTGTGAAACTACATTCTGGTGTTTTGTGTTCCTTCTCTCAGACTTTCGTCCTATATCTCTCTTTTGATGATTTATCTGCACATTGTTACCCCATTCTCACGTGCGAGAATTGAACTTTATTTACAGGATTATTTTAATCCCAACAATATTCTTAAACAACAACCAAAACTCTGCAATGCAGAATTTTGGTTGGGAATCGCAATCACTGTGCAGTTTTGAAGTTGCATACCCCTCTCCTGCTAGATTCGATAAATATTATGTAAAAATGCAGGGTGGCCCACTTCACCCCGGTCACTTAATTCTAAGAAAAATCTTACTTCCCATCAAAAATTGTTAAAAGGCTTTGCAATTCTTCTTCTATGGCCTTCTCACTTGAAGGCTATCATACACTAAAGTTTTCGAGTGATCTAAATAGAAATCGTCAAAAGGTTTGATTAGATCGCAAAAAAGTGCATACGTTGACATTCACACTTCCTTCTTCACCAAAATGCAGGGCAGAAAGAATGATAGAGTTTCAATGGCCATATCATAAAGACAATGCCGGATGCAATCCATAATGGAAGCATTAAACTCTAGGAGAAAGTAGAGATAAGCGTTCGTGGCTCACTTCACCCCGGTGGCCCACTTCATCCCGGGTTACCTTTTTCTTGTATTGGTATTCAGTTTTTGGTGCTTGTACATAAGAATGTACGGGTGAAATATGGCAGTTTCACATAAATTAACAGGAAAACTCCTTGATATACTGAAGTAGCAGGCAAAAGTAGGGATCTACACTAAAAATTAGGGAAAATTATCGAGTAGAATTTTAATTAAAAATATATAAAAGTTTTATCATATTTTTTTTCTATTCTCCATTGATTATAACTTGGTGAAATGACAGATTGACTTATCTTCCCTTTTTTTATATGTATTTGCGCCCTTATCAATGGAGAATCGAAAAAATACGATAAAACTGATTTATATTTTTAATTAAAATTCTACTCGATAATTTTCCTTAATTTTTCGTGTAGATACCTATTTTTGCCGTATACATAAGTATATGAAAGAGTTCTCGTGTTAATTTATTTGGAACTGCCATATTTCACATGTACATTTTTATGTACAAGCATCCATTTTTCAAATTAAAATTGCCGTCCAATAAGTTAAACAAACTCAACAACTACCGTCTAATAAGTGGCGTCTAACATACTGTTATTTGAATGAACTTTTTAATTGAAATAAAAATGCTTTCAAAGACTTTAAAACACGCAGGTAGGCAAAAAAGTAACTTTTATTTCCTTTGGTAACAGTTACTTGTTGAATATTTTTTGTTTATCACCACTTTTTTGTTTTAACTATACTGCATAGTCACCTTTTTTAAACTATCTTTTAAGCCTGAAATTCGCGACCAAGTCCTGGCAAAATTGACGGTCATGGCAAAAACCACGCTGACTTGGGGAAGTAAAAGTAACTATAACAAATGCATAGATAATACACTTTACAATCAGTAAACACACGTGAAAATTATACAGGTAAGTAAAAAAATAAGTTTTCTTGCATTTGGTAACAGTTATTTGTTGTCTATTTGTTTTATTTGTTTTTCGCCACTTTTTTTTCTCAACTATACTGCACAATCGCCCCAAAAATTGAAAATAACTTTTCTTGCATTTGGTAACAGTTATTTGTTTATTTGTTTGTTTGTTTTTTTCACCATTTTTTTTCTCAACTATACTGCACAATCACCCCAAAAATTTAAAATGGGGGTTGCGTAAGCCTAAGTCCAGAGATGGTTGCCAGTCGAATTAGGGTAAGCTTCTTTTTGTTTACTTATATTTTAAGCCTGAAATTTGCGATGAAGTCCAGATAAATCGCACAGGAATCTGAAGGAGATAACCCTATTTTATTTTTTCACAAAACCTGACTAAAAAGCCATTTTTATTTTTGAAAAGAAACATCTTTGATATTGTTTGTAATTAAATTAGGAAAACTCTTTTTTTTAATTAGGAAATCAACAACTTCTTTATTTTTATTGTCATTTAAATTTAGGTAAACAATTTTTTCATTTTGGTGAATCTCAAACTGAAAAACAACATTTAAAAAAAAATTAAATTTAAACATATATTAACATTGAAATTTATGTTTTTGATTCTTAAAGATTAAGTATGACAATAGATTTACGATAAAATAAAGGAAAACAACTTTTTCATTTTTAAGTGAAGGTTTGTAGTCACATACGCAGGAAATTCTCCTGTTTTTTTTGCTCTTTGTCCTCTCACTTTCTTTCTGAATAAATATTTACAATTTTGTGCTAACTTTCTATGTTTAAAAGAATTTTGACTGACTTTTATTTTGAAAAATATTTCATTAAATGAGATTCTTGTTCTATATTCGGGTCACGGGTCGTCTATGATCTATTTTAATGGATGACGTCATAAGGGATGACGTCATAAAGAATCTTCTGGATATCTTCTACCAATTGATGGAAGAATATGACATATCCCTTATATCACAAAAGCGTCTAACCAACACAAGATGAGTGAAACTGCCAGTAAAATCTTCCATTATATTATTCAATAAATATATTTTATTTTTACACATTTAGAATTTAGCATTAAAATAAAATTATTTAAAAATCTAATTTAAAGCTTTATCATAAGCTTTTGTTTAAAAAATAGCTAATGATTTCTTTTATATAACAAATTTCAAGGTTTTGATGTCAATCCCTTTTTATTGTAAAACAACAAAAGTTTGATCACTCCACAAAATCTTCCGATATTAGAAAGAAATCGACTTTTTTTTTTATTCCGCATTCAAATATTAGTCAAGTATAAAAGTTTTAGGCTTGTATCTTTAATGTGTCGCTTTTTACAAAAAGTTTGGTAAAGTGTACATTTGACCCATTTTTTTGCCCAACTGCCAAATTGGGCTTCGGGCCGTGTTTACATGTTAGAAATAAAAGTTTTTATGGATTTTAGTGTTTAGCAGTCAGAGTTGCCTCCCTTTACATAGCGGTAATTAAGAGACTATCGAGCATGCGCTTTTGAGACAACGGAAATAATAAACAAGGCCCGGTGAAAACTAAGCAGTTAAACTCTGGCGCCAATTGAAATCATACGCATATCTCTTTGTCTTCGTTCATTCTTTTGTTTCAGCCTCACGTGCTGAGCCTGTGACATTACATCGATGTACTAATGAAAATATTTTTTTAGCTTAATCTGTATGATGTCATAAGTTTCTAAAGTTTCAACGTGTTAACTGCTAAAATAAAACTCATATGAACAGCCAAAGTTGCTCTTGTTATATCCACATATTTTTCCCCATGAAGCAAGAAAAGAAAAATAGGGGACTTGTTGGCACATGTTCCTTTACAATAAAAAAATAATGTGCAATTCACCAGAATGTACACACATTAGAAATTGAAGACGGATGTATTCCAGACAAGTGAGAGGCAGAGGAAGGAAATGATTGGTCAGCCAATCACAAAAAAGAAAACCCTATTGCTAGGCCAAGAGCTGTAAAGTCAGTCCATGCAGTTTACGGGGAGTGGGGGGGGGGGGTGAATAGCAACCAATCAAATTCGAGAAAAGCTTGTTGCTATGCGAGGAGAAGGCCCTAGACCGAAGAGCGAGGGAGATCCCAGCAAGAAAAGCGAGGAGAGAGATTAAGACAGCCGATAGGATACGACGTCCCAAGATTTGCTTCTCACAAAGCAGACAAGTCTGAAATAATATATCCACGTACACAAAAAGTTGGATTCAAAATTTATCGACCTAAAACTTACAGCGACAAACTTACCGCTGTTAACAAAAGAAAAATCAAGTCCAACAATGTGATGATAAATAACACAACTGATGAGGTCAGCATTTTCGAATACGAGATTACATATATTTCACTGCACTCAAAATAAGTTCGCGGAAGACGGACAACTGAATCTAAAATTCTTTGAAAATATCTTTCCTACAGCCGTCAACTAACGATTGCCATTCAGAAATCGAAAGGTCGCTAGAAGCTCTCTTTACTCCTTCAACGTGTAAACTAACACAAAAACATTGTCAAAAGTATGTGTCTAAAGAAAAAAAAAGAAATTCATATTTAATTCGTCCAAAACTCTGAACTTTCATATTTTTGAATTTTGTCTTAGAGATAATATCCTATTTGATCAACCATCTCGGTCTTATCGAATCCAGCCCCTCTATTAAGAACTCCCCGAGAGCGGAGAACTTTTCATTTGTTCATTGAAATAATAAACGCTTGTTATGTTTAAATAATATCGCCTTTCGTTGTTCTTGCAAGTGTATTATTAATATGTTTGTAAATTGAGATTCTGGATGTGTCTTGCTTTCTCTCGCAAGAATTATTTGCTTGTCACCCTTTGACCGTTTTATTAAAAAAGTAAAAGTCATATTCACTAAGAGTGAGTCTTAACATGTAACTCCCCAGCCCTGGATAAAACACGAAGGATATGAGGCACGTTTTGCGAGATGGGTAGGGAAGATATCACTGGTGTCAGTATATAGCATTGATGTTGTAAGCTTTTTGAATTTTCAGTTATAACATTTTGTGTCAGGCTTTTCAGCATTTCTGGATCTATAACATTGGTGCATGGAGGTGTTTTCAACATTTCACATTTATAACACTCTTTTGTATGGTTTCCACACAATTTTTGTGATGGCATGTGATTTTCACAAATGTTTAAGACTGGGTATGTTTAAGAATTATAAATTCCATCGATATCATTTTTCTTTTAATGAACTATGGTATATTTATAAAGAGTTTTCACTTCGATTATACATCGCTTAAGTTGGCCTTGTATTCAGTATCACACAAAACACAATGTCCGACTAACTTTGAATGATCATAACTCCAAGATAAATCTGGTATATGCATGCTGCAAAGTTTTTTGTGTATATTAAAAAAACAATTCAGTTTGGGATACCTAATTATATTTAATGTTTTTTTGACAAAAATATGCGTATTATAAATTAAAAAAACATACTATCGCTATTTGAGAGACCCTGATAATTTTTTTTAATATTCGATCCGAATGCATCAATAACAATATAAATCAGACACAGCCATGTTGAAAAACATGGCTTGGTCTTGTTTATATTGTTACTGATTTTTTTCTTTTGGTTGTCATTTTGTTTTTGTTTTAGTTGTAATTTTCAGTTTTACTCAATGATCTTAATTACTGTTGTGATAATAAGTAACTTTATTTTATAATACATGGCAATTTTAATATGATTAATTGGTAACAGTGCAGAATATTTAACAGTCGAGAAATCGTTAAAAATAACTTATACCTAACGCAGTAGAATTTAATTATCTACCGACCTGTAAACGTATAATGCGCTGAAATTGTTTAAAATTTTTTTCAATTTCAAAATTTGATTTTGTTCAAAGCTGTCTTTTGCGACACACACAAATAAAATAAAGATGGCCACATAATATTTAATAATAACATTTTTCCTGAAAAAGATTTTGTGACTTTTATGTGACCTTTATTATTGATGACATGTGAAAAAGTTCAATTGAAAAATGTTATGATTTAAATTTATTACAATTTGCTGGAATAATTTTTTAACTTAAAATTAAATATCAATTAAAAATGGAATTTCTACTTGATAACTGAAAACCATAAAATAATTTGAATAAACTGTCTAACTTACCCTTAAAACTTTGTTTATGAACGTTGGCCATGAATTCAGAATAGGGGCGTGTGAGTGAGGCCAGAAATTGGAGACTACACAAAGACACCAGCACCATTATTTTTTATAAATTGTTGTTTTAGAGTAATGTTAAATTGTGTTATGTTAATGTTGAGTACATTCAGTTTTACGGTATTTTAATGGTTGTAAGGCGATGTAGATAGTTGGTTTAGCCGTGTGGTTCCGAGGGGTTCGTCAGGACACTTCACCCTACAAGTAAACCCTGACCAAATATTCAAAATAGCATAGTATTCAAAGCCCAAATAAGATCCCCTCAGAATGGCTCATGTGAGGAATGGTGCACCTTCTACTGATATTACCATAAGTAACAGCACTAAGCTTGGTACTCTACCAAACCAGATTCACTCTTGTCCTAGAATCTGACCAAACCAAGAAAATAACACAAGAAATGATAAACTGGGAAGAGGAAAATTTATGTTCTTCACTTCTTTACTAACTCAACATTTGAGAGGTAGAGGAGAATTTTGATTGAACTCTTGGATATCTATGTATCTCATATAGAATTCAAGTGTTAACCCCAGGAAGAGGCCTCTTGATTTCTGAGAACTTATACTGAAATGCAAAAAAAAAAAAAACAAGAAATTCACCTGCATTCTAATGAAATGTGTATTACCATCATTCTGGCCAACTGTGGCTCACAGGACACGAACGAAGGGTTCAAGTAAGAATACCACAATTCTAATATAATAAAAAATCACTATATCACCAGGAAAATGAGATAGCTGAAGCCCACGATAGTAACTTAACGCTGTATAATAAGCGTGTAATCCCAGAAACCATTAACAGTGTGGTCAGTGACAACAGACTACCACAAAGTAGATACCCAACCAGCCAGTCCTCTATCATAGCCAAGGAAAAGGTTCCAGTCGAGTCCCTTCACAGAGTAGAGACAACACACCTTGTCTCATTGGCCACGAGTACACATGAACACACTCTTCATCTTAGACTTAGTCTTTGAAGAAAGCTGGTTTCACTCTCTGTCATAAACCGTTATCCTGTTATGCTCCAATCCTGTTGGCCTTTCTCTCACCTAAAAGAAAAAAAGTCATAACATCAGATTGTTAACTTATGAATATTATCACCCCTAACCTGTAAATAAGTATGACTGAGTGATCGTTGTTGATTTTTACTGTGGGACTTCCCCAGCTCGGCCATTTTGAATCAATGTTGGTTGTCATTTTATATGCTCAGTGATAAAACTTCTTTAGTACCTTTTGAATTTTCTTGTATACTTTCTCTTCACTTTTTGGCACTATGATTTAATGAACATCGTGCTATAGCAATACAGGGTACTCTCCTAATGTAGAGTTGCTTACTATTTACAGTGAAATAGGTTTCGGCAGTGTTTCATTGCCGTTAGGCAACTTATTTTTTTTTTTTTTTTACTTGAAACCATAGAAAAAATAACATTAAATTTTATAAAACACTAAGTTATATAGAAAGTATAATCGTTTATCAACCTGCAAAAGAAAGCGATACAAATAAGCCGAGAAAAAAAATACTTTGCCTTTTATTACCTACGGGTTATTGCAACTTGCTAACCCTGTCCCTTAATAGTCAATAGAATATGTTACTCCTTTATTTTATTTATCAAAAAAAAAAAAATTACTAAAATTTGGAGTTAACTCCTGTCTTGATTTATTTATATATCGGACATATTTCTTTTTCAGCTCAATTATTTTTGTCCATGTTTATTGTAGACGATTAAACCTGGTATAGCTTACTGTTTTTAATGTTTGATGTTATTATTATTTTCTTTTTACTAAAACCTGGTTTTAATAGAAATAAGTTGTTTGGGAGGCAATGACATCCTGTTGAAACTGTAAGTAATAATATGCGATACATTATACAGATCCTTAATTTATTTGGACGCAGTTAAAAGACATTATTTCCTGCTGTTTCAGATAGTGTGTAGAAAATGCAGCTCTCTCCGTTTCCACAAGAAGAAAATCATTTAATTTCTTTCAAAGCATCTAAATCGATGAGAAAGTAAATTTTCTAACAAGTGAAGAACTCTTGTAAACAAGGTTACAATTGAGCTGCGATTGTTTCCTGTATGATGAAATGTGCAATGTAATGTGTCAAACAAGGGAAGTTACTCTTGTTTGGTTGCCAACTCTTGACTTTGCCAACATCCAGTTTTCAAAGCTTCTCAAATGTATTAGAATCGAACAGTTGATAAATTAACACCGTCCATATTAACTTGAACATGAAAATATGTACCACAAGCTGGACTACCTGACATCGCCTGGAGTCTTAATTTCCATAGATTACAGAAAAAAAAAGAAAGTAAAACTAAACAATCTGCTTAATTTTAAATGTTTAAGTTCATTTGGTGCTTATACAGATGAGGGCACATATGAAAAACACAGTTACACAAGTGAAAATATCAGTTCCAAGTAAATTAACTCGAAAACTCTTTGATATACTTATGTATGAGGCAAAAATAGGTACTTACACTAAAAATTAACAAAAATTATCGAGTAGAATTTGTATTAAAAATAAAAAGTTTTATCGTATTTTACTGATCCGCCATTGATTAGAGCGAAAAACACATAAATTAGGAAGACATTACTCAGTCTGTCATATAAACAAGTAATAAATGAATGGCGGTCGGAAAAATACAATAAAACTGATTTTTAATTTTAATTAAAATTCTACTCGATAATTTTTCCTAATTTTTTGTGAGGATACTTATTTTTGCTTGATACGTAAGTACAAACAATAGGTTTTATTTGGAAATGAGTTTTTTATGTGCCCTCATCTGTATAAGCACCATTCATTTTAAGACAAAATCAGAGTAAAAATAATCATGCCCAGGTGAGGTTCGAACTCACACCCTCTGTCTCTAATTACAGCACCCTAAGTGATTGAGCTGTGGAAGCAAGTACGAAATATTGATGCTATTTAATACATAAACCAGACTGTTAAAATATAAAAAATAAATGGCAATAATTACCGAATTTGGGTCAACTGTTTTATCTTAAAAGTCGATTAAAATTTATAAAATTAATTTGTAATTTTTAAAATGTTTACTTAAAAAAAGGAACAATACTGAGAATAAGCCAAAAGGAAACAATAACATTTCAAAAACTTTGAATTTATTTGGTTAATTAATCTAATATATAAATAGATGTCAGTCTAATTCTCAAGAGTTTATCATTGTCCTACAATATCTATATTTAATTCTTAAAAGCCAATTTTTATTTTTATTACTTGGACCATGTTCTTATGCAAACAAAAATGTATTTTGCTTTAGTTCTTAAAAAAAATACTTATTCAGGCTTGAGACATTAAGTTGGAGACATTTTTAACTAATCATGTTCACAGCATCGGCTACTTACATTGTTAATGAAAAGAAAAAAAAAATTACATTTCTCTATCTATGTGAGATAACCAATTTGTTTTGAATAAATATTAACCTATTTATTTCTTTACGGCAAATAATTTGATTTATAAAATCTATTTACAATGTTGTCTTAATGAAATGTTGCAAGTGGCCTTAAATACTTAAACATGATGCAAGCAGTCACTTAGTGCACATAAAATAATTTAATTTATTTAGGCATCCTGATACAAGTTGCTCTCTATTTCTTATAAACTAATTATCTAAATAGAAAAGATTCAGAAAAAAATTATGCAAACATTTTATAAGAAATTTGTTAATGAAGTGGTCATTGAATCAGTTGGCTGTACTGCTACTACTACTCCATGTTGTTTGGTTACTGCTACCAACTCTGCCTTGACTAACCCTGCAACAGTAGGAGAGAAAACGGAAATTATAAAAAAAGACGGAAAGATTCAACTTTTTATGTGAGCATATGTGTGCGCGCCTGTATTATTTATAAGGTCGATCAAAGGCTTCAAATAAATTGTAATGCATTCATCATTATTTATTTATTTCTAAACATCTATATAATAATTTATTTATTTAGGCGTTCTAATATATAGCCCCTTCCCCCAATCACTATTTGAAATAAAATTGTGTCATTTTGTGACCCTTTGAAATTTGACAAGAATTTGGAAAACTTCAAACTTTTGAATAGAAAGTCATTTCTGCTTTTAAACTTTTTAGCAAAAAAATATATAAGCTGGTAAAAACAAAAAATAAAAAAAAGCAAAACAAAAATGAAAATACAAAACTCCCGGGTGACGCCGGATCGGTACAGTTATCTGTACTAATATAAAATATTGTATTTTTCCTGTAAGCTATGCCACAGATAATGTGTACAATTAACAGTTTAACAACTAAAAGCATGGTTACTCGATAAAAATGAACATTTCTAATTTGAAAAGACTGATTACTGGAATTTAAAATATCTATTTCAAAATCTCTATATTAATAAACTTGTGTGACCACTTTTCATGTTTGCGTGTGGTTCTCTCCTTTACATCAGTGGTCCTCAACCTTTTTGTTGCCGTGGACCGGTAAGCGTTAGACAATTTTACCGCGGCCCGGGGGTAGATTGTTTACTTGCAACTTACATGTAGCATCGTACCAACAACACGAGTCACAAGACACACAAACACACTTACAACACTAGTGACTAAGCTTACAAAGCGTATGACTAATCTTATGACAAAGCGTACAAACTGAGATAAAGAGCTTTAAAAACTGCGCACATGTATGCAAACTATATTTCTAAACTGTATTTCTTACGCGGCCCGGTACCAATTGGTCTACGGACCGGCACCGGTCCGCGGCCCACCGGTTGGGGACCACTGCTTTACATGACTTATGCTTAATTGAATATTCAATGAAAGCAAATATACAATAAATTTAATAAAATAAATTTAAACAAATTCTATTCAAAAATCTAATTTAATTACAAAATTAAATCCACCACAATGTATTTCCATTGCTTCATAAACGAATCAACAATTTTAATATTTTGTTAATAGTCGAAAATAAAAAGAATGAATTATTTTGTAAATCTTTAAAATTTAAAAGATATTTGGAAGCATTTAAGCTATCAAATAGAAAATCATTTCTGGCTTTAACCCGTAAATGCTTTTTGTTTCAAATATGACATATTCCACCAAAATGCCTATTTAATATAATATTCAATGAAAATGTGTCAAACTGCAACTTGTTTCACTAAACTTTTAAATTTGGTCATTATAATAATAAAATTATTATATTAAAATACAGGGTGGGCCAAAATAAGGGTCCTATCTTTAAATTTGAATAACTTGAATTTGAATAACTTCCACAAAATAAAAGTTAAACTCACCAAACTTTATGTGTGTGTAGACTGACCCTTCCGAGATTTTTTGAAATAAACAAAACAAATTTTAGCCGAAAAACACTTCTTAAAACTTACAAAAACTAAAGTATTGTTTTTTACACTGTTTTGAGTTTTTTAAGCAAAAATAATGTTTTCTAAATGAGGGTACGTTCCTTAGGGCTAATACGGCTCATGCTTGCTTCGGAAGGGGTCCTTTACTTATTCTAAAAAAAAAAAAAAAAAAAAAAAAATCAATAAATAAAAAAGTTATGAATTTTTAAAAATAGGACCCTTATTTTTGCCCACCCTGTAGTAGCAAATATTATTTTATAATTCTCTAGTTTATGATTATTTAGATGTATATTTGTAGTGTTTTGTTATACATGTAAAATTTTATGCCATTTGTTGCACATTTGCAACATTATTTTTGTTCAATAAATATTTTTCCAAAAATCATTTATACTACTTTATATTACTCCTATGAAACGTTTTTCACTTTTTTCAAACCAATATAAAAAATAAAGCATTTAATGGTTAACATTTTCAGCAAATTCTCATCTATTAAAAGATAGAAAGATTTTAAAACTATTTACATCCAATAATTCTAATAATTTTATAAAGAGATTAAAAGAACATTACCATAACAAAATTAGTTATAGTTTTATAGAAATTTGGTTTAATTCATGACAAAATAAAATTATAGTAACTTTTGAAATCCTATTTAAAAGGAAAAAGAATTACTTTTGGAAAATTTGATTATTTTGAAAATAAGTTGTGTTTATACATTTATAAATCGGAACATCGTACTATGACACAGGTTTAAAACTGTTTACCATTGAAAAAAAATTCCTTTAAAAATTTATAGAAAATGTCAAATTATTTTGAGTTAAAAGTAATTTTGTTCAAATCCTATTCAAGTCACCCAAATTAGAGAGAGTGAACTGTTTCAGCAGTTTCTTCTCTATATCAATGATCTTTCAGAGAATATTATTCAGAAAATTAACATCTATACCGATGACACCACTCTCTATTCTGGTGTTGTTTCTTGCCCATCCCCCCTGGATCAGCTGCTAGAAGTGGACCTGGTGTGGATTGAGATGCGAAATGGCTTGTTTCTTTTAATCCTGTTAAAACTCAGCTAGGGTCTTTCAATTGTAGGCATGTCCTTTTTTCCCTGCGATTCCTATGGGTGGCTCTGCTCGAGGAGAAATCGACTCTAAAATTTCTTGGTCTTTCTCTCTCATCAAATCTTTCTTGGAGTTCATATATTAGATCCATTGCTCTTTCTGCTTCTCATGAAGTCGGTTCTCTCTATCGCTCCAAACACTTTCTCACATCTGAGTCTATTCTCTATCTTTACAAATCTATTCTCAAACCATGTATGGAGTACCGTTGTCATATTTGGACTGATGAATCTCTGTCCCATTTGAGGGTTCTTGATAAGGTGCAGAAACGTATCTGTAATTTGATTGCCCCCCCCCCCTTTCTTCTTCTCTGCACCCTCTCTCTCACAGATATGATGTTGCTAGTCTCAGTCTATTCTTTAAATACTATTATGGCCTACGGTCTTCAGAATTATGTGATCTATTCCCCGCTTCCTTTGTTTCAGCTCGTTTGACTCGGTGGTCTAGTGGTCTCCATAAATTCGCTGTTTTAATACCTCATTATAATACACTTCCTATTCCAGTAGCTTCTTTTCAAGAACTGCAGGCTTGTGGAACTCTTCTGCTGACTTTTTCTCCCACCTATCACCTTGGTCTTTTCAAGACTAAGGTCAATAGGCATCTCCTGTCTTTGTGATAATCATCTTTCGTTCTTGTTAGCTCCTTACAGTACAAGAGAGTAGAAAGTGGACCGTGAGTTTACTTTCGGCAGCCTCGTAACTCTCGCTTCCCTTATTTTGTCCTTTAGTTCTCACATTCCATGAGCAATGTTTCTGACAAAGGGAGAAGAATTGCTGGTTTCTAGGTCAGAATCTATCCATAACACTTATTGTTGGCTAGTTTTTATCTTGAAGTAGTATTTTTGTTTTAGCTCCTTACATCATCAAGTGGCTACATGCTTTGTCTGGAGCGCTTTGTATTAAAAACATTTTTTTTAATTACTCCGAAAAACTTATTTTTATTTTTACATAGCAAAACATTATTTAAGCATAATGTATATTTGTGGAGGAAAATGTTTGGTTAGATATTTACCATATGTGGCCATAAGTGATTTAAACTGTTCCCACATTTATTCAGGGTTGTCAGATCTCTACTTTTTTGTAATTCAGAAAAAGCGGAATTCTGCTTAAATCTGCTTTTTTTTCCTTAATTTTTAAGTTAGAAAAGTCTGATTTTTGCCATGACTTGATTTTATTTATTTTTCTCTCTCTTGCTTTATCTTTCTTTCTCTTTTCCTGTTTATTTTTCTCTCTTCCTATTTCTGTCTTGTCTTTATCTTATTTCTCTTTCCCCTCTCTCAGGAAATGTTATTTTTGTCATACTTCAAACAATTCACAATGGGATGGGTAGAGGAGGTAGAAGGCTTTTGTTTCATCAAAGAATTACTTCTTGTCTTCCCCCTCCTCTACACATGCACTTCAGGTCTTTTTCTTGCTAACGGCCATGTTTTTTTTTGACCAAACATATTAATGTTTTAAACTTTTATTACACACAAAAAGAACTTTATAGTTTAAAAAAACTTTTTTTACTAAAGAGTCACTACTTATCAAGGCCTAAAGGCCACTAGAAAATAAGGGTTAATGAGTCAATCTAAGAACGTTACTTTCTGGGGTCAGCATGATTCTCTGTTTTTAAGAGGCACTTATTTCATTTCAAAGAGAAATAAGATTCAGGGTGGCCCGATATAAAACCAAAGACATTTTCAAATGTCTCTGTGCCCCCCCCCCTCCTTCTTTTGTTGAGCATCTATCATCTGCACCGTCTGCCATTCGCATGCACCACTAAAAATGTAGCCTACTGCATTTTGACACAATTATGCTTGTTTGTTATTTTATTATTGTGTTTTTATAGGTTGGCCATACATGAATAACTAATTTTAAGTGTTTTTGCCCATTTGTTTTATTTTGGCCACCATGAAAAGATTTAAAGACTGTGGACCTCCTGGGTGATCTTAAAGAAGAAAAAATATTCAAAGAATAATAAAGAAGTAAAAAAAAAAAGAAATGAAGAAGACAAACAATGGCGATTCTATTACATTTTATTTACTTTTCCATTTTTTAAAATTTTCATTTTTGAGCTTTTACACTTTCTTCATCTTTATCCATTTTTCTTTTTAAAGTCTGTATTCAGCATATTTTGCAGACTCAAATAAAAGAGAAGGAAGAGAGAAAGGGAATGGTAACAAGTGTCATTTCAATGGCACGATCGACCAAAAACTAACTTAAATGCTTGGAACACCAAGTTTCTGCAAGTTATACTTTATTACCATGCCAGATAGCGCTTGGTTGGGGATTTGTTTTATTTTTTCCCCCCAAACATTTTTTTTTCTTTTTAAATTCATTTTCTTTTTTTAAAGCTTTAACTTGATTTATTTTCCCTTTGTTTTTTGGTTTTAAGTCTTTGTTCCTTTTTGGTCATTTTTAAATAAAGTCTCAGAGGGTTGTTCGTTTAGCTGCGGTTGTTTCGTCATGTGATGTTGACGTGTTCACATTTTAGTGAGCCAAAAAAAATATAAAAGAAGCTGATTTTCAGCTTCAAGTTCAATTTTCTTGTTGGTACCATTTCCAATATTCCGTACATATTCTTAATATATGCTGGCTACTGCTGGACCATTTTCTGTAAAACACAGAAAAGTCTATGCAAATCTCTTGTGTGTTACATGTTATAATGTGAGTGTAGAGATTGTGGGTACTATAAAGTCTCCCATGAATGGGAAACGGGGGAGGGGGGGGGGGCAAAATTGTAAGAGACTCACAATGATGATGACGAATGAAGAGGTAATCCGAGGGGTTAGGGGAACTAGAACATGATATTAAAAGTAATCATAGTCTCAATATAAGGAGTCATAGTATTTGAAGTTGTTTATCCCCTAGTTATTTTTTTACAGTTCTTGATACCCTTAAACTAACCTAGTCGGTGTAGGGTCAGTAGAGGGTACCCATCATCTGTTAACCCAGCGTCTCATCGTCTCCTCCCACTCTGTGTTACCGCCTTCTTCATCATCTGTCCGGATGTAAGACTCTGCATCTGACTGCAAGTAACTTTCGTCGTCTGTCATGTAACGATTTCTTAATTCCTGCAAAAACATTGAAAAAGAGAAAATGTGATCAATTAAATGCTGTTATCAAATAACAAAAATGTTTTGATCTGAAATACAAACATGTCGATCTAAAAAAAAAGAAAAAAGGGGAACATCTATCGAAACAGTCTGTGTTACGTACCTCCGAACTTCCCAACCTGGGGACTTAAACCTGCTGGGAGGCCATAGAAAGGATGGTTTGAGCAGTGTTCTGGAGACTTTCTTTAGTTCTATTTATTGTCCCCTAACTTAAAATGCTGTTGCAAAAAACAATTATATATAGACAGTGTTAAAAAAAAAATAACGCAAAAACGTTAGCGTGCAAGTGCATTAATCTGACCCAAACTAAATTTGAAAAAACTTGTATTCTTTATCTAATATATAAAATTAAGTCAGTCGTGAAAAAAAAATTGTTGGGATCAGAGAAATCACGGCCCTCCCCCATTCCACTCATGCTATGCTGCACTGAAAATATTTGAAGCCTTTTCTTATGGAACTAATCTGAATTAATCTCACAGTAATCTTCAAGTTCAGATTTGTAATTAATATCAGCATAAAATTCCATTTCAAAACCCCATTGGATCTATTTGTGTTCATTTGGGAGAGGTATGTTTATTTACCTCCTCTAGAGGTGGTGAGACACAAGGTCAGGTGAGGTTTCGAAAAGCCAGCACACTAGGTGAAATGCACTCTGGCCTACAAAAAATGCCTGAGCAGCCCTGTCGGAATTCCATGGTAGGGGCGCCTCAGGCGATTAGCAATAAACTAACCCTTTCCCAGAGAGAAGGTAAAGCCTGGGAGGATGAACCTCCTAGGACTGAACAGAACCATACCCTAGTTCGACAGAAACAAAGCCACCGTCAGACTGATTGTCGTGTATGGTATGAACAATATCTACTCAAGTCGTGAATCAACAATTAGCTATGGGTATATCCTGCATGTTCTATTGCCCACAGGAAAATGTTATTAGTGCATGATTGAACCTAATAGATTCAATCGGATTTGAACTCGACTTCCATAGTCTGCGACAAATCCATTATACCAACAAAACAGCCTCGAATAATTTGGGGGCAAAACCTGAGCGACTTCTGAAATATAATTGTGTTCCTTTATTAAACCTATAGGATACATTGTATTCAGTTCATTTTTTAAAAATATTTAAATCTTATAAGACTCGCTAGCAGCAGTATTATTTTAGGGGTAGACTTTTTTTGTCAGCCAGCCTTGTGACCCCTTCCATCCCTATTGGGCTCTTGAAGGGCTTACTTTTTGGCCTGCCTGTTTGGAGTCCAGGTGATTGAATGCTGATGGTGGGGTTTCTTTGAGGCTTGGTTTGTCTTGAAGTGATTCTACCTTCCTCTCCCTTTTTATTATTATGATTAGCTCCTTACATCAAGTGGATCCATGCTTTGTTGATTTCCATAAAAAATTTAAAAAGTTACTGTAAAATGCACCACCAATAGAAAGAGCATGTGCATGCCTTTTAAAAAAGAAAAAAAGGAAAATATAAACCATGTATAACAAGACTTAATAGCAACCGGCTGCATTGACTCCAATCATTGTACCTATTTACTTGGCTCCCCACAAGGGGAGAGTTAGATAGGAAGAAAATAGGTACATTGGTTGTAGTCAATGTAGTTGGTTACCAGCTGGGTCAATTAGTCTTGTGACTCCAACCAATGTAGTATAATGAAGGATTTACCATGATGAAAAAAAAGGACTTCATGCAATTTTTGAAAGAAGGGTTTACTTATGGAAGGAGGTCTTCAAGCAATCATGTCCAAAGTTAGATCATGTGGTATGAGGAGTGGAAACTGGGAAGGAATGGAAGAAAATAAGACACTAACAACGTCTGTGCATCTATACTGAGACGTCCAGAGATTCTTTATAAGGATCAAATGTTTTCTGTTTTTTAATTCTTTGGGCTATTAAACACTCCAGAGGTAAGAAATTAAAAGGTCAACATTTCATTTGACACTGGTTATTTAAATAACAAGAACAACTGATCCATTCTTAAGATGTGTCCATTCAATCTGCACATTTAAAAAAGTTATTTCAAACTTAAGCATGACAGACCAGCAAAAATGCTATTTTAAACTATATCATGACAGACTAACAAAAAAGTTTTTTGAAACTTAGGCATGACAGACAAATGGAAATGATATTTCAAATTAAAATGTGACAGACTAACGATAATGCTTTTTAAAACTCATGAGAAACAGACTAACTGATGGATGTACACATCTAAAGATAAAATGTGTTTAACAATGAAAATGTTATTTCAAACTTAGAATTTTTGTTTAGTTTGTCATGATTATTTCAAACTTAATAAAGCAATTATAAGAAACCTTTCCAATCACTGATTGCCATGGCTGGTGATAGCACCCTTCCTGAGAGTCCAATGTTTAAACTCATTGGCCTAACATTTACAGGCAACATAAATCGTAATAAATACATAGAAGATACTGCCAAGTCTGCTGCAAAGAAAGTGGGCTCCCTCTACCAGACCAGAAAGCTTCTCACACTTGCAAGTATCCTATACCTCTATAAAGCCACAATTTGCCCATGCATAGAGTATTGTTGCCACATCTGGGCTGGTGCACCAACCACTAGTCTTTCTCTCTTGGACATCTACTAAGCTCCATCCCCTGTCCCATCACCACAATGTGTCATTCCTGTGCTTGTTTTGAAAATATTTCCATGGAATGTGCTCCGATAAACTTACTGCATTTGTACCCCTCAACGTAAATACCCACAACTAATCTGACTAGCAGCAAAATCCCACCTCTTCACTGTAGAGGTCCTCAGATGTTGGAAAACTTTCTACTCTAATAGCTTCTTTCCTATGACTGCTTGTCTTTGGAATTCCCTCCCTGCTTCCAGTTTCCCCGACTGTACCAATATGCAGAAATTGAAATGTAATGTGCACAAGCATCTCGCTGCTACAAAACTCCCCACTTAGTATGCTCCCTATAAATCTGGCCCCTAATCCCTTACACCTCAGTAGCAATATGCCTTGTTAGGGGTGAATCTGGTTTAAAGTAAAGTCCCTAGCTTTTTCAAGAATATATCAATCTCAAAAAGATTAAAACAAAGAAAGAACATCAAGCTTGCTTCTTGAGACTGACAATATAAATTATTCATTTACATTTTTTAAACATTTGTTCAAAATTTAACATGATTCTGCTGTTAAAAATGTGAAAAGTAATAGTTATTTTCTTAAGTTATATTTGTAATAATAAGGCATCAAAGACTTTGGCTAAGATCAAAGTGTAGTATCTGTTCCGATGGATACTACACCCTATAGACCGGTATCGTCTTGGCCTTCGGGTCTTGATTCCGCCGGTCTGGATTTGTCCTGTGCAGTTCTAGGAGGTCCACCCTCCCAGGCTTTGCCTCCCCTCTTTGGGGTGGAGTAAGTTTATAGCTTACTGCCTGAAGCGCCCCTACCGGGGAATGCCGACGGAGCTACCTAGGCATATTTTGTAAGCCAGAGTGCTCATCTTCTCGGGCGCTGGCTTTTCAAATCCCACTTTCTTGACCTTGTGTCACATCTTACCGCTGTGGGAGGAAGATAAACCCCCCCCCCCCCAAAAAAAAAGAAAAAAAAAAGGCATCAAAGAAAAAAAACAAGTTTCAGAAAGGCAAGCGCTCTTTAGCCTTGGTAGGCAATCGCCTAGAGATGATGGTGTTTCTGTAAAAGCATTGGTCCCCATCACCTCACAGGAAGGGCATGTAAAACTGATAATGATTGGGGAAAGGTGTGAGCACTCTTCTTAGCTGGGGTGAGAGGGCAAATACTATTTTGTGTACAATGAGTCATTTACTAAAAAATATTGCAAAATTTAGGCATAAAATAAACCACAAATAAATTGATATGCCATAAAAATAAAGAAACCAATTTTTGAACCTGGTACTTTTCTGATTTGTCAGAAGTATTGTTATGTTTAGCCATGAGCACAAACCCCAGTGGCAACACGTGTTTGGGTCTTCCTGGGGTTTAAAATGAAATTGCTTTCTGGTTTAAAATAGTAAAAATGGTGTAAAAATATACAATGACCTTGTGTTACACTAAGCTGATCTGAGTATTAGATGTTTTAGGCCAAGTTAAGTTTGATGTCTGTGAGTTAAGGAACAGAACATCTAATTTTTGAATGAGTAATTATCATGCTATATAGTAGGGAAAGTGTTGGTTTGTCTATTTTACAGAATATCAATCCTTATTGAGTTGTTTAATGCTAGAGGATTCATTATATTTGATAAAATAACAACTTGTGTTCAATTAATCAATAGCGGGTGGGGGTAAGTAAGTAAATGATGACAACGGATCCGGTGGATTTGAACTCAGCAAAGCTGGATTTATAGTTTGTGATGGTATCCATGTATCTCAAAGTATGAAAGGTGTTTAAAAGATGATAAAAGTAGTGATACAATAGTGGATGAAACAGAATAACTGTTGCACAATCCTGTTTTGAATAGCATTTTTGTAGATCTGTCGTGCCTAAGTTTAAAATAGTAGTTTTGTTGGTTTGCTGTGCTACAGTTTAAAATAGCAGTTTTGTTGGTTTGTCGTGCCTAAGTTTAAAATAGCAGTTTTGTTGGTTTGCCGTGCTACAGTTTAAAATAGCAGTTTTGTTGGTTTGTTGTGCCTAAGTTTAAAATAGCAGTTTTGTTGGTTTGCTGTGCTACAGTTTAAAACAGCAGTTTTGTTGGTTTGTCGTGCCTAAGTTTAAAATAGCAGTTTTGTTGGTTTGTCGTGCCTAAGTTTAAAATAGTAGTTTTGTTGGTTTGCTGTGCTACAGTTTAAAATAGCAGTTTTGTTGGTTTATCGTGTCTAAGTTTAAAACAGCAGTTTTGTTGGTTTGTCGTGCCTAAGTTTAAAATAGCAGTTTTGTTGGTTTGCTGTGCTACAGTTTAAAATAGCAGTTTTGTTGGTTTGTCGTGCCTAAGTTTAAAATAGAAGTTTTGTTGGTTTGTTGTGCCTAAGTTTAAAATAGCAGTTTTGTTGGTTTGTTGTGCCTAAGTTTAAAATAGTAGTTTTGTTGGTTTGTCGTGCTACAGTTTAAAATAGCAGTTTTGTTGGTTTGTCGTGCTACAGTTTAAAATAGCAGTTTTGTTGGTTTGCTGTGCTACAGTTTAAAATAGCAGTTTTGTTGGTTTGTCCTGCCTAAGTTTAAAATAGCAATTCTGTTGGTTTGTCGTGCCTAAGTTTAAAATAGCAGTTTTGTTGGTTTGCTGTGCTACAGTTTAAAATAGCAGTTTTGTTGGTTTGCTGTGCTACAGTTTAAAATAGCAGTTTTGTTGGTTTGCTGTGCTACAGTTTAAAATAGCAGTTTTGTTGGTTTGTCGTGCCTAAGTTTAAAATAGAAGTTTTGTTGGTTTGTTGTGCCTAAGTTTAAAATAGTAGTTTTGTTGGTTTGTTGTGCCTAAGTTTAAAATAGCAGTTTTGTTGTTTGTCGTGCTACAGTTTAAAACAGCAGTTATGTTGGTTTGTCGTGCTACAGTTTAAAATAGCAGTTTTGTTGGTTTGCTGTGCTACAATTTAAAATAGCAGTTTTGTTGGTTTGTTGTGTCTAAGTTTAAAATAGCAGTTTTGTTGGTTTGTCGTGCCTAAGTTTAAAATAGCAGTTTTGTTGGTTTGTCGTGCTACAGTTTAAAATAGCAGTTTTGTTGGTTTGCTGTGCTACAGTTTAAAATAGCAGTTTTGTTGGTTTGCTGTGCAACAGTTTAAAATAGTAGTTTTGTTGATTTTCTGTCCTATAGTTTAAAATAGCAGTTTTGTTGGTTTGTTGTGCCTAAGTTTAAAATAGTAGTTTTGTTGGTTTGCTGTGCTACAGTTTAAAATAGCAGTTTTGTTGGTTTGCTGTGCTACAGTTTAAAATAACATTTTTGTTCGTTTGTCGTGCCTAACTTTTAAATAGCAGTTTTGTTGGTTTGCTGTGCTACAGTTAAAAATAGCAGTTTTGTCAGTTTGTAGTGCTACAGTTTAAAATAGCATTTTTATTGGTCTGTCGTACTTACATTTGAAATAGCATTTTCTTTGGTCTGTAACATTTAGGTTTGAAATAACATTTTCATCATTAAGCAGGCAGTTTCAATAAACACACTTTACGAATATCCATTCTCGTTTATATGTTAATCTTGTTAAAGATTATTCCTTCTTTTTTTTTCCCCAACATTTTTAATATCATGTGAATAAGTGCATAATTCTATTAAAGAAAAATTTCTTAAATATGTGTTTGGTTTCGTGAGTGAAAATCTAATTTTTAACTAAAACAAACAAACTACTTCTTCACATTAAATGTGAGTGTTTAATCTATTCTTCTACTGAGTGTCAAAAACAAGAGACAGAGTGAAAACAAAAAGTGGTGGTAGTGGTGGTGTTGGTAGTGGTGTTGGAGTGTGTCCCTGGTACAAAGGCAGGGTGACTGACAGATAGACTTACAGTGGTCAGCAGGATACACAGCCAGCAGATGGCCATGGCAGAGTATGTCCACTCAGGGGACCTCTGTGATATTGATAGTAGGGTACTGAAAGAAATAGGTAAGTTAAGTAAGAACAGTGGATAGAATTGGGAGAAGAGTTGTTTGCGTTTAGATTGTTTACACTCAGACTGGTATCTTTATCTTGGTTGTTATTTGAACAATGTTTGAACTGCAGTTCTCTCTCACCTTCTCCAGGCGTTTGTTATTATTTTATCTGAACATGACAGTCATCTTGGTTGTTGATATTCCCGACAATTTATGAGAATTACACTTTTACTTAAGTACGAGTCAAATATATGATTTTTCTCTACTTCTCCTGAACACTAGCATAGTCTAATAATAACAAACCCGCAATGACAATGGGGGTATAGGCTTAGAATATAAAATATAGATTTAAATAAGTGATGTTACGACAGGTGTCCGTAAATGCATTAAGCTAACAGCAAAATGAATGAAGAGAAAAATAGTGCAAAAAGGAACAAGCGAAAAAGATTAGGATATAATATTGAGAGTATATATATATATATATATATATATATATATATATATATATATATATATATATGAATAGATGAAAGGATAAAATAATCCAACGGTATGAAATTAAAATGGAATAAGCGGAAGACCTAAAAAGCTCAACGTTTCGCCCACATGTTATATGGGCTATGTTTTTTGTTTTTTTTCTCTATATATTTATCTTTGACTCTATACATATTTACATATCTTCCCTCTCTACATGAACCCTACCACTATATATATTTCTCATAATTTATAGACTTTCTTGTCTTTTGTCATTTTTTGCATTTTCTTTGTTTGCTCTTGACAAAGCCCATATAACATTTGGGCGAAACGTTGAGCTTTTTAGGTCTTCCGCTTATTCCATTTTAATTTCATATATATATATCCCAGTTTTATTATATAATAAAAATTTCAACCCAGGTGAACTCATACAATTTAGCTCCATAGATTTTCCAAATTGTAGTTTAAAAAAGATGAGCAAAAATATTTTGATTTTTCCAAATTGATTTTTCTAGAGCAAAGACAAAGTATTGGAAAATAAAAGCCAAAGACCATTCCAGATAATTTATAGAAGGTTATCTGTAATGTGGGAATATCCCAGATTGTAAAGAAGGAAAACTGAATACTAAATGATACGGTGACCCCCCCCCCCCCCCTAAAACAAACAGCAATTATACACACTAGGCAGAGAGTAAACTAAAATAAAGAAATAAAAGCACCTGAAAAGTGGTATATCCCAGAAATATTGTGATATTCCCGCATACAACTCTGAAAGTAAGTAAGATTTATTATATGAAGAAGAAAAAAAAAACATGTTGTCATTCAGTATTGAGTTTTCCTTCTTACAACTTGGAAAATTCTTGCATTGTTATATAAATTATCTCTATATATATTACACACAATGCTTCGAGCAATCTATATCACCCTCTTATCTAAAGACGTTTATTTTTTTATAAACTGAAACGCTGGCATTTTTCTAATCGAACAACAGCAGTATTTTACATAAAGTTACAAATTCTACTATTTTGACCATATCCAACTCAAACCGTAATCAGAAAATGTAATCATTGCACAGAACACGTACAATAATGGTATTTTTCAAAAATATATTACTCTATTAGCAAAAATATTCAATTAGTTAATAGATTTAGTTTTAAAAATCTGCAATAACAATAAATTTCCAGATAGAGAAATATTAAAAAAAATATTGGTCATAGAAATTTCAATTATTTTAAAAGTATTCATTAAATCACCTTCTAAGTCTTCTCGCTAGTAAAGTTAGCTAATCCTAATTTTTCTAATTTCTTCCAATAACCATAATCTTTTCAAAAAATTAATTTTGTTACTCTTCTTTTTGGCTCAGATCAAAGTGTAGTATCTGTTCCGATGGATACTGCACCCCATAGACCGGTATCGTCTTGGCATTCGGGGCTTGATTTACGCCGGTCTATGGGTCTGTCCTGTGCAGTTCTAGGAGGTCCACCCTCCCAAGCTTTGCCTCCCCTCCTTGGAGAGGAGTAAGTTTATTGCTTACTGCCTGAGGCGCCCCTACCGGGGAATGCCGATGGGGCTGCCCAGGCAATTTTTAACGGCCAGAGTGCTCACCTCTCGGGCGCTGGCTTTTCAAACCCCACTTTCCCGACCCGACCATGGGTCACATCTTACTTGTGGGAGTAAGATAAAACTGGCCTTGTGCCTAACTCCTGGAGAGGAGTAAATACATACTCTTCTTTGTATGCCATCCAATTTTAATATTACATTCCAATTTCCATATCTAGACACTGGAGCCGATGCTCGAGTGCAGTACTCTATATGAGGCCTTATTAGAGCTTTTATCTGTAAGACTAAAGATCCTCGTCTGATTAGAGATGAGCTATAAAAATAAATGAGCTGTTTTAGAAGTTCAGAAAATATAAAAAATATCAACGCATGGCAGCTGGAAAGATAATTCATTCTCTGTGTTTAAATCTGAAATGAGGATTTATGAGCAGAAATCATCGAAATTCCATGGTTAACTAAAGAAAAGTTAAGTGACTACGTCTTTGAACATCTGGTATCTTGATGATGCAGCATTTGGAGGCAACTGATCTGAAGTTGTTGAGAACCTCTCTCGAATCATCGTAGCCCTTGCTGCAATCGGGCTTGAGGTCAATCCTGCTAGACTAAAGTCATCAATATCGACTGTTTGGCAGAATCCTTCATGGTGGCCATCTCAGACATCAGCAGAGTCCTCGATGTGGTTAACATTACCAATCGTGACAGACTTACGATCCTCGGCTCCCCAATTTTTAAACCTGCGAACCAAGCGACATCAACCAAAACCTTATAAACTTGTGCAACATGTCATCCCATCTCCTACTGATCGATAAGCAATCAGCACTCTTCCTTTTGCACTGCTTTTGTATCCCAAAATTTTTATTCTCCCTCCGTAGTGCCCCATGTTACCAGTTTTCTGTCGACCTGGGCAGGCTGGATTGCGTAATTCGGAACACAGCAACGGCCATTTGCAACATCAATTTTGAGGATGTACGCTGGCACTAGGCCACCCCTCCCATCTCTTTTAATGGACTCTAACTTAGATCAACAACTGACATCGCATTGCCAGCTAACGCCTCCTCTATCTGCGCCAGTCAGGATATTGTTGAAAGTATTTTCCATGAAGCATCTGAATCTCCTCTCAACCACAGGATCCATGACCTGTCTATCGACTGAAGCAGGGTTGGCCTAATTGTTTCAGAGCAGATGGGACACGATCAAGATGAAGACTAGCGTTGAATCCCTTGCTGTCGGAAACCTAGTCTATGACAGTTGCCTCAGATTTTTTGTCGCCCTGAGTGTGCAACACTCACAGGTGCTGCTGTAGTTAGCCATTCGATGTATATGGACTCCACACTCTTTTATGTAGGAGTGCCGGCAGATTTCCTAGACACGGCGATCTCAACGATATCGTCCGATGGACCCTGGACATCACTGACTTCCTGTCAATCCTTGAACCAGTTGACCTCAACAGAGAGGATCAGCAACGACCCGATAACCTGATGGTGTTTCCCTTTGCAAACAGTAAGTTACTAATATGGGATGCGATTTGTGCTAACACTTTTGCGCCTTCGTAAGTAACAAAATCATTGACAAACTTTGGACATGATGCAGCATCGGTGGAGGACCACAAGTGATCAAAACATGCCGTTCTTCTTGACAGATTTGTGTTCCAACTAATTGCTGTGGAGACAAGTGAATTGATAGACTCCACCACGTGGGACTTCTACAACAGCCTTGGTCTATTAATGACGCGGTGCACCAGGGACCATCGTGAATTGACTTGGCTTCACAAGCACCTCTCCATCGTCATTATTTGGGGTGGTTTTTATTTATTACTCTTCCATAACTCTGGTAGTTCTCTTTGACAGTTGGTTAACTCTATTGTTTGTGAAAATGTTTGAAAGAGTTTGCTATATATTTGGAATTTTATGGTTAGTTTTGATACTATGTTGAGATTAAAAAAAAAATTTTTTTTGTAGATTCCGCCACTTTTTTATTTCCACGAATGCCCTTATGGCTCCGTATCAAACAAATGAATGCAACAGAATCAATAACTTGTGCAACACGGACACAAAGTTGACTAATTATTGGATTTTTCATATTTTTATTTTTCAGTGGGTCAAGTAAAGATCTTGAGTCTTTACAGACCATGAATGTGTTTGATCTGCTGGTTTTGATTATGTCCAATGCCAAATCAATGGCTGTTATCTCGGCAGTGTAAATTGATGCAGTCATTGGCAATCTATTCATGTATTTTTTGGCAGCACTTCTCACTGTCATCGTCCATAAATCAATCTGTATATTGTATTTGTAGTCGGAATGGTAGCATTTTTATGTTTTGAAATGAATTCTGAAACGCAATTGGATTTGTTTTGTTCTTTGAGAATTATCAAATCAAGGTTAAAACCTGATTGATTCAATTGTCATCTTAGAGTTTTGGAGATCACTTTATTGGTGTATGTGACTAGAGGCCAATTCAGCGTACCTTTTGTTGGGGAGCTGGATTTTCCCCACATTAAAAAACGACCTTGTATCTAACTCTGCTTATGGAGAGGCAGGTAAATAAAGTCCATTTCCATTCCACTGTTAAGCTCAATATGTAGATTGATAGGCTTAATGGCATTTAACTTTTTATCAAAAAGGGTTTTGTGTCGTGTATTAAATACGGACGTAGGCATGATAATAAATTTGAAATATTAGAATGTTAGTTTCTGTTTTCTCACTATTAGAGGTATTTCATTCGCTTCTGTATATAAACTATAACTAGCTATCCCTACCTTTGCATTGCCAAGCCGTTTTTAAAAAAAAATTTTTCATTTTTGTTTCATTTCTTTTTAAATAAAATTTTGAAAGTTAATTTTACTTATGGTATTGTTTAAATTATTAGTTCAACAAAATTATTATAAAACTACAGAAACAAAAATTTGTCATTTTAAAATAAAAAAAAAAATGGAAAGAATATTCCTAGTTTTAAGGCATGAGCCATTGCAAAAAAAAAAAAAAAAAAATGAAACAAAACTTGAAAGGTGTTTTTTTTTAGTTATTATATATCAACAAAACTTAAAAAAAAAAAAAGTTAAAAGAAGTTTTTGATTATAACTTTCTTTGGTTTTAATAATCAAAATAAAGAATCAATCGTTTGAATGTTCATCAATCTGATCATTAATGATATTAATGTGATGGATGAATTCAAAAATGATCTTATATATAAAGTAAAGTCAGATTGTCCCCTGTAAACACAAGCTTCATATAGATATACAACATAATCATATTGACACACCGGGTTCCTGTTAGATCACCAAAGTTAAGCGACAATGAGCATTGTCAGTACCAGATGGGTGGCCATTTGAGAATACCAGATGCTGTATGTGAGAGGATGGCGACACCTCCCCGCAAAACTAACATCGTCAAAATCATTTCCCCCTGACCGGGATACACATGCGACTGGGGACCGTTTGTGAATTCAATATTCCCTAGAAGCTTCCTCTTTTGGAGGAAGTCGACTCAACACGCCTAGAGATGATCAACTTTTGAACTGTTGCAGTAAAAACGTTTGTCAACTAAAATTTAAAAAATTCAGTTTGGGACATGGCTATTTTACAAATCGGTTATGTTATGCAAAACATAACAAAAGTATTAACTAATAAGAAACCAATACAAACTTGTATAAAACAAAACACTTTAACCATAACATTAATTAAACAATAAAAAAAAAATAGTAATTAACTCGTTTTCTTGAGTTTTTACATTTTATTACAAGATGCACATATAGAAGACACCCTTCCTTAATTATTACGGTATCATTCGGCCATTAAATTATTTATTGTGCCAAATTGTCACAGGAAACGTTAAAAATGGTTAATACTCAGATGTATGACTACTTGAAAATACCAGAGTATTGAGAGTTACTTCCCTTGTGTTATAAATTTATACATACATTAGAAAGGCATTTTTGATAATGAAACAAGATCGTTAATAATATGAATGTGAGGGAGGAATTCAAACATGATCTTAAGTCAGATTTTCCCCTATTTCATTAACTGGTATAGCTCCATAAACACAAGCTTCTTATAGAATTTTACCTCATATGCATTTTAGTCTCTTATTTGTACATGCTTCCAGAAAAAACAAAACAATTTTGTTTGAATTCTATATTTTAGCCGCTAAGCCGTTTTCTCCTTGCTTCGTAATTTCAGCGCAGGAGTTGGAATGAATACCTTCCCCCTTCTAATGTCCTAATCTTTCAACTCATTACACCGTAGAGAGATGCAGAATAAATTTATTTAGAGTAACTTTTTCATACTACACTATGTGTTAGATCATTTTCTTTTTAATTACTGTGCCTGCCATCACTTACACAGCCAATATAAAAACCTTTACATAGTTGCATTTCTATTAAAATCAATGCCAAATCAAAATCGCCATGACATTTTAAGATATACATAAGCAAAGGTTCTGACTTTTCTTTATTTTCAACTCATATTTAATAAACATTTGGCATTATTTTTCACGTTTATTGCTACTGCATGAGTTCATCGTTTTCTAAATGTGATAGCGTTTGCTAATTTGCTTGGCGCGCAAACGTTACCGTTCCTCGATCACTGACGCTTAACATAGCTGTACACAAGTCTAAGTGTTATTACCATGGTAACTAGGTGTTGAGTGCATAGGCGCATAATAGTACCATTATGTATAACCATTAAGGCTTAAAAGATTGAATATAAACATTCTATTTAAGAACTTTTTTACTTAATCCCCAAAAAAGAGCAACGGCTACACAAGTAGCACACCGAACAGAAATTTGTTTGAGTATCATCATTTTGTTTGGCATACATGCTCGGATTCCTCGATCCTTCGCTGATTAAAAAAGCAGTAGTTAAAGCAAGTCCAAGTGTTACCATGGTAACTAAGTGTAGCACGCATAGGCACACAGGACGAGTACATATAGCTTTTAAGCTTACGGGATTGCAAATAAATATTCCATTCATTATGATTGTTTTTATTATTATTAATAGTAATGCTATTAGTATTTTATTATTATTAATAGTAATGCTATTAGTATTTTATTATTATTAATAGTAATGCTATTAGTATTTTATTATTATTAATAGTAATGCTATTAGTATTTTATTATTATTATCTAAATAATAAAGAATCATCTTCGTTATCTTTCTACCTCACACTTCTTAAAAATACGACTTAGAAAAGTAACATTATTTAAATAAACAAATAATCCTATAAAATAGTACCTTCCTTCCAGTGACTTTCTATAGAAAGTAGTACCCATTTCCCACAAATTAAAATTCATTAACTACCCATCTTCACTTTGTCTGGGACAACTTATAGACACAAGGTCCACTAGTTTATTATACAAAACTTATTTCTTTTTCATTTCAATAATAAAGTTGATGAAATTGAGTGTTCTTTTTAAAATGCCATGAAAATTAATATTTCAGGACAGATTTATCTCAATCTACTTCATTAGATGTGGCTGACAAGCCATTTGAGACGAGGCTTAAATAGTTATTATACTCACCTCTCATAAGATCAAGTATTGCACGGGGCCAATTCATCAGAGTTCCAAGCACTATTACTGGCAAAGGGAAGGCATCAAACTGATTCTTATACGGATTTTGAACAATATGGGCTATATATATATATATATATATATATATATATATATATATATATATATATATAGTAATCCATGCTAATTCTACAATAAATAGAGCTATTTATTTCTAATAATGATTTTATTTATACAAAGATATAAAAAACGACACATCCATTGGAGATGTTTCCATGATATGTTTAATATGAACAGTTAAAGAAACGAACATGTTTTACAAACCTGATGAGATCTTAGCATATTAAAGCTATGATCGAAACATCTCCAATGGATGTGTCGCTTATGATGTTTATATAGATAAAAGTATTATTATAAATATACATATACATATATATAAGTTTTTATTTGCATTTGTTATTGTTTTTACTGACAATAGTGACAACGTTTTGTTTGTATTTTTCCACTTCCTAAACTGTAAAAGAAGTTAGCCCTATTTCCTTGGCTTTCTCCTGTCAACTGAACCTGTTACCTCAACTGTTCTACATCTACTAATCCAAGAACTCTCATCCATTCTTTCAATGTGGCCATACCATCAAAGTCTCCTATTCTGCGTGCATCTTCCTACATTGTCCAGATTTGATTTTCCTCTGAGGTCATCAGATCTAAGCCTTACCACATGACCAAATTTAAATCAGGTTTAACCAATTAAAGCTTCACATAGATTAATTACTAGTTGTTGCAGAATTACATTAATCTAAATCTAATGGACAATCGTTGCATAGGTTTGTATCCTGTTCATAGCCTCCATGTAGAAATACCTTTGCAAGAAAGTTCTAAACAAGCATCCAATTTGGCAGACAAAAAAGAAGCGGGCTGTAACTTAATACAGACCCACACTCAAACAAACAAACAAAGCAGTTGAACTATAGATATTTATTGATCACAGTATGGATTCTGTCCCCTATAGATACAAATTCCATCTTCAAAAAGATATTCTACACCTGGAGCGTGTTCAACAATTGGCAACCAAGATGATGACAGGATTTTGCACGCTTACCGACAAAGAACGGTTTCAAAGACTAAATCTGTTCTCACTTGAGCAGCGAAGGATGCGATGAGACCTGATTCTACAGAATCATCAACAGGAATGTAAATCTACCTTTTGAGTTTTTCACCCCAACACCTAATGGCGGTCACCTGCAGAAGATATATACCATTGTCGCTTTTATCTCAACAGAGGAAAGGCAGCATTCTCTGTCCATGTTTCTGCTCCTTGGAACAGCCTACCAGAGGAGGTTTTGTTGATGATGCCTACCATATCCAGGTTTAAAGTCGTCTTGGACAAACATTCAGACAGCATATCTTCTAACTGTATTTTACATGTTTTGTTGCACTTTGTTATTTTTTTGCCAATAAAATTGATTGATTGCTTGACAAGTTTGATTCTAAAATAACTTTTTAAACAAGCTAATGAATCAAATGTTTTCTTGGCCTGGCTTTGCAAACTTCAAAAACGAAATAAAAACGCTGAAATTAGCATGTATGCCTATTCTTGAGTGCCAGTGTTAGGTGAAGAAGCCGAAGATATGACTCTACCAATGCCTTTTTTGTCACCCATGCATATAATTCTATGCAAATGAAATCAATTGTGTGCATTCATTCACTTCTTATGCCATCAGTTGGTACCCGGTTTATCTGCAGCAGCTGTTTATGTCCGTTGGTGTCTAAGTCAGTCCCCATCTGATTTGCAATAGTTGGTGATTTTGTGCAAATGGTTTGAGGGTTGTGTCATTGTTGATCCCTGCTTGATTTGTGATAATTCTTTTTCACACAAAAGGAAAAAAGATAGAGGCTGTTGACAACGGTTTGATTGTTGTTGGGTTTGGTTTTGTTTGGTTGTTTTGTTTTACGGCATATCAACTCTTTTCAAGTTATTTAATGCCGAATCCAGTCATTTTAGTAAAAGTTTTTATGCTTCAAGTTCTTTATATCTTTAAATATTTATTCATGGTGTTTTGTTTGGTTGTTTTATGGCATACCAACCCTTTTTGAGTTATTTAATGCCGAATCCGGTCATTTTGGTAACAGATTTTATGCTTCAAGTTCTTCATATTTTCAAATATTTATTCATGATGCTTGGTTTGGTTGTTTTGTTTTACGGCATATCAACCCTTTTCGAGTTATTTAATGCTGAATCCAGTCATTTTGGTAAAAGATTTTATGCTTCAAGTTCTTTATATCTTCAAATATTTATTCATGGTGTTTAGTTTTGTTGTTTTGTTGAAGAAAATTGTTGTTTTTGTTTTTAGATTTGCAGAACAGTTTTACAAAAGTAAAGGAAAAAAAACAATAACATCAATATTTGGTGCATTTTAAGTCAGGAAGCTGGTATTTTCAGACAGTCTGATCTGGTAGCACCAGTGATTTTTGTTGGGAGTCTCACACTATATGCGTTCATCACTTTTGTCCCTCAGATGAACTCTCTCCATATCCTCAAAGGTGGAGACAGTCTGAGAGACTGTGCATTTGCAAATATTCCGGTCAACACAACAAAATTCAGATTTTTCAATTATTTTGAAAATTTGCCGCAGTAGCTTCACTTAAATAACTAATTTGTAAACTGATTATCCGATTGGACTCAAATTTTGACATGTGCCATTTGAAGGTTAATACTTTATAAAAATCATATGAATTTTATTTATTAGGTGGCGACATCTATGTGTCGGGCCCGGGACTTATTGATTGGTGTGATGCATTTCTAATAATTCTCTCAGCATGTGTGTGTGGCTCAGTTTGCACATGTCTGCAAACTTTTTTGTATAGTTATTTCCGGTTGAATGTCTAAAAACATAAGAATTGCGTCTTCTTTCTTCTTCGTTCGAGTTTGTTCTTTTGAGTTTTATTCTTATTTCTTTTTAGACAAAACTTTTGACAATTACTGTCGGCCAAGGGTGATCATATGTAAAAGTGAAACCTAGTCAATGAGGGTTGAGGACATGCGTTGCATGGAGAGAAATGATATGAAAATGATACGATGGATGCATAATGCAAGTCTTAAAGACAGGCTTAGATCTGATGACCTTAGAGGAAGATTAAATCTGGACAGTACAGGGAGATATGTGCAGAACAAGAGACTTCGATGGTATGGCCATGTTGAAAGAATGGATGAGAGTTCTTGAGTCAGTAGATGTAGAATAATTGAGGGAGTAAGGTTATTTCACAGGGGAAGGCCAAGGAAAACATGGGTGGAAGTGATAAAGATGCACTTGACAGAAAGAGGTAAAATTAAAGATTGAGCAAGAGATAGATTAGTTTGGAAGTCAATTTCTACAAACCATCTAACACATGCCAACATGTAAAACGGCCGTTAAACTGAATTTTATGATAATGACTTGCTGAGCAAATGAGCTTTTTGCATCCCAACTGAAAGCGTATTGGATTTGGATACGTGAATACTTTCAATAAACAGGTTTATTTTGGTGTGTTATTTGGTTCTGAAGAGACAGTTAGGTCGAAACCTTGGCAATATAATAATTGCTCTATTTTTAATAGTATTGAGCACTTTTGGATTCAATACGTACTATTTAACAAAAACAACCAAATTTAGTAATATCTGTTATTTTTTTCTCAGCCTTTTGGCTGAGATCAAAGTGTAGTATCTATTCCGATGGATGCTACATCCCTAAGACTGGTACCGTCTTGGCCTTCGGGCCTTGATTCTGCTGGTCTTAGAGTTTGCCCCGTGCAGTTCTAAGAGGTCCACCCTCTCAGGTTTTGCCTTCTCACTCTTTGAGAAGAGGTTAGTGTGCTCCTACCGGGAAATGTTGACATGGCTGCCCAGACATTTTTTGTAGGTCAGAGTGCTCAACCTCTATGGCACTGGCTTTTCAATCCCACCTTTTGACCTTGTGTCACATCTTACTGCTGTGGGAGGGAGATTTTAAAAAAAAGGTAATATCTGTCATTAAATAAATATATTTGCTTCTTTTCTAATACTAATGAGTTACTATTTACCAAGGCCAAAAGCCACACAAGGATAAGGGTTAATCGCCAGTTGGATGATGAACAATACTATGAGAGGATTGGAAATGAGTGGAAAGGGCCAAATATGATTATTAAAGAGGACAGCTCGACAAGACATTGGAGCTGAAGACAATCATGTTGTAGCTAGTTTAGAAAAAGTCTCGTCGTATTATTCCGCAGTTATTGAAGTTCCACTTGGTTTTTTTTTGCAGTGTTGGTAGTTAGACGAGTTCTTGCTATGAATGTTTTCTAGGGAGAAATTAGAGATTGGAGCTCAGTCGAGTATCTATTATGAAAGTAGTGATAGAGTAGAGAAAGACGAGCTGCAGTTTCTTTAGTGATGTATATTAATGGCGGGCTTTGCAAATGTTAGATGCTCGACCAGGGGAAGGAGGGGGGGGGGCACAAAATAAAGTGAAAATATCTTTGATTTTATTTGGGCCACCCCAAAAGGTTGTTTTCCTTTGAGGTGAATTAAGTATCTCGTTGAAACAGACAATGATGTTGAAACACAAAAGTGATGTTCAGATGTCTCCATGATAAAACCGCTCCAGGTAGACTGACAGGTTATCTCAAGTTTAAAGTAGCGAGATCTTGGGTGGTCCAGTACAGACCAGGGTCAAAAGGACCCTAAGGGATGAGAGTGGTGAGACTTGGCCACTGGGCATGACAGGAAGTTGGAGGTTGGCTGGGATAGCTGGCGAGCAGTTGGAAGCTGTGTGCTGCCCGGGGAAGATGGGCCCGTCTGGGTCTTTTAGTTAAAGGGTTGTGTTGGACTTATGTTTTATTTCACCGGGATAGAGAGATCTCGTTTACAACTCTACCATTCAACCGGGGTACACGAGTTTTATTTATAACCTCTAACAAATAAATTTGTTACTTGTTTTAGACTGGAGTTGTGATTCTGCTTGGCATGAGAGTCTTTGTTGCAGCACGGAGACGAGATTGCAGCACAACCTTTGGACCAGCACGACGATTACGGCTAGTGTAATGAATGCACAAACAAACACGCATGCATACATGTTCACAGAGCGACATCTCTTCTGTAAGAAAGGGATTGTAGGGAAGAGAAGTGATCATCCCCCACTAGATTGCAAAGTCGGTTTTGTACTTTGTCAAGGCAGGAAAGGATGTATTGAGCAGCACCTCCCCAGATGTGGCAACAGTAGTCCATCGTAGGATGTATCTGACTCTTATACAGGTAAAGGATTGCGTCAAGAGTCAAGTATTTTTTGGAGCGGTCGAATGATCCAACCATGTTTCCAGCGACCTTAGCAACAGATTTGATGTAAGTCTTCCCTTTCAAGATTGAAGTGAAAGTCGGTCCTAGGAGCTTATCAAGGCAAAGGAGTGAACTATTCATTTATACTGAGGCAAAATGAGAATCCAAACATTGCTAATAAAAGGAGAGAAGTTTGATTTTAGAGGTGTTAAAAGTAACAAGCCACTTTTACCCCCGTGCTCTAGGTTGGAAGAGAGAGAATGGTCTAAGAAGTGCTACTATAGACAACCAAATCATTTCAGAATATAATTTGGAAAATCACTGATGAAGAGTTCCTTTCCTTTAACGATTATAAGAAACCTTTTCAGCCACCGATTGCCATGGCAAATAGCACCCTACCCGAGAGTCCAACATTCAAACTCTACTGTCTAACATTCACACGTAACATAACTTGAAACAAATACATAGAAGTTACTGCCAAGGCTGCTGCAAGGAAAGTGGACTCCCTCTACCATGCTAGAAAATTTCTCTCACCTGCCAGTATCCTATATCTCTACAAAGCCACTATCTGCCCATGCATGGAGTAGTGTTGTCACATCTTGGCTGGTGCACCAACCACTAGTCTCTCTCTCTCTCTCTCTTAGACAAGGTTAAAAAAAAAGAGCCCTTCATCTAATAGGTCCCATGCTGTCTACCAAACTTTATCCCCTATCCCATCAGCGCAATCTTGCATCCCTGTGCTTGTTTTACAAGTACTTCAATGAAATGTGCTCTGGTGCCCCTGCGACATAAATACACCCGACCAACCCGACAATCAGTTAAATCCCATTCCGTTCACTGTGGAGGTCCTCAGATGTCGGAGGGTTTTCCACTCTAATAGCTTCTTTCCTCAAACTACTAGCCTTTGGAATTCCTTCCCGGCTCACTTATGTCCATGACTGTACAAACATACTGAAATTTAAATGTAATGTGAACAAACCTCTCGCTGCACAATTTCTCACTTAGAATGCTCCCTTTGTTCACAGTAGCCCTTTACGTCTCGGTGGTAATGTGCCTTGTTTGGGGTGAATAAAAGTAATTAAAAAAAAAAGGAAGAGAGTTGGGCACGCCGGTATCGATACAATGTGCTTCCGACTTCTGCCCATCAACAACTACATTTATAAACCTATCAGAGAGAAAGGACTTGATGGTTGTGAAGACATCGCCAGATATTCCATAGCTCGCAAGCTTGTGAAGCAAACATTTATGCGAAACCCTATCGAAGGTCTTTGATTAGATATCACAAACAAGCCTGTTTAGTAAAGTAGTATCCTATTTACTTGTCTCCCCACGAGGGTAGAGTTAGACACAGGGTCGGTTTTTAATATGGGGAAACTTCAGCTCTACAAAAAGGAGAACTTTGGATTGGGACCCACATTTTTAAAATGCCTCAGTCTAAAAAGATTTCTCCCTTCATTTACTGAGGACAGAAACGATGTAGTATCAGAACAGATACTACACTTTGTTCCTAGTCAAAAGTAGTTAAACATAAAGTTTGTAACCGATTTTTATAATTTGAATATTTTATTATTTTTATTAGTGTAGTCACTTGTCTCCAGCTTCTAATTTTTATATTATATTCCAATTTCCATGACTGGCTATTGGTGGCCAGACTTGTGTACAATATTCTTTACTAGTAGGACTATCCTGCATTGCCTGAGGGAGTAGTAAGTAATTTATTTTTATAAATAACAATTGATTTCCTACTGTTGTCACACAAGGTAAATTTTATTGTAAGACACAAAACAACTAATGAGGTGAAACTAAGTAAAAAAAAAAATACACAAGTTTTATAAAAAATAAATTTTTAATGCGTAAGATAAGTTTTACTTTAAAAAATAAACTAATCGTCTCTCTCTCTATTTAGTCACAGAAATATTAAAAACAATGGAATATTTTTTTGTGTGTCTATTACAAGTGAAAGGAATTCTATTTTTTTTTTATTATTAGTTAAGATTAAACCTCCTCTTTGCTCATAAAATTAAATTTACATGCATGATTATTTCCTTTCTTTATTATTATCAGTTATTATTAAGATTAAGCCGCTCTTTCTTTGCAAATAAAACTAAATTGGCATACATAATTATCGAAACAAGCAGGACACACGTTCACTTTTATTATATAGATGAGATTTTATATAAATTCTTCCAATAAAATTTGCAACCATTCATTTTATTTACCTTTGACACAATAGAATTTGAGTTTCAGATTTAAATTCATCCTTAAGTTACTTCTCTTTTGATTCTTCCGATACGAAAGGAACAAAAATCGATCAACAAAAATTAAAATGACGATCAGAACCTAAAACTAAACAATATTTAAAAAAATTTTATTTTTCCTTTTTTTTTTTTTTTTTTTTTTTTTTTTTTAAAAGTTACAAAAATAAACTTTATTCACAATTACAAATTAGGGGGAAATAAAATCCATTTTGTAGTGGTCCCCCTCCCCCCTCATTTCCATTCATTTTATTGTCTGCATGTTTCTTTCTGACATGCCCATGGTGTTCTTGATTAAAGGCCTGATCATGGGAAATGATGGACTCATAACTGGAGGCCGATCCTACACAATTCAATTCAGTTCTGTTTGAAGAAATTTTTGACTTTTTATTTCAAAAATGTAAAAAAAAAATGTCATGAGACTGCATCCCCCCTGACAGCTTAAGGATGGGTCAAAATTTTATCTGAGCCTTATTTCTCCATATTGCATGAATTATTCCAGAAGTTATGCCATGAAAACGTTGGTAACTCAAAAACTATTTATCTGATCAAGCTAGAATTTTGAATAGTGGTTGCTGTTATGAAAGAGCATCATAGTTGGAGAAAATGGACACCTTACGATGAAAAGAACCAAAGTTATTACCAAAGGTGTGAGCTCTTCTGTGACTGACCTTTAACCTAAGTATCCCAAAATAAAATCAGTTTTAAGTTTTTATCATGATCGATATTTTAAGCAATTTTGGTGACAATTGGTCAAGCGATGTGGATGCAAGGATGTACACAAACAAACATGGCTTCTTGACAAATTCCACTGAAAACAATCTGCCAATCGGCCTTGGTGGAGGTAATAAAATATATACATCTTATACTTATTTCAATTGAATAAGATAAAAGTTATTCCAAGAATTTCTTTCGTCAACTACAAAAGCAAACGAACATTGAGTGGAATCGTCCTCCGTCCATGAGTATATCATGCCCCATGATAATGACTTTAATGAAGAATCTCAAGGCGTGAAAGAAAAAAGAAAAATTTAATAAAATGTTGTATTCATACGGAGAAGAAGAAAGATGTAATTACTTTCGGATGGTTATCGTAGAGTTCAGAGTCTTCATCATCTGTCTGTACTCGGCTTCCATCATTTGTCCCTACATAGGATTCACCATCGTCTGTGACAAGGGCGCTTGCATCATCGTCCGTCCGGCCATAAGACTCACAATCGTCAGGAATGTACCTACAAACACAGAATAAAACAGAAAACGTTAACTCATAATACAAAAAAAGAATCACAAAAAAGAAAATTGAATTCATTCATTAATAGGCAGAACCACAGAAATCTAAAAGACAAAATCGTATAAAAAAACAACAGTAAACTAATATTCCATTTATTTTATTAACATGTCTGACTTTTCAAACTACCTTATTCACATAATCGCATGCTACACACAACGGCATATCAACATTTATCGAATTTAGACGAATTTCAACTTGACTGCGATAAATATGTCTCAGTCGGGTAGGATTATACGAAAAAAGAAGAGAAGAAAAAATATGCTTATACTTCTGATAAAGATGTTTATCATCGAAAGTACTCAAGTTTAAAAAAAAGTTTTTAAGGTAAATAAATAATTTATTTTATAAAACAAATAATTTGTGTTGTCCAGGTTTTCAAAATATTAAAAAAAATATTCTCCTTATTATTGCCATTCCAGCAACGTTTTTAATGTGTAACTTTTCAAACTATATATATATATATATATATATATATAATCTATGGATTGTTATTAGCCTTTTATAAATTGTCTATATATAATTTAAATACTAAAACATAATATTAATTTTAAAGTTTTTGGAATGTTAACATATATATCATTTTTATTTATCTATCTTTTGGGATTGAGCACTTTCTGCTGGGTTTGGGTTCTACTTGCAAATGTTCGCAATACTATTTATTTTTATTTATCGTGTTGTATGTATGTATGTAAATCAGGTTTACTTACTCTGTTTCGGAATCACTATGGTTTCGGCTACTACTGTTGCTCCCCTTTTGCCGTCTTGCCCGTAGTTGTGCCAGAAATTCTGATTCCTGGTCCAATCGTCGCTTCACTTCTTCTCGCCATCCATCTACATCATCAGATGCATGTGTCGGATAGTAACCTCCCATTTCTAAGTTTCCTGCAACAAATCAAAAAAACATAAATATCTTCTGTAATTTAAAAACAACAATTGTTTGTTTTTTTTTAAACTTATAAATCTACATTTAAAAAATAAATCAAAACAAAAAAGATCGTGTGCTATTAGTAACCTCCCATTTCTAAGTTTCCTGCAACAAATCAAAAAAACATAAATATCTTCTGTAATTTAAAAACAACAATTGTTTGGTTTTTTTTTTAACTTATAAATCTACATTTAAAAAATAAATCAAAACAAAAAAGATCGTGTGCTATTTTTTTGAGGAACCTAGAATGAAAAACAACCAAATTTTGTCTTAATACCGATAAAAAAAAATATATATATATATATATTTTTATTCTTTTACTTCTGACTTCCGGTTTTATCACTTATGATTAGGGATTTTTATAGGAAAAAATCCAATATTTAAAAAAATATTTTTATTGATAATTAAAAAAAAAAAATTGTTTGTTACGTTTTTTTATAAATTTTGCTTAAATAAAAAGTTTTGTAAATAAAACTATGTATTTTTCAAGTTTTCATAAATCTCCAAAGTTTACAAAACAAAACTTTTTTTTTTTATTAAAAATGTGCATATTAACAAAATGTACATTTAATTTACAAGATTCCGCAGATGATGTAAAGTGCTCATATAATGTTTAAAGTGATTGTGTGTTTAAGTATGCTCTCTGTTTTTCAAGTTGTCATAGCATCATTCTTGTTTATGGATCAACAGTGTGACAAAATTGTACAAAATTCATATTGATAGATTCGACTGTCTAAATTTATAACAAACCCGGTGTTGCCCAGGGTGCAGCAAAGTCATTTTGGTTTATAATCTTTATTTGTTTGGCCATTTTATTAACTTATACAGAAAAATAAACAGGATTTTAGTTGTAAAGGATACAACTCTTTTAATATTTTAAGAGTTATCCCCCTTGTTCAATTTGATTTTTTTTGGGATTAGGTAAAGATGTTTCATAATATAGATTGTCTGGGCAAGACTAAGTAATTTTTTACATAAAGTATAACAAATACTGTGAATAACATGGTACAACAATGACACATGGAAAATTGGCGAGTCAGAAACAAAGTTTGATTTGTCAGCTTAAAGGCTATTTGAGTCTGACTTGCAAAATCCCACAAGATATTGTTTTCATTTTTTTCAAAAAAAAAAAAAAAAAATCGTCTTTTGCTAAGCTAAAATAAAGGCTTTTGTAACAATAAACATAAAATAACATATTTTCATAATTTTTTTAATGTTTATATTCTTATTTTTTTATTAATTTTTGCTAATTTATTACTTGTATCATTTTCTATTCTTTTTTTAAATGTTAATCTGAAGGAATCCACATAAAAATAACACTGATTTTGCTTGTTTGTGAATTTGTTTTTACAGTTAAGCAACTTCTGTTTCGAATATGAGGGTATGACATGCCATCGGGTGCTATGATTTCACATTCGTCTACATTTTTTTAAGCTCATTGATATAAAGAGGGTGATTCGGATTGCACATGGCATATTTCTTATTTGATGCTGACCAATTGCTGAGTCCCAAACTACCTGTTTATAGCCATTACATTTTATTTGTTGATTTTAAACAAAAATGCATTATCATGGTCGATAAAAAGTCAGGCTCCATGAAAGGGACTAATAGTAAAAATAAATATGGGATATACTGCGTTAAATCAATGAATTTGAAAACCAGGCTTATTTACTGGAGATGGCTTTGTCAAATGTATCAATAAAAATGACTCGTAACTTACCAGTGGCTCCCAGCATTCCATTCGCACTACTTTCATCATCACTACCACTGCCCTCTGTATAAAAAAACAAACAAAAGTCATTTGATCAAATTAATTTTAAAAAATAAAAGAAAATTAGTGGTTCATAGCAAGGTTGTGGAGTCAGACTCATAAGAATGTTAAGAGTCGAAGTCGAGTCAAATGTTTTAACCCAACTTCGATTATTACTGAATATCAAAAGACTTTAAAATAAGGGGTCAAATGTTTTAACCCAACTTCGATTATTACTGAATATTAAAAGACTTTAAAATAAGGGGTCAAATGTTTTAACCCAACTTCGATTATTACTGAATATCAAAAGACTTTAAAATAAGGGGTCAAATGTTTTAACCCAACTTCGATTATTACTGAATATTAAAAGACTTTAAAATAAGGGGTCAAATGTTTTAACCCAACTTCGATTATTACTGAATATCAAAAGACTTTAAAATAAGGGGTCAAATGTTTTAACCCAACTTCGATTATTACTGAATATTAAAAGACTTTAAAATAAGGGGTCAAATGTTTTAACCCAACTTCGATTATTACTGAATATCAAAAGACTTTAAAATAAGGGGTCAAATGTTTTAACCCAACTTCGATTATTACTGAATATTAAAAGACTTTAAAATAAGGGGTCAAATGTTTTAACCCAACTTCGATTATTACTGAATATTAAAAGACTTTAAAATAAGGGGTCAAATGTTTTAACCCAACTTCGATTATTACTGAATATTAAAAGACTTTAAAATAAGGGGTCAAATGTTTTAACCCAACTTCGATTATTACTGAATATCAAAAGACTTTAAAATAAGGGGTCAAATGTTTTAACCCAACTTCGATTATTACTGAATATCAAAAGACTTTAAAATAAGGGGTCAAATGTTTTAACCCAACTTCGATTATTACTGAATATTAAAAGACTTTAAAATAAGGGGTCAAATGTTTTAACCCAACTTCGATTATTACTGAATATTAAAAGACTTTAAAATAAGGGGTCAAATGTTTTAACCCAACTTCGATTATTACTGAATATTAAAAGACTTTAAAATAAGGGGTCAAATGTTTTTACCCAACTTCGATTATTACTGAATATTAAAAGACTTTAAAATAAGGGGTCAAATGTTTTAACCCAACTTTGATTATTACTGAATATTAAAAGACTTTAAAATAAGGGGTCAAATGTTTTTACCCAACTTCGATTATTACTGAATATTAAAAGACTTTAAAATAAGGGGTCAAATGTGTTTACCCAACTTCGATTATTACTGAATATCAAAAGACTTTAAAATAAGGGGTCAAATGTTTTTACCCAACTTCGATTATTACTGAATATTAAAAGACTTTAAAATAAGAGGGCAAAAATTTTAATCCAACTTCGATTATTACTGAATATCAAAAGACTTTAAAATAAGGGGTCAAATGTTTTAACCCAACTTCGATTATTACTGAATATCAAAAGACTTTAAAATAAGGGGTCAAATGTTTTAACCCAACTTCGATTATTACTGAATATCAAAAGACTTTAAAATAAGGAGTCAAATGTTTTAACCCAACTTCGATTATTACTGAATATTAAAAGACTTTAAAATAAGGGGTCAAATGTTTTAACCCAACTTCGATTATTACTGAATATTAAAAGACTTTGAAATAAGGGGTCAAATGTTTTAACCCAACTTCGATTATTACTGAATATTAAAAGACTTTGAAATAAGGGGTCAAATGTTTTAACCCAACTTCGATTATTACTGAATATTAAAAGACTTTGAAATAAATGGTCAAATGTTTTAACCCAACTTCGATTATTACTGAATATCAAAAGACTTTAAAATAAGGGGTCAAATGTTTTAACCCAACTTCGATTATTACTGAATATTAAAAGACTTTGAAATAAGGGGTCAAATGTTTTAACCCAACTTCGATTATTACTGAATATTAAAAGACTTTGAAATAAGGGGTCAAATGTTTTAACCCAACTTCGATTATTACTGAATATTAAAAGACTTTGAAATAAGGGGTCAAATGTTTTAACCCAACTTCCATTATTACTGAATATCAAAAGACTTTAAAATAAGGGGTCAAATGTTTTAACCCAACTTCGATTATTACTGAATATTAAAAGACTTTGAAATAAGGGGTCAAATGTTTTAACCCAACTTCGATTATTACTGAATATTAAAAGACTTTGAAATAAGGGGTCAAATGTTTTAACCCAACTTCGATTATTACTGAGTATTAAAAGACTTTGAAATAAGGGGTCAAATGTTTTAACCCAACTTCGATTATTACTGAATATTAAAAGACTTTGAAATAAGGGGTCAAATGTTTTAACCCAACTTCGATTATTACTGAATATTAAAAGACTTTGAAATAAGGGGTCAAATGTTTTAACCCAACTTCGATTATTACTGAATATTAAAAGACTTTGAAATAAGGGGTCAAATGTTTTAACCCAACTTCGATTATTACTGAATATTAAAAGACTTTGAAATAAGGGGTCAAATGTTTTAACCCAACTTCGATTATTACTGAATATTAAAAGACTTTGAAATAAGGGGTCAAATGTTTTAACCCAACTTCGATTATTACTGAATATTAAAAGACTTTGAAATAAGGGGTCAAATGTTTTAACCCAACTTCGATTATTACTGAATATTAAAAGACTTTGAAATAAGGGGTCAAATGTTTTAACCCAACTTCGATTATTACTGAATATTAAAAGACTTTGAAATAAGGGGTCAAATGTTTTAACCCAACTTCGATTATTACTGAATATCAAAAGACTTTAAAATAAGGGTCAAATGTTTTAACCCAATATTTGGATATTTTGGAATTGTCGGGGTCAGACCTTCCGACTCTACAACTCTGGTTAATAGTATGTGCATGCTAAGGGGTAGTAGAGATTCTGATAACATTTCAAAAGACACAGAACGAGTACCCCCCCCCCCCCCAATCCTCAGAGAGGAGCAAACCATTGGCTATTAGTTGTTTCTGTTATTCTGCCATCTGACGTCTGTTTGTCATCCTTTTGCATCACTCCCTTTATCATTTTTTACCCCCATCCCAATGCATTCTTTCTGTCTGGCATGATAATTAATCATCCGAAAATCAGTTGTTCATTCTTTAACTCAAAAGGGTCACATTATTTTTACTTCCTCTAAAACATCCAATATTCAGACCGGCCCAGTTTGACATAAGACCATTCAATATCTTACAAGTAAACAATCAAACAAGTCATGAAGCACCTGCGATAATAATAATAATATGCATTGTCTACATCTTTTATATTGGTCCCCCGATTTATAAAATTGAGGGACTTATGTTTTGAGGCATGTCCGTCCATCCAGATTTTTCTCCGCAACTATCCATTGAATTTCTCTGAAATTTTGCATGAAGTTGTAACTTTTGTCAGGTTAGAAAGTGACATTCTCCGATTTTTGAAAAAAAATCTGGTTAGCCTCCCAGGGGGTCAAATAGCCCCAAAATGGCAAAAAATGACATTTTTTGCCCTATAACTTTTCATCCATCCATTCAATTTCTCTGAAACTTGGCCAAAATGTAGAGGCAATTGTTCTGGATATAAAATGAGCATCCTTGACTTTAGAAAAATTCTGGTTCGCGCCCCCAGGGGGTCAAAGGGGGGTAAAAAATGCCCCAAATTGCCCAAATTTATTGCATTTTACACTCGCCACATCGAGTCACATACAGAGAGGGACCACGCATGCGCGGCTTGTTTTGTATGCTGAAAATGATGTAAATAATCAACTACTATTACTAAGCAGCAATTTGAAAGCCAATTGCTCAAAAGCAGAAATCCTAACCATTGCAGCATTCGAGTTGATTATAAAAACAATCCATTTGTCTTTGAGCTTTCTTTCTCATGATGAATATTCATTTCCTTAGTCTAGAAGTAACTTGTACTTATCTTCAAGATAGAGGCATCATAGTGTTACCTTACATGACAATCTAACTTCACTAAAAATTTTAGGCAGGGACTGAAATTCAACTTTGAATCTATGATAAAAGAAACCAACAAACTATTTGTCCCTTATGCATGACTTAAGCTGACTCCCAAGGGTATCACTGTCAATTGTACCTATTAACCCATTGCATCTGGAAAATCATATCTACTATTAACTCTAAAGGTATTGTTGCCACATCTGGGCTGGTGCACCAACCACTAGCCTCTCCCTCGTCAAGATGCAAAAAAGAATTTCTAACCTAATAGGTCAGGCACTGTCTTCCAAGCTCTAAACACTGCAGTGTTACATCCCTGTGCTTTTTTTATAAGTACTTCCATTAATTTAATGCACTTTTACCCCCTCAACAATCCGACTAGCAGCAACATCCCACTCTTTCACTGTAGAGGTCCCTAGATGCCGGAAGATTTTCTATGTTGGTAGCTTCTTTTCTCGGACCGCTTTTTTTTTTCATTTTTTTTACAGAAATCGCTCCAGATAAGGCATGAAGTCCCTTGATGTAAGGAGCTAACAAGAACAAAATATGATTATCGCAAAGACAAAAGACGCCTATTGGCCTTAGTATTGAATAGACTAAGGCTATAAGTAGGAGGGAAACAGTCAGCAGGAAGAGAGTTCCACAAGTTTGTAATTCTTGGAAAGAAGCTACTGGAATAGAAAGCTCTATTACAATGAGGTATCAAAACAGCGAATTGATGGAGACCACTAGATCAACAAGCTGGAACAAAAGGAGCAGGAAATAGATCATATACCATAATAGTATTTATAGAAAAGACTGAGACTAGCAACATCACATCTGTGAGAGAGAGGGTACAGAGAAGAAGAAAGGGTGTAGCCAATCAAATTACACATAAGTTTCTGCACCTAATCAAGAACCCTCAAATGGGACAGAGATTCATCAGCCCAAATATGACAATAGTACTCGATACATGCTCTGATTGTAGATCTGTAGAGATAGAGAATAGTCTCAGGTGTAAGAAAGTGTTTGAAGCGATAGAGAGAACCGACTTTACGAGAAGCAGAAACAGCAATGGATCTAATGTATGAACTTCAGGAAAGATTTGATGAGAGAGAAAGACCAAGAAGTTTCAGAGTTGATTTCTCCTCAAGAGCAGAGCCATCCATGAGAATCTCAGGAAGAAATGGGACATGCCTACGATTGAAACACACAAGCTGAGTCTTAACAGGATTAAATGAAACAAGCCATTTCATATCGCAATCAACAACTGAACCAAGGTCAACTTCTAGATCAGCTGCATATTTCAACTGATCCGGGGGAGATGGGTGAGAAGCAACATCAAAATAGGGAGTGGTATCATCGGTATAGATGTTAATTTTCTGAATAATAATCTCTGAAAGATCATTGATGTAGAGAAGAAACAGGGTTGAACCTAGAATAGAACCCTGAGTAACATCAACATTGATAGGAAAAAAAAATGAAGATACGCCGTCCAAAGTTACTCGCGAACTTCAATCAGAAAGAAAAGACCTAATAATGTCAAGAACCTTACCATCAATACCATAACTCTGAAGTTTGTGTAGGAGACCAGAATGCCACTGTCAAATGCCTTCGAAATGTCAAGCACAATGGCTCTACTCTCTCCTGAATTATCCATAAACCGACAGATCCGCTCCGTTACAACAGTCAACAGATCAGCAGTTGAACGAAAACTGCAAAAGCCATACTAAAGAGGCCCAGACTTTCCAAAAAATGAACAGGCTTGCCGTTGACCAACCTTTCAAAAACTTTGCTAATAACAGAGAAGATACTAACAGGACGATACTTAGTTGGGTCAGACCGATCACCAGTATTTTTAAAGATAGGGACAACAGAGGACTCCTTCAAACAAGAAGGAAAACAGAACTGAGACAAACAGAGATTGAATAATTAAGAGAGGATAGAAGTAAGTTCAGGAACACAACGCTTGAGAACGACAACAGGAATTGAATCAGGACTGGAAGCCTTAGACTGGTTAAGATCAGAAAGAACCCTAGCAACCATCTTTGGAGTGATAATGACAGAGTCAAGAGACTGATCACTTTTCAAAGGAAAATAAGGAAGAACAGCATCAAAATCATCAAAAGAAGAATTGTCCGCAAAAATACGAGCAAAGAGATCAGCCTATCTTTAGAAGATGAAATAACCCGAAGACCATTAAAAAGAGGAGGAATAGCAGACTTGCCACTATTAATAACACTACTGTAGATTCTCCAAAAATCATGAGAGCCAACCCTTTGAGATGAGATAGTCACGAATCCTTTGAGAATAGCTAGACTTAGCCTCAGAGATGGCTTTCTTGCAAACATTGCTAGCTCTTCAGTAGGATTGTCTAGAAGTCTCAGAACCATCCCGACAATACTGATTAAAGTAATAATTACGATAGGCAATGGTAAAAGCACAAACAGATGAAAACCAGGGAGGAGAATGAGGTTTGGTTTGAAACTTACAGTGAGGAATGAAGGTGTCAATTCCAACAAGAAACCAGTCAGTAACCCCCCTAGCAGCCTCATTCGGAGACATACCAAAGATAGCATCCCATGGAACGTCACATACAAAACTGAAGCCCATCCCAATCAGCCCTTCTGTAGTTGAACGTCTTTCTATGGAAGAGACGATCAATAGAAGACTTCACCGAAAAATCAACCTCAACATCAGCAACAGCATGATTAGAAGAACCCAATGGAGGAGAAGATGACCAGAAAAAAACAATGGAGGAGAAGAGGAAATATAGCATGAGTCAGGAACAGAAGTGAGAAAAAGATCAAGTAAGGATGGTTAATGAACATCATTATCAGGAAAACGTGTGGGGAAGGGGACAATTTGGGAAAAGTCACGAGACAGAAAAGTTAAGACAGATTTCACCAGCTAGATCTATGCAGTTAGAGAAGGGAGCCAGTTGGAATGAAGTTACCAAAAAGAAAGATGGAGCTTGACCGATGAATTTGAAATGCATAATCAATACTGCTGGATATGGCATCAACAACAGAGCGGTCATTGTCAGAAGGGAAACGGTATAAAAAGAACAAATAGGAAGTGAAGTGCAGCAAAAATAACCTCGGACAGATAAAAAGACACCCATGAGATTTAAGGCTGGGGACCCGTGCAAGGCCATGCAAATGCAGAGAAGAGTCTAAGCGGACAAGAGGCGTATAACCATCCACATGTAGATCGTTGCTATCAATAGAAGCATCCAGATTAGTCTCACAAAAACAAGGATGTGAGGAGATTTGCCTAAGAGAAAGGACTGAGCATCAGGAATGTTTTACCTGAGACCTGTGTTACAATAGGAAATAGTAAGGTGTTTGTTGTGTGGATTTGTAGAAGGCATAATAATAAAAAGGGAGAGAAAGGTAGAATCATTTCAAGAAAAACCAAGCCTGAAAGAGACCTCACCAACAGCATTCAATCCCCTGGGCTCAAAACAGGCTAGCTAAAAAAACAAGCCCTTCAAGAGCCCAATAGGGATGGAAGGGGTTACTAGGCTAGCTGACAAAAAAAGTCTACCCCTAAACTGGTTATGTGGCTAACCAGAAACCGTTGTTTTTATCGTGGCGCCATCACGCTTGAATAAAGGCTAAAGATGGCCTTCTTACCAAGAGGTAAGACACCAGCCTGCCAATTTAAAAGTTTTGGGGTCAGGAATGACCAAGAACTATGCAAGACAGGAGAAGGAGGTCAGCTCATCGAAGTATTTACATACCCACATATATGTTAAACTAGAGTGACTCTCTTTTTTTGTTTGTTTTATTTATTCATTTTTTTTTAGTAAACCTTATAATATACTTGCAAATATATATAACAATAATAAATACTCGAAAGGAACCAATAACAACACCCCATTGCAGCTTCACGGTAAATCTGTAAATATATATATATATATATATATATATATACATACATATATATATATATGAGAGAGAGAGAGAGAGAGAGAGAGAGAGAGAGAGAGAGAGAGAGAGAGAGAGACAACAGACCACAAAATTAAGGACCAAAAGGAAAAATAATGTCAAGGAAACACATTTTAGAGAAAAATGAGGGAAAATATCTGTGTTGATAAAGCCAATAAAAAAAAGAAAAAAGATTTTGTTTTTTATCAGACAGAAAAAAGGGATATGACATCTCGCTACACAGCTCCCAACTTAGGATAACCCCCTAAACTTTCACCCTAATTCTCAATAGCCCCTTTACATTTACAGTGGCGGTCTGTCTTGTTTGGTGTGAACTATGTTAAAATTTTTTTTTTTTTCAAAAGCTCACTCTCCAGTCCTCATGGTTCAGTGGGTCAGCTGTCTCCAAATTCCACTATGTACAGTCTTACTTCCAAGTTTTCCTTGGCTAGTCAACCTTCCTGCGATTCAAGGCATCCATGCTTCTGCAACAGCTTATCTTAATGTATTGGGTTTGGTTAGATTTTACATGGCAGATCAATCTAATCATGGATCAGTCATTGCGCTGCAGTCGGTTTCAATTTAAGCAAAATAAGATATAATCTCAAAATAAACGGTAAATTACAACCAGCAGGTGCAGTGAAAACAAATAAATTGATGCTACGCTACACACAGAGCCATCTGTTGGCTGCCCAGTAAACTAGTTTGGTGATAGTTTTCACTCATGATTTTGTTTTAATTAAAACAAGTGCTGGAAAATCGGTGTTGCAATGGATGAAAATTTTAGATTAAAAAAATGTTTGATTTACTGGTTATGGCGACCCAAAGACTTCCTTTTCATTAGTTATTATACCGAAATGTAGGAGAGGGCACTACTTCTTTCCCAGGATTACTCAACTTACCTTTGATCATCACCTTATAATGCTAAGTGTTTAAGCAAGGGGCCATCAAGTACCATTTATTTAGTCTTTGGTATGACTCAACCAAGGATTGAACCCTCGTCTCCCAGCCTATTAGCAAACACTCTAACCATTATGCCAAATTGGCCTGTAACAGTACAAAATTTGGGGAAATGCAAAATTACTGGATATACATAAAATTTGTTGACACCTGTTTATTTTTTAAGACAATGTGAAAAAAACCCATTAAAGAACAGCAACAGTTTTTATATATATCTTTATATATATATATATATATATATATATATATATATATATATATATATATATATCTTTATATATATATATATATATAACAATACATCGAACAGTTGATTTTTTTTTTCCCCAAGGGAAGAAATAGAAATAAAATGCCATAATTTCATACCTGAATTTAGTTCTTTGACAAGAGAGGACATGGCATTTGTCACAGAATCAGCAGCAACAAGGAGGTCATTTCGTAAATTTCGAACGCTGGAAGACGGCCCTGTGCCAATTTGACTAAAGGCTTGACGCAAATCTCCACCAACTGCCAAACCAGCCAAGGCCTCCATAGGTGTGCTTGGGGAACTTCCTTTGCTAGGCAAGGTTGCAACCGGTGAGTGACCCCCACCTCGGGATCGAGGACTACTATTTGGTGTCGAGCGTGGAGAACTGTGATTCTGAAAAAGTAAAATTTTCAATTCTTAAGAAAGCTAGAGTTGCGAATGAAAAGAGTTATATGGACTGATTGAGAGACGGAAAGAGAATTATGAATACAAAAAAGAGAACAGAAGAAAATAGAGAGAAGAAAAAGAATGAAATATGAGAGGAAGAGAAAGATGAGGAAAAAAAAGGATGAAAGATGAGGAAGAAAAAAGATGAAATATGAGAGGAAGAGAAAGATGTGGCAGAAAAAATATGAGAGAAAGAGAAAGGATGAAATATGAAAGGAAGAGAAAGATGAGGAAGAAAAAGGATAAAATATGAGAGGAAGAGAAAGATGAGGAAGAAAAAGGATAAAATATGAGAGGAAGAGAAAGATGAGGAAGAAAAATGTGATGGTATAAACATAATGTAACATAAACGATAAAATTCAAAATATGATGTGTATACAAAGTGAGATGAATGTTTTTTGTTTTGTTTTTAATAAACTTTGTATATAACACTATATACAAAGTTTTGTTGGGAATGTGTTGTAAAAATAGCTAGCCTGGATATAAATTTAAGTTTTATTCGTTCAGTATTATTTTAATGATTAAAGGAGATAAATTGTAGAAGCCATTATGCTGTTTAATTGTGTTAGAGTTTATGAGTGCTAAGTCACTTCATAGATGCACCACATATTTTTAATTTTTCCGTATATGTTTTTTCAATAACAGAAAGAGAAAAACGTTCTTTCACTTCATAGATGCACCACATATTTTGACTTTTAATGTCTATGCTTTTTTCAAAAAAAAAAGAAAAATGAAAACATTCTTTCAACGTCATAGATGCACCACATATTTCAAATCTTAAGTTCTATGTTTTCCTTCAAAGCAGTCATCTTAAGAAATTCTTTGAACAATAAAAGAAATGTCAATGAACAAATAATTCCCAGTTTTTCTTGTTCAATTTTATGTATATATATATAAAGATTAATTAATTGACCGATAAAAGTTATGTCATGCTATGATTTATTGTCAGTTTCAAAGCAAAGAAAAGCTAACACGTCCCGTGATTCAATGTTTATTAGGAAACAGATGCAAATTCACACAATTAGACATAGTATATGACATAAAACAAACTAAAATCAACAACATATATATATATATACATATATAGATATACAGGGTGGGCAAAAATAAGGGTCCTATTTTTAAAAATTCATAACTTTTTTATTTATTGATTTTTTAAATTTTTTTTTTTTAGAATAAGTAAAGGACCCCTTCCTAAGCAAGCATGAGCCGTATTAGCCCTAAGGAACGTACCCTCATTTAGAAAACATTATTTTTGCTTAAAAAACTCAAAACAGTGTAAAAAACAATACTTTAGTTTTTGTAAGTTTTAAGTGTTTTTCGGCTAAAATTTGTTTTGTTTATTTCAAAAAATCTCGGAATGGTCAGTCTACACACACATAAAGTTTGGTGAGTTTAACTTTTATTTTGTGGAAGTTATTCAAATTCAAGTTATTCAAATTTAAAGATAGGACCCTTATTTTGGCCCACCCTGTAGATAGATATATAGATATATACAGATATAGATAGATATATAGATATAGATAGATATATAGATATATACAGATATAGATAGATATATAGATATAGATAGATATATATAGATATAGATAGATAGATATATATATAT
>OY744516.1:35389277-35391777 GCA_963556195.1 Sepiola atlantica | reverse complement strand
TACAAAAATCTAGTTATTATTTTAAATCATTTAAAATATTTCCTTAACGGCTGTGTCTGTTTGTAACTCTCTGTGGAGAATATTATTCTATATTCCATAAATAAATGTTACAACGGAATATCGTTATCAGAAATCTATTTTCTATTTTGAAAAAAAACAAACTTTTTTTTTTTTTTTTTTTTTTTTTAAATGGACCGGTTTATTTTTTTGTCAACTTTACGGGAAAATATCACTCTTACTCATTAAATGACAGGAGACTTTATTATTACTAATTTAAAATCCCGTACAAAACACTTTTTTTATAAAATTCAATTGTTTCTATTTTTAGAAATTAAGTCCGTGTCGGCATGCATGTTTTTAAAATTATTTTTTCCTTAATTACTTTTCTCCATTCCTGCCACCAAATTGTTTTATTTATTTTAATCTAATTAAAAACTAATTTAATTTAACCTAATTTAATTAAATAGTGATAGCATCCAGGTTGCTATTTCTTATTTTTCACTTAAAATTACTTGAAATCCCCAATGCATTTCGTATAATATATCTATTTCTGAGAATAAATTGTGATTTATTATTTATTATTCCACTATCTTTTTATATGTAACACAATTTCCCCCCTCTATTCCGCTGAATAAGTATTTACTATAGTTGACTATCACTGGGCCTTATTCCGATAGAATATTCCTACCTTATCACCCCCAACCTAAGTCTCGAGTATCCGCTAATAATTGAATTAAGACATATCTTAGCATAAGTACGTGTTACTAATTCTCATCTTCCCTATTATTCACTAATTATTGCCCCAGATTGCCTCAGGAAGTGTCCATCTTGCCTATCTCTGCTGTAAGTTTATACTTCCCCCAATTCCCCTCCTATCCAGGTTTTAGGCTTGATAACAGGTAACGGTTTCTATGCAGACAGCATTGTAGTATTTCCTGCCTAGCGTTCAGTAAATTATCTCTAGATGTCATGATGTGGTACGACTCCAATGCACATAGGTTGCATCTCTTCTTTTTGTTCGGTTTATATTTGTTAGCCCTCCCCAAAATTGACCATTTCAGTTCGAAAGGGTCTTGCCTAGCAATGAGGTTTCTCACAAAACGGCCAACAGAAGTGTTAGGCCTATCTATGTCTTCCCTTTGGCCTCCCCTGAAGGAACTCATGTGGTTTCTGAATCTATCTTTGAACTCACCCCCGGTTGAACCGATATATGATTTCCTACTACTCTCTGTTATCACATCGCATTTGTAGACAATGCTTGAAACTCTACAGTTCCCCCCCAGTGGACAGATGTTGGAAGCCCTGCAGTTACAGTTGTGTGCTGGGCCGTTGCTGGATGTTCTACTACTATGGTTATTTATAATGGAGGTTCTCACTGAACTGGTGTTACTGGGATCAACACCAGAAGAGAACATGGCTTCCCTTGTTTTAGTTATCTTAGAATTATTATATCCTATGATGGATGTGGCTATATTTCTACAGGTTGAATAAGAGAGTTTTACAGTATTTTTGTTAATGATTCCCCCCAATCTGCTATCCCTTGGAAAGTTTTTTTCCACTATGCTATAAAAAATCTTTGGGATATTAGTCTTAATATGCTGGCTATAGGGGGGGTTGAACCATGTAGTGGTCCTTCTCCTATTTTTCTTCCTACCTTCCCCCCCGGTTTGGGTAGCATGTGAGTTCAATTCGTTACTTCCAACTTCACGAATATTATCATCAACCGGTTCCCACCCTACCTGGTTTACATTACCGTGGGATACACCAGGTCCCCTATATCTAGCCTTGCCCATTGCCCTATTATATGAAACCATTGATCGAGAGGCAATCGGTCTCCCGTTTAGTCCCCCATTCCCAACCGAAGGAGGCACAAGGTAATTAATTTTTTCCTTGTATCCTGATCTGTTTAAAGCCTCATTGTAGAATTGCTTACTGCTGTCGAATATTTGTTGATTCTTGGACAGCTTAGATATCCTACTCGATATTGCAGGAATAATGGCTCTTTTCACCATCGGTGGGTGATTCGATTTAGCGTCGATATAGTAGAGTGTGTGGTTGGGCTTGTGATAAGGTTCATATGTGTTGTTGCATAGATCAAGCGTAATATCCAAAAAATTGACCCTCCGGTAGTTTATATCCATAGTTACGCTAAGTTGAATTGAGCTGAAGAATATATTGAGTTTTTTCTTCTTAGTTTCTAGATTCCTTATACTTGTGTTGACAAAGAATAAAGCGTCGTCCCTATATAGACCGCCCGCCAGTTCAGGTATTTTCATACAAATTTCTCTGAGGATATATATCCCTACCAGGTCAGTAACCTGCGCTGAGTCCGGTGCCCCCATAGTAATATCGAAATTGTTTTCCCTATCCTTTCTAGTCCATAACTTATCATTGTAGGATATTAGCGTCCTTCTGGCTAGTCTAATTATATCCATTTCTAAGTTTGTGATGTTTGATTCATTTCTAGCCATGGTAAGCGCCTTTTCAAGTAAAGTAGAGG
>OY744516.1:35301777-35384277 GCA_963556195.1 Sepiola atlantica | reverse complement strand
TTTTGGGTTAGTTGAGGTAGCAGGTTCAGTTCACAGGGGAAGGCCAAGGAAAATATGGAAGGAAGCAATAAAAATGGACCTGGGGGATAAATAAAGACCTGGTCAGAGATAGGTTACTTTGTAAATCAATTTCTTAAAACCTTCTAACTCATGCCAGCATGTAAAACGGATGTTAAACCGAATTGAAGATGATGATAATGATGAATCAAAAAGTGGATGTGGCAGGGCATGTTAAAATTCTGTCAAGACTTTCAGGTCACTTTCTTTGAAGCCCTTTTTAATTTGTATTATTTGTACACAGGAGACTTCAATGGTATGGCCACATCGAAAGGATAAATGAGAGTTCTTTTGTAGAACAGTTGAGGTAGCAGGAGTAGTCCAAGGAAAACATGGGATGAAGTGATACGCATAGACTTGAGAGAAAGACGGATAAACAAAGACCTGGTCAGAGATAGGTTAGTTTGGAAGTCCATTTCTAAAAGCCATCAAACGCATACCAGATTGTATGAAATGATCAATTATTTAAACTATTATTCTCATTGTGCATGTTATTCTCACATCATTTTGGCTGATGTAACCTCCAAACTTCAGGTGTTTCTTGTCGAACTTGGGAATCTATATGGAATTTTGAACAAAACCCTTTATTTAATCCACGGGGGTGGATTGTTCTCGTTCCGTCAGCCATAACCAGGTAGAAGTCCTAAGTAATTTTAATTTTATTCTTAGCATCGCCTGTTGTGAAGATAGAACCATTAACCACCAGAAGACTTTCACTTAGAACTTATTAATACTTAACAACTTTATCCGTTGCGCCACATATCCATGTAATAGTCATCCAATAAGTTCTACATCATTTCTGAACAGCATCTTGTTTCTAGGGATGAAGATGTTCTTAATCCTTTTCAGGAGACTGATATATTCTTGAAGAAGAAGGCGGTAACAATTTTAACTGAAGATTTTATTACTAAACAAATGAAGATCTAATCTCCTAAGTAGGTTTTGTTTCTGGACTAACTTCATAGGTGTGAAGGGGCATATTAGCACCTCCTATTTCCCAGGACCTTACATGATGTGTTGCTTAGCTAAAATGCTGGCAGCAAATGAATTTAATTTCAGCCTTCAAATAACTCTTACACCATGAGGTTTAGCTAATCAATCAACTGTTTACTGTTCATGTGGACTTTGAGCTATGCCAAGGACCATTTTATCTGATCATGCTCATCCTGTAAATGCAGAATTGTTTTTCAGGCTGATAATGCACCAATTCACACGGATAAAGTTACAAATGAATGGAACAAGGAACTTTCTAGTGGCCACCACAATCACAAGATTGCAATATTATTGAACATTTACGCTGCATTTTTGAAAAACAAATTACGAATCAATATCTTCCACCCTCCTCACTACAAGAACTTGTAACTTTTTTAGCTGAAGAATGACCAACATTTCCTTTGGAAATAATTCAAACTTTGTATGAGTCCATGCTTAATAGAAATCAATCTGTAATTACTTTCAAAGTCAGTCGTAGCCTATATTACATAAATTTGCTTGGAATTTGAAGGTGGTTCCATTGTTTTGGCCAATTCCTGTATATAACATGAAAATCAACCTCTCAAAATCAGCAAAGCATGATCAAAACAGCAGACCTTTCACACACAAACTGCTCAATATCCTCTCAGACAGAGCTTTATAACAATAATAAATAATAACTTTACCTTATCTTAACACGTTATTGCAGTTTCACAGGATATCCGATCACCAGAAGTGTATTAATAATATTTGTATGGTATTTATACATTCAAATACAAATTCAGTAAATTTGGTTTATTTTAATAAGCTACATTTATTACTTATTGTTATATATAGTACCAGAATACCCAGCCCAGGACAGGTAAAATTAATTCTCTGAACAGAACAGTTTTGCACCACTTTTAAACCCCTTAAAATTAAGATATAATGCTACTAAACATCATGTCTAGAATCCTTATTCCAATTTTGATCAAAATCCATTACATAATTTTGATCTTAGAAAATGTCTAGAATTTAAGGCTTAAGGTTAATAAATTCAGGGAATCTTGCTTAATTAGTGTCTAATAACTATGGATGAAATTTAATGCAAATCTGAAATATTTGAATTTTCAAATGTGAAGTTGTGCAAGCATAGCCTCTAAAAACCTTTAAAATGCTCCAAAGAAACTGAAACTTGGGAAATATTTATTAATTGATGTGTAAGACCTATCGTTAAAATTTCACAAAAATCTCAAGTATCTGAATTTTCATAAAGGGCTTCTACCACCTCTTTGACCCCTTTGCATTGAACTAAATATAGGCCACATTACCCATCCTTATGCCTAGCAGCTGTGTATGAAAATTCATAATGATTACTTAATTAGTTTAGGAGTGAATCCTGTATATATAAATATATTAACATGTACACATACCTAACTTTATATAAAGATATAAATTAAGTAATTTAAAGTCATATATACGACATAATCACGTTGATACACTGGTTCCCATTAGATCACCAAAGTTAAGTGACATTGAGTCTGGTCAATACTAAATGGGTGATCATTTGGAAATACCAGGTGCTGTATGTGCTCTCTGCTTATCTCGGCGTTGTTTCCAGTCGTCTTGGACTTCTCCTTGCCACTGGAATCAAGCAGTGCCGACTCAGGAGAGGTGTGGTTAGAGATTGCACAACCCTTGCTTCACAATTACATGTGCAGCCATCCTTACAGGGGGTATCCGTTATTTCTCAAGACTAAACGGAGGTTTTGTAATTTAAAGTCTAAATTCAGATAAGCAACTGTTTGTTGATTTTAGTTGGTTTTATGGCATATCAACCTTTTTGGGTTATTTAATGCTGAAACTCGTGGTCCTTCCCGTAAGTACCCAATGTCTTTCCAGAAAGATTTCTAACTAGAAAAAAATTGGGGAAACTAATGCCAACACTAGAATCATCTGATTCACACGAAAGAAGAAGAAGAACTCTTATTGTAAACAATTCATTGAATACAAGTTGCTATTTAATTCATCGCTGTGAGGAAATTGTGGGTTCATACCTTTCTGGAGAGTATTAGTGCATAAATGACCATAAACGGTCTGATAGCTTTTGAATTCAGCACGGTTGATTCCATGTTCTGCAATAGTTTTCATAATGTTAATTACGCACTTCTGTAACAGTGACAGCCACACATATGTTATACAGGCTTATTTTATTATATAGTTGCGTGTATTTATTGTTAGAATGATGCAAGATGACTCACAACCATTCGATTTCGAAATTTTTTTATTCACGTTTATATACAAGCGGACGTTTCGACTTGCTAAATCCACTCACCTTAAGCAGCTTCATCAGGCCTTCCAGCTGAATCATTAGCTCCTTCCGACTCTCTTGTAAGGACTGCATCCGTGACTCTAATTCATCTTTTCGTTGTCGTAACAACCGCAGCTCAGCCAACAACGTTGGGTCATACTGGACTTCCATGTTTTTAGCATGTGCTTCTTGCTCCATTCGTAAGCGTTGAATCTCTCGCATTATTTCTCTTTAAAAGAAAGAAAAACAAATTTAAATAAATAATATTAATAATCAAAATAACAATAATGTATAGTAGCTGGACTTTTATAAATAACAGACACTATTTGAAATTAGTGCACCCCTCTCTATTTAAAAAAACCCAAACCAGACAGCAAAAACAGCTTTGTACTACCTACTTGTAAAGAGAAGGAGAGCAGAGAGAGACTAATTTTAGATTTTATCTTTTTATTTTTTTTAACATTTAAGTGGCTTTGCAAACTCACTTTATTTTTTCATACCAGCTGTGGGAATTCTTGGTATCATTCTAGCAATGTCGGGACTGTTTTCTCTATTGGTAGATCCTTTTTTGTTGGAATGAGGTATGGGCCATTCTTCCAGCTATTACCTCCTCCTTTGGGAGTGGGGATGGTTTATTGCTTATTACCTGATGCACCCCTACCAAGGAATGCTGACAAGTCTGTTCACAACTATTTTTGTATTTGTTTGTCTATTTTTAATTTCCTAAATTTTCTAAAATGCTTCCAAGAACTTTGATAAAATGTTATTACCACATAAGCGGACACGCGCGACAATAAGTTCAAAATTAAAAATAAAAGGACATTGCTCATTCTAACCACCTTGCGACGAAGTCTAACCATCGCTCTTGAAACATCAAGGAGTAAAGCTACCATCACGGAAAAATTAAGGTATTGCTGTTAAATTTATTCAGATTCCCTTTCTCTGAAGAAGAATGTTATATCATTCGAAATTAATAAGAAAAAAGTAAAAAAAAAAAATTTAAATAATTTTTAATAAAATATTGCATCTCAAAACGTGGTCTCCAAAGGCATTTGTTTGTCTATTTTCAATTTCCTATATATATAAAAAGACAAGAACAAAAACGTTCCGTGTATTAGATCTAAGTTTTGTTCCAGATAAATGTTTTGCTAACTTATTTTGTTATTAAACAATGTCCTCCTCACCTGTGTTGTTCGTCTGTGTCATATATATATATATATATATATATATATATATATATATATATATATATATCATGTCCCTCTTCTCAGGTTGGGCACTGTCGTTAATGATATCGCCTGCTACTACTTTAGCGTAATGCAAAGCTCTTTGTAAAATAAACAAATAGAGCACTTTTGGATGGCGGTCAATGTTTGTATAAAAACATTGTAGATATCATTTACCAAACGCGCCTATCCCACAGCCTACTGGTGAGTGCTGATGACTATAGACTAGCTGGTTTAAAGTTCATTTGAATCTAAAGGAAAACAGTTTTTAGTGGGGGGTTGTGCCCCTCGAGGACCCCCAGCATTGAAGTGATATATTTCTTATATAGCCTATGACCTTTACTGATAGGTCAGTAGTCCACATGCCAATTTTCAAGCAATTTTGTCTAGCGGTTTGGGTGAACATAAGACACAAAGTTCGAATCCGGCCACTGGTATAAATAATCATCTCTACACTGACGATTCCCAAAAGGATGAAAGGTATATGTATGCAGATAAAAACAAATATTTATAATTATTTGTCGCCCCCAAATCTAGGCTGAGCTCTGTAATGAGTAGTATTAACACAATCGTCATTGTGACTTTAATGCATGTTCCTTTCAGTAGTCAAACACTTTGACAACGACTGCCTTTAAATATGTTTAATCTCTAGCTGATTTAACGGGTTGTTGATAGCGACCGTGTGGGCTAAGATGTTGGAATTTGAGTTTGAAACATGACTTGTGTTCCGAGGTTCGAGTCTGGCGACCGGTATGAATAATTTATCTCTACACTGATGATTCCTGAAAGGATGAAATGTATACATATGATAAAAATGAATATCTATAATTATATATATATATATATATATATATATATATATATATATATATATATATGTAATACATCACTCAATGAATCCTCAGCCTGACATAAATGGCACCATTAATAAGAGATCCATATTATATATGATTTTTATAAAGTACTAACCTTCAAATGGCACGTGTCAAAATTTATTGAGTGATGTGTTATATATATATATATATATATATATATATATATATATATATATATATATGTGTGTGTGTGTGTGAAATTAAGGTTGAAAAATCAAATAAGATGATTATTGAAATACAGAGATGTAAAACCTATTTCAAAGCTTTGTTTCTACTATGGAAACCATCAAAACAACTCTTGTATACATCTCACTGAGGAGTTACTTAGAATGTAAGTCAGAGTATCAATCTAAGTGAACGTAATTGTAACATCTTCAGTTAGTCAATGATATGCATAACACTTTTTGTCTATGAACCACTTCAAACATTATACATACAACTTATACAGACTTGGCTTCCTTATCGCTTTAACATAAGAACACACTAGAGATAATTGAATGTTGATAAAGAAAAAGAAAAATATAATTCAATGGGGGAATGTAAAAATAGTTAGCTTTGATCAATATCTAACAGAGGTAACTTTTTGGTGGCTGATATTTTCTAGCACGAATGTGTTGCTTTCAGAGGAACATCCATTGATGGTTATAGCTTTTTGTTCAAAACACAAACCTGTGAAAGTATCCACCTATAATATAACGAACACTTTCTCTGTCTGTCTGTCTGTCCGTCACCGAGAATTTTTGTAAACGAGAGAGGGGGGAGGTAATTAGTATTTAATTAATTTCAAAGTCAGAAACATAAACAAATACATTAGGGCACATATTAACGACTAAATAAAAAATAAATAATTTTGGCGCCGAGGCCACATTTTGAACTCGCAACCTTGACGCTAACAGCCCGACGCTCTACTGAATTCGCCATTTGACAAAGTTAAAAATATTATCTTAATTTTAATACTTGAAGAAATGGTTCTTTTTCAACTTCTTCCAGTTAGCAATGAATGATCATATAAGTTGGTCTTTCATATACTTTGTGGTCTGCGTTCGCTCTCGATTTTTTTTCTTTTTCTTTTTGGCCGGGAAAAAAAATATTTTGGGCGGGAAATAAAAAAAAATTTTTTTTTCTTTTCTAAACAAAAAAGTATTCGGAGACAATTTTTTTTTTTTTTGTCTCATCACCCAAGAACACGGCAGCGTAGCAAAAATAGACGACTGTTAGGGAGTCTATTTTGACTACTCTACTTATAATATAACGAGGAGGTTCTCTGTCTGGATGTCGGTCTGTCCATCAGCGGAAATCTTTCTAAACGTAAGAACCTTATTTTACATAAATAAACAATAAAGAAACTTGACGCCGACACTGAGAATCGAAACCACGAACCTGAAGCCTGCAGTCTTAGTCGTTACTGACTGACCTTATCATAGTCTTTCAAATTAACTCAGTTAAACAATTCACTGAACCCGCTAAGTTGACTGTGGAACTCTTCAGTCACAGGAGGAAGAGATGCGGCAGCCTAGCTAAAATATACGACCGCAGCGAGGATATTTTGGCTAGTCTATATAATAATTGTCAGACAACATATTGTCTGTGTGTAGAAATTCATGTTCAAAACTTTTTAAATCAACCTTTTTAAATCATGTTATAAATTTGAACATATTTTATTCAATTAATGTCATGACCTAAGTAATTCAATCAAACTTCACTAAAAGTATGTTATTATTTTTATATTTTTCGTCTTGTCTCATGCTGAGGTTAGACATTTCGTGAATGACTTCCAACTTCTCCTGTCCATTGCCATTTCACTTGTGCTGCCTGCTATTATCAGCTCATCATAATCATGCCCCCTCCATGGACTTAAGTAGCCTACCATATGGTTTTGGGCCATCGATGTGGGCCATTCTTTGGAGCGTTTTGAATGACTGATGGTGGGTGACATGGCTGTATCTGTTGAGACATTCCTATACAACGCTGTTATAAATTTTAACATATTTTATTCAATTAATGTAATGACAAATTGATACCGAAGTCAATGATACACACACCGCCTTTTGTCTATGAACTACATACATACCTAAGTAATTCAATAAAACTTCACGAAAATCTGATTTACAAAAAAGGAAAAAGGGACAGCAACAGCTGTTTAAAATTTTTTTTTCCCTATCATATTTATTTTGTCGCTAAAAAAAGAAAATGAATGTATTTATGTGATTTAAATTTCAACATTTTGCAAAACCTTTTTAATGACATGTATTCCTTCACTGAAGTATCTTTCCATCTGGTGATACCAGATCAGGCTGCCCTGTGGCTCCCTGAGACGAAATTCACCTACATTGACGTTTTTTTTTTTTTTTTTTTTTTTTTTTTTTTTGTAAAACTTAATTATGTTCTACAAAACCAAAAACAAAAACAACAGCCCCTCTCCCTTTCTCCCTCCCCTTTTTTATTTTTATTTTTCCTACCCTACTCCCGGTCCTGGATATGACCTTAAACTACATCCGATGGTGAGATCCGGCTTACGGACTTTGGGGAATGTGGAGCCTCCTCTTAATTACCATTGCTCCCAGGTCCACCCTGACCCGGAGTGGTAGTACCTGTTAGGGTCCCAACTATGGGTTAAATAGAAACAGATATTAAAAGTGGAAAGAAACAAGAAAGAGAAGAAAACAAGACCAGATTCGGCATTAAATAACCCAAAAAGGGTTGATATGCCGTAAAACAAAACTACCAAACCAAACCGTATCTTTCCAAAAATGTAAATATGTTCTTTTAGAAATTAAGAGAAAAGTTATACAGCTCATCTTAATAAATAAATGTGAGGGTTTATTTCATTTATCACACATATATTACCATAAAAATGGTTTACTCTTATTTAAATCAATAATACAACATTTTATTTACCTCCCCAGGAGGTTAGGCACAAGACCAGTTTTATCTTACTCCCACAAGTAAGATGTGACCCAAGCTCGGGTTGGGAAAGTGGGGTTTGAAAAGCCAGCGCCCAAGAAGGTGAGCACTCTGGCCATTTAAAATTGCCTGGGCAGCCCCGTCGGCATTCCCCGGTAGGGGCGCCTCAGGCAGTAAGCAACAAACTTACTCCTCCCCAAAGAGGGGAGGCAAAGCCTGGGAGGGTGTACCTCCTAGAACTGCACAGGACAGACCCATAGACCGGCATAAATCAAGCCCCGAAGGCCAAGATGATACCAGTTTATGGCGTGTATCAATCAATGATACATTTTATTTACCTCCCCAGGAGGTTAGGCACAAGGCCAGTGTTATCTTACTCCCACAAGTAAGATGTGACCCAAGCTCGGGTCGGGAAAGTGGGGTTTGAAAAGCCAGCGCCCGAGAAGATGAGCACTCTGGCCATTAAAAATTGCCTGGGCAGCCCCGTCGGCATTCCCCGGTAGGGGCGCCTCAGGCAGTAAGCAACAACCTTACTCCTCCCCAAAGAGGGGAGGCAAAGCCTGGGAGGGTGGACCGCCTAGAACTGCACAGGACAGACCCATAGACCGGCGTAAATCAAGCCCCGAAGGCCAAGACGATACCAGTTTATGGTGTGTATCAATCAATGATACAACATAATCTTTTGAAATACTGTATATATAGTAGAGAGCAAAGACCCAAATACAGCTATTTGTATGCCTAATTTGCATAACTATTTTTTAAACAGTTTATAATAAATTAATGTTTGGTTTGTAATTTTTTTATTCTATTTTATATATATATATATATATATATATATATATATATATATATATATATGCATCAAATAAGTTCATATTTTTTTTTTGTAAGCATCTAATTGAAATTTAAGAATAAGGAATGAGGTAAAATACCTTCAAAGCATGTTTAAGATGCGACATTAATTTTAAAAGAACAATCGTAACAGATTTTTTTTTTTTTTTATAAACTTTCATTTTTTAGTCTATAGTAATTACAAATATTTCCCCAAGTAAAATTGACTTTATCAATGTATCTGGAAATCCTGATCTTATGGGATTGCCCCATCCTTGCTGTTGTAAACGGACGTGAGTTGGATGTTGTTGTTTTTTTTTCACTTTCAAATATGAAGACGCGCATGCTCGCGGGATAGTTATCAAATAAAGTTCATTTTTTTTTTGTAAGTATCTAATTGAAATTTAAGAATAAGGAATGAGGTAAAATACCTTCAAAGCATGTTTAAGATGCGATATTAATTTTAAAAGAAAAATTGTAACAGATTTTTTTTATATAAATTTTCATTTTTTAGTTTATAGTAATTACAAATATTTCGCCAAGTAAAATTGGTTTTATAATATTTTTGTCGATATTAACAGTAATTAATCAAAGTAATTTAATAAAAAAGAAAGGATGAATTACCAAAATTTAAAAAAAAATATAATGTTCATTAATTTTTAAGGGAGGTAATTTGAATGAAAAGTATTAGTTTCTAAAATTACAATCGATTTATATTAAGCATATGTAATGCAAGTTATACAGTTAAAAAGAATACACAGAGCTAGATTAATATCTGCCACATGGTGGGTAGTTTTTTTGCTTGCTATTAATAATGATCATTTATTCATTATATTTGGGTATCTTATTTTAATCAATAATCTCATTTCAACTTTCAAGGAAAGAAAACAACTTTGGAAGGTCACCAGAAATCAATTTTCCCCTTGTCTTTTCTTCTAATTCCTTTCTTATTTCTTTTCCCTCCTGTCAATTATCTTTGCTTATCTATTTTTAATGCTATCTTCAATGTGAAAGCATCTTTTTTACTCTTGGCATTTGCACATCTAAAAAAGGTAACATATCGAAACATCTTTATCGATTGAATTTTTTCACATAAAAAGATGTTTTAGTCCCTTTTATATTGTATACATATGTAAATATACCTATAATCTCAAATAATATATAATAGATATACACATATACAATTCTATTAAATATTCATTAGATAGACCCCAAAAATGTCCTTGTAAGTTAATTCTCTTTTTATCCTTATTTCTGAATTCATCCAGTTGATAAACATTTTTTCTACATTAGCACTGTTTTTAACTTGATTTGGAAATTTGTTCAAAAATATATTGCTCTCATCATATTCGGTTTAAAATCTGTTTCACATGTGTTTGAAGGCTTTTAGAAATTAACTTCCAAATCAACTTATCTCTGGCCAGGTCTTTATTTATCGCTTTTTCTCTCAAATCCATATTTATCACTTCTTCCCATGCTTTCCTTAACCTTCCATTGTCAACTGACTGCTACCTCAACTGTTCTACATCTACTAACCCAAGAACTCTTATACATTCTTTCAATGTGACCAAACCAACAAACTTTCCTGTTCTGTACACATCTCCCTATACTGTTCAGATGTAATCTTCCTCTGAGGTCATCAGATCTAAGCCCATCTTTGACTCACATTACACATCTATCGTATCATTCTTATATCATTTCTCTCCATGACACTTCGTTAATCCTCACTAGCCAGGTTTCACTTCCATACATAACTACTGCGCGCATATGCCTAATAGACCTTTCCCTTCGTCGACGGCAATAACGCTCTGCTGGTTAGTAATAGTAGTAGTTCCCTGAACTTACTCCATCCAACTCCTAACTCTGCCAATGCCAAGAGAGCAAGGCGATCCCTAATACTGGCCTGGCAAACATGCGACTGAGGTCCACGACTGGGGGCGGACATGTGAAGACCAAAATTATTACTAAATGATAATAATCAAGAAAAGTTTTAATAAGAAATTTCTTAGTAATGTCCAGTAATTAGCAATAAACTTACTCCTCCCCAAAGAGGGGAGGCGAAGCCTGGGAGGGTGGATCTCCTAGAACTGCACAGGCCAGACCCATAGACAGGCGTAAATCAAGCCCCGAAGGCCAAGACAATACCAGTCTATGGGGTGCAGTATCCATCGGAACAGATACTACACTTTGATCTTAGCCAAAAGGCCAAGATTGTCGAATAATTAGTAACTATACATATTATTAGGAAGCAGCTTACAATAATTGATTTATTTCCATCAAATCAAATGTAAAAAGTACAAAAGTATAAAAGAACTAAATTCATAAAAAATAACTTATTATGGATCGCCTTGTAGGAGAGACAATGTAACGATATTTGCAGTTGTTTTAACATATTAAATCTACGAGTAGAGCTGCGCATAAACTTCAATGAATCTTCGAAGATTTTAAATATTGAAAAATCATAATGTAGTGCGATCAGACTCAGAAAAGACGCAGACGATTCTGATGAGATGGTAGCATTTTTTACTTTTTAAAATGTTTGTTACTAAATAGTCACCACTTATCACGGCCAAAAGCCACTCAAGGATAAGGATTAATGAGATGGATGGATTATCAGTTTAATGATGATGACTATTATAAAAGGATTGAAAATGATAAATGGAATGAACAAAGTTCGATTATGTATGGGGACGGGTTATGTTAAGTGTTTGCTGACATTATATTTAAAAATGCCCATGTTGTAGTCTACAAGGAAGCAGTCACGTGGTAACGTTTTCTACAACTTTGTGTCTCATTAGCATACAACTAAGAGGCTGTTATAAATGATACTCACTACACATACCCCAAAAAATACAGTTTACTACTTCATAAGAGATATTTAACACCTTCCATTTTAATAGACAATGGATCCTTCTCTCTAAAGGGTGCTGTCTTAATGAAGAAGCAAAGGTTATGTAATCCACAAATAGCCAGACAAATATTTAAAATCTGGATAATCTATTTTGGACATCCATAAAAATGTTTCAGTGGCAAAGGATGTGACTGAAAATTGTGTTACGAGAGAAATAAATGAAAAACTTGGAGTAGAAATGATGACTCCAACAGCAGAACCATTATTGAGCAATGGAATAGTAGAATGTTACAATGCCATTCTGTATAAAACTATGCTCTGTTACCAGTGGTAAAGCTTGCTCCTTGCTAATGCTGAGTGCATGTTGTAAAAATATTGCCACACTGTTTTCAAATCCACTTTGCAAACTTGACAAAAGAGAGCTAGCTTTTTTTTCATATCATTGCAAGACAACAATCTTGACCTGCCATTATTTAAGTTCCCTAACGAAGAGAAGTTTGAGACAATCGGAAGTATAAAGTCAAGACACAGATTCAAAGCATTCAACATGCAAAGTGTACATTCTAAGATTAAGTCACTTCTCTGCATAATGATGATGATGATAATAATAATAATAATAATAATAATAATAATAATAATAATAATAATAATAATAATGTGGCAACTTTAGACACAGACCATTCCTATAGTGATTGTCACTTTTGGGAATGATTAAAAAAAGAGTAAAAGAATGTTTATGACACGTATCAGTTCACTTAGAATGACAAAAAAAATTTTTTTTATGGAAGTTGCTCAAGACAAGGCATGAAGCCACTTGATGTAAGGAGCTAAAAAGAACAAAAGATGATTAATGCAAAGACGGGAGATGCCTATTGACCGTTGTCTTGAAAAGACCAAGGTTATAGGTAGGAGGAAAACAGTCAGCAGGAAGAGAATTACACAAGCCTGCAAGTCTTGGAAAGAAGCTACTGGAATAGGAAGATATATTATAACGAGGTATCTGAACAGTGAATTGATGAAGACCAGTAGACCAACGAGTGAAACGAGCTGGAACAAAGGAAGCCAGGAATAAATCAGATAATTCTGAAGAACATATGTCATATAGTACTAGTACTACTTTTGTTTCTCAATGATACTTGTAACAATAAGTATTGTATTACCTTCGTACCCTTTCAAAGATTTCAATGGCCATAAACAGTGTCACGGAACTCACTCAGTTTTGATATAGAGCCTCCATTAGAAAATTATTCTTTGTAAACAAACCCATGTGATCAATTTATTTTAAATTATTCAATTTTAATGAAATTTTCAGCATTTAAATATTCAATATATTGTATATTTTATAAATGTTACATCATTGGAACGTGTTTGTAATGTTACGTGCCTTTTCGAAAAGGGATGAACACAAAATCAAAAGGGAGTTTTTGAAGATTCAGCTGTTCTTGTTCATCCAGTCGTCGTAGTGGCTCATGTGATAGTGTTTACAGTAGAACACACGAGACACACAATTTAAAAATAATTATACACTTTTCTTTTTATTTGCCTTTTCAGTGGTCATTTGTGATGAAAATTCACGAGCGAAACATTGAACTCGCTATCCATATGCGTGAGTTGTGTATGTATGGAGAACCGGTGGTCAGCGTTAGCCCAAAAGCTTGTGTGTGTGCGGGTGGGTTACTTGCTCGCCTGAACTGCAACAACTAACTGTCTCTCTCGCTACCGAGCTCAATCTGTCTTTCCATCTATTTCCTCACCTGCTTTTATGAACATCTGTTGTTTGTTTTGTTTGCTAAGAATTAATTTTTAATAACTGACTATTCCAATTTTAGTTACGTTTCAAAATGCATAGCTGTTTGTTTTCAATCGAATTAATGAATAAAATTTCTATCTCACTTTTAGTTATTCCAAAATGTATTATTTTTACTGTTGGAATTAAAATTCTGTTATTATCTGATATTTTGTTTTGAGTTAAATTCCTTACTTTTAACATTATCTGTTGAATGTTTTAATTTCTATTTTTCATTTTTTTTGTATTTGAAAACAGTTATCTTCCTTTTCTTGTGTATCCTCCCTTACCATGTTACATGAGGAATACAAGTTTTCAAAATGGTGGAAGTTTAAGCTAGATTAACTCACCTGCAGTAACATTATTTAGTTATTAAAACTGAAGCGGTCTCCAGAAACATCCCTTCCAAGGTCCCCCAGCAGATTTCTTTCTCTCCAGTTTTTTATAGGCAGTACCGGCTCTAGTGGTAAAATGCTTTAAGAAACTAGAACAACAATCAGTAGAGAACATAGCTCCGCTAAGACCCAACGAGTTCCTTAGATCATAAAGGGGGCCCGTTTTTAAGACATAAAAGACATCAAGAGCGGCATAATGATGAAGCTGAAGGGTATCCAGACGAATCTGTCCCCAGCAGTGCATAAAAGGGCCTTCGGGTCTGGATTGACGCCGGTCTATCGATTGTCCGTCCTGTGCAGTTCTAGGAGGTGCACCCTCCCAGGCTTTGCCTTCTCACCCATTGAGAGGGGGTTAGTTTATTGCTAATTGCCTGAGGCGCCCCTACCGGGGAATGCCGACAGGGCTGCCCAGGCAATTTTTAAATGGCCAGAGTGCTCAAATTCTCAAGCGCTGGTTTTTTCCCCACTTTCCCAACCTTGTGTCACATCTTACCTTGTGGGAGGAAGATAAATAGAAGCAGTGCATAAAAGCATGGTAGAAAAGGATGGGAATGAACATTAGACTCGAGGATTATTTTGATTGTGGAATCATGTAGTTTGTTGTTTGTGACTCTAGTTCCATCACTTTTCAAACATCTCGTACAATACTGCTATAATGTTCAACCAACACAGATCTAAATTAAACTGCAAATAAAACCGAGTGCAAATGGCAGGTAAAATTCTAAAAAGCCACAACCCCTTTCTTACCTGTTCTTTGCCTCTAATTGTGCTATCAGCTCTCTCTGTGCCTTGCTGGAGTCAAGGCTGAAGTTCATCTCAGCTGGACTTCTTGCCTAGAAACAGAAACAAAACAATGGCATTAAGTATGTGTTCAGTTTTTAGTCGGTCGAGATTTAAAAAAAACAAAAACAAGAAGTGAACTGTAAAATTGACATTATGAGATTCATAAACTAGTTGTATTTACCTGGTGTTGCCTGGTTAAAGGCATATATATTGCCAAGTGGAGGATTTAGAGAAAATTCAACTAGCTGGTTTTGTCGGTTCGCTATCGCTTTGCAAAGTTAGTTACTTAAAATATTTAAAACATTAATTTAAAATAATAAACATTTCATTCATAACTTTGTTCTAAACATGAAACAAAATCTTTCTCATTTATTCATATAGATTGATAAACATTAACATTTTGGTAATTTCGATACAAATTTTTTATCTTTTAAATGTGACCGTAAAGAAAAGAAAAGAAAGAAGAAATCAATTTGCCTTTTCACGTGCAATTTAGAAATAAATCGCAACTTGTTGAAAATCAAGTCAGTTGCTCTAAAACAAGGAACATTTGAATACAAATGCTAAACATTTGTCCAGGAAATAAAACAATATTGCGAAAAAGAATTATTTGTTATATTAAAATCAAAACAATTATTGAATCAAAAAAATAATAACAAATAATAGTTAATTAATAAAAATGTCCCTTTTCAAAACGAATATGCAAATTAGTTAACCTTGCGAACGACAGAAAGGTGAAGTGGAGGGATCAATAAGCGAAAGAAAAATGAAAGTAAAAAGATTCCTATGTTACGGCTACAATATTGAATGCGACTTTGGCTAGGAGCAAAGTATAGTATCTGTTCTGATACTACACTTCATCTTTTTTGTCCTCGGTCAGTGAAGGAGAAATCCTTGTAGACTGAGGCAATTTTTTAATCCCAATCTAGAGTGCCCCTTTTTAGAGCTGGATGTTCTCCACATTAAAACCGACTTTTTGTCTAACTTTGCTCTAGTAGGGAGGCAAGTAAATAGGGACTTAAAAGATTTCAAGAGTCTATCCACGTCCTAAGACATGGCTTAATCAGTTGAAGTGCTGTGTATCATGAAATCGGATGTGATTTCTAAATGAATGTGAAAATTGGGCCCATTTCTTGCACTTTGCAAACATAATGAATACATTTATGAGCAAACTAAACAGTTCTTTACTCTATTGTTTCACACCACTTCATGTTCTTTCAAATTTATTCTCATGTGCTGCTACAACTAATAAAGTTTCTCTTGTTTTTATCGGCTAAAAGCCTAAGCAGGGGTAATGTAGCAGTTACATGAGAGATCTTTTTGTTTATATGTATGCGCTATATCTTGCGTTGGAATTTGGTCGACATATTGATACATAGGTGATCAGCACCCCACTTCATGTGCAGCCGAGGTCTGCTGATTTCCGTCCAGTGAATTTAGCACCAAAGACAAATCAGTTCACAAGTATATTTCGTGCCGACAAGATCTATCCTGCTTTTATCCTGTGCAAGAACCAGCCAGTCTTATGAATTTATGATACAACCAAACAACCCGACCGGAAATGGTTTTCAAAATTGAATACATTAATATTTTGAATATTCAGGTTTTCTGTATTCATTAAAAGACAACTTCCAGCTATCACACACACTCACTCACTATCCAGGTTTATTTTTTATGTTCCCTTCGCCAATAGGTTCAATGCTGTCCTGCTGTTTTTATGCTAAGTCTCCAGTGATCACAATTGTGAGGATTGACTGTATCCATTTGCCACTGTTTACAGTCTTGCCTGACGATGTCTGTCCATGTCTTTTTAAGGCACCCAGCTTTCTTTTTGATGTCCATTCTTAGGTCTCTGCAAGTGCTGATATACCCCTTGCTTTTTTCAACATGCCCGAACCAGCGAAGACGGTTTGCCCATATTCGGATATCAAGTTTTGGGATGGCCAATTTCTCAAGTAGTGTCTGGGTCTGGTCTGGCTTTATGTCGCATATCCACCTAATCATTGCCCTGTCATTTCTCTATGCAACGGGAAAATCAAGAATATCTGAATTTGTTGTTATGACAACCATCATCATCATAGACAACAACAATAAGATTTTTGTGAATATTTAAATTTTAAAAGAATTTGACATCTGGGTCACAATGGATAGCTCTACTAGTTTTCTAGTTTTTATTTATTTTTTTGAATAATAAAATCAACAATAAATGAATGCAGACAAGAAAAAAGAAAAGACAATTTAAATGCAAATTGAAGAAAAGAAAACAGCATTGACAGAACTTAAGCTTGGAATGGAAAACCTTTTCCGATTTTGATTGCAGTTGGGTGGACCTGTCTGAACGATTGGAGTTTTCCGTCTCCATGATTGGTTGTCATATTAAGAACGGAGTCCTGTCTACCCTACTATTTTACTCATAGATTGGAGACCTGCTTAAAAGATTGTTACATCAGAATTTTCTTTCTTCAATACTAGTTTCTTTGTTATGATTTGAAAGCCAAGTCCCTGTTTACTTGCCTCCCCACCAGGACAGTTAGACACAAGGTTGATTTTTAATAGCGAAAAAAAATTCAGCTCTCCCAAAAGTGGCACTCTGAAATTGGGACAAAAATTAAAATTGCCTCAGTCGAGAAGGATTTCTATTTTACTGGCCGAGGACAGAAAGGGTGAAGTGTGGTATCTGAACAGATACTACACTTTGCATTATTTATTTGCAGAAAATATAACAAATGTACATTTAAAACCAACAAGGCCATCAAAAGTGGGGAAAATGGGTGTCGTTGGTCATCCTTGGTTTAAGGTGATAAAAATGTCAATCCTACTCTTAACTAGGATCATCTCGGTCACACTTTGCTCCAAGGCAAAAGAGCGTACTCTATTTTAGCCATATTTAAATTCTAATAAAAAATTGACACTCACTCAACAATGGGTAGCTCAGCTAGTTTTATGCATATTTTTGTTTAATAGAATAATAAATGAAGGCAGACAAGCATGTGTGTTTGTCGGAGAGAAAAAGAGATCATTTAAATATTAACTGAAGATGAAAGAAAAATCAGAAACAAGAAGAGGGGGAGGGGGGATGAAGAGCTGAAGTAAAATGTAAAAAACGAGAAAACAAAATTGAAGGAGGATTTTTTTATGAAAAAAGAATTGTTTGTCTTTTATGTTATTATAAAATCAAATAAAAAACACAATCTGCCATGTATTATTTGGCTGAAAACTACTAAAAGCTAATTTGTGGTTCAAGAAAATTAAGTGAAGCTTGAATTATAAGAGATTATAAATGAGAGAGGGAGAGAGAGAGAGGGGGGGGGAGGGAAGGGGGGCGTGTGCATGAATTTAATGATTAGAGACAGGAAGGGGATTCAAGTGGAGAGAAAGAGATGAGAGAGGTAGGTAGAAAAAAGAATGAGAGTTCAATTAGAGCGAAAGGAAAGGATCCTAGGAGAGAGAGAGAGAAAGGAAAGGATCCTAGGAGAGAGAGAAAGGAAAGGATCTTAGGAGAGAGAGAAAGGAAAGGATCTTAGGAGAGAGAGAGAGAGAGAGAGAGAGAGAGAGAGAAAGGAAAGGATCCTAGGAGAGAGAGAGAGAGAGTTAATACGCCTTGAATGACAAAAGAGGGAGAGAGAAAGATCTAATTGGCAAACAGGTTAGAGAGTGAGAGCCGCTAATCTCTCACTCTCAAATCCTTCAAAATCATTTAATTTTCGAGAACCACAAAGTTGCTTTTCTTGTGTGATTCGATTCTCGTTCTCAACTTTGAAGATTGAAAATAATGTTGAAGTAGAAAGTAAAACTTTAAAGATGAGGAAACACTCACAGATGAAATCCTGATTTCAAACATGGACTCTCATGTGGATATATCCTCAAGAATGTGAATAGACACACAGCTAAGTACAGAAGACTTGTACACAATGGTTTCTGCTATGTTATGGATACCTCCTTAGATTCATGGTTTCCCCTTACTTAGAATGTTGCCGGAAAAGATTATATAGAGTCGCTCTTTACAATAATCTTTGTTAATGTGGCCAAAACCCAAGTTCTGTCAAATTTCCATTCTTTTGGAAATTGTTATGATGTAAAATTTGGAAACTTCTATTGCTTATCTAACATATAAAGTTATCTTGTCAGATTCAATTCTAGAGCAGGTTGTGTTTGATCTCTAGAAAAGGCTATACAAGAGATTATAATTTACGTACACGGTGATAAGAATGGATTGGAGAGAAAGAGGAATGATAAATAAAGATCTGGCCAGAGATAAGTGTTACGTCTTTATGTTTATAAGTTTCGGTTCAATTACAACTCAGAAAAATGAAGGAAGTATGAAGTAGAACACACTGATTAATTTCAAATGTAGAAAAACTGCTGAATGTAAGATGCTTGTTTGATTGTTAGACCGTTCTGTTTACTTTTTCACTGTTCGGCAAACGACTCCTTCAATCCCAGGGGCGATAACTCTTACTTTGCTTCAAGGGAAATAACTCGATTTTGATTTGTTAGGTTGACCTAACAATAAGTTAGTTTGGAAGTCAATTTCTAAAAGCTGTCCAACACATGCCAGCATTCTGGTCTCCTACACAAACTTCAGAGTTATGGTATTGGTAGTGAGGTTCTTGACATTATTAGGTATTTTCTTTCTGATCGAAGCTTGCGAGTAACTTTGGACAGTGTCTCTTCATTCTCTTTTCCTATCAATGCTGGTGTTCCTCAGAGCTCTATTCTAGGCCAAACACTGTTTCTTCTCTATATAAATGATCTTCCAGAGAATATTGTTCAGAAAATTAACATCTATGCTGATAGTACCACTCTCTATTCTGGTGTTGCTTCTCACCCATCCCCCTCGAATCAGTCAAAATATGCAGCTGATCTAGAAGTTGACCTGGGTTCAATTGTTGATTGGGGTACGAAATGGCTTGTTTTATTTAATCCAGTTAAGACTCAGCTCGTGTCTTTCAATTGTAGGCGTGCCCCTTTTCTTCCTGAGATTCTCATGGATGCCTCTGCTCTTGAGGAGAAATCGACCCTGAAACTTGGTTTTTCTCTCTCATCAAATCTTTCTTGGTGTTCATACATTAGAGCCATTGCTCTTTCTGCTTCTCGTAAAGTTGGTTCTTTCTATTGCTCCAAACACTTTCTCACACCTGAAGCTATTCTCTATCTCTATAAATCTACAATCAGACCATGCATGAAGTACTGTTGTCATATTTGGGCTGATAAATCTCTGTCCCATTTGAGGGTTCTTGATAAGGTGCAGAAACGTATCTGTAATTTGATTAGCCACACCCTTTCTTCTGCTCTGCATCCTCTCTCTCACAGATGTGATGTTGCTAGTCTTAGTCTTTTGTATAAATACTATTATGGCATGTGTTCTTCAGAATTATGTGATCTATTCCCCGTTTCATTTGTTCCAGCTCGTTTGACTCGTTGGTCTAGTGGTCTCCATCAATTTGTTGTTTTTATACCTCATCGTAATACAGCTTCTTATTCCAGTAGCTTCTTTCCAAGAACTGCAAGCTTGTGGAACTCTCTTCCTGCTGACTGTTTTCCTCCTATTTATAACTTTGGTCTTTTCAAGACTAAGGCCAATAGGCATCTCCAGATTTTGCGATAATCATATTTGTTTTTGTTAGCTCCTTACATCAAGTGGCTTCATGCCTTGTCTGGAGCGATTTCCATAAAAAAAAAGAAGTAAAATGGACGTTAAACCGAAGAATATAATGATGGAGATATACCCACACAAATAGAAAGCGGATATGAGAAGGATTATTGTCCTTTGCCTTCTATTGAGGCAACCTCTGGCCCGCAGGCCACATCCGGCCCGTGAAAGCTTAGCGTCTGGCCCGCCACCCTGTTATGCTTTATTATTGCAATCCGCCCCGCGGACCTCCCAGTAAAACTCATATCATTTTGTGACATAGACGTAAAAGTAGGTTTCAATTAAGATTTACAGTGGGTTAAAAATGTATAAAATATCAGCGAGCGATGATGCATGTATATTTCATTTTTCTGTAACTATTAATTTCAAATCCTTGGCCTGAGATAAAAATAGAAAAAGAGAAAGAGAAAGGCAAATAGAAAACGAGAGATGAAGAAAGGGCATGAATCAGAGAACTTATGTGAGGTGTGTCAAAACGAATGCTGGATCAACTTGCTACTTCCTCCGTCATTATTTTTTATGATTCCAAAATGGCTCTTCGTCGGCACTTTTTATAACACTACATACAGAAGTCTCTTAAGAAAAAATATCAGATTTGTAGAGTGTTCAATACAATTTATTCATGTAAACAAAATATAGTAATTCTGAGATTTCGTTTTTCACTCCGGCCCGCGATCTCCTTCCAAAAGTCTCATCTGGCCCCCACTCTGAAAAGGTTGCCCGCCCCTGGACTAAAGGATAAAATAGTAACAAGTGTTCAATAAATTCTTTTTCAACATTAAATAAGCTGAAAAGTTGGAGATTTTAAAGTTTATTTAATTACATTTATTATCATGGAGTCAAAACTAAATTTAATTTAATAATTATAAATTATCTACTAAGAAAAATATCAATTTAAATATTGAACTATATTTGTAAATGTCATAAGTTAACAAACAAACACTGCTAATGTAAATTAAATAAAACTATATTTGTAAAATGGTGTGTAAGGGTTGGGGTGGACTGACAAATACTGCATATTGGTTGGACAAGTTTACATGTTAGAACAGAGAGGGGTGTTTTGAAATAGTCATCAGTTAAGTTGAGAGGTAGTGGTGGACTGTCTGCAAGGCCACCTAGATAAGGAGATAATAACCAAAAGTTCTAGGAATTTATGAAGCAACCCACAAAATGGCCGGTGATGTTGTGGAATCGAATTAAATATTATGGATAGTTTCTGTTGTCTGTATTCATTCGTTCATTCAACCCAATGCATGTTGTCAAAACAGGGTTGTAGAGTCAAAGGGATAAGGTCCGACTGTGATCAGTAGGATTTAAAAAACTTCAACTCCTAGGATTTCAAAAATTCCGACTCCGACTCCTAGGATTTCAAAAATTCCGACTCCGACTCCTAGGATTTCAAAAATTCCGACTCCGACTCCTAGGATTTCAAAAATTCCGACTCCGACTCCTAGGATTTCAAAAATTCCGACTCCGACTCCTAGGATTTCAAAAATTCCGACTCCGACTCCTAGGATTTCAAAAATTCCGACTCCGACTCCTAAGATTTTAAAAATTCCGACTCCTAGGATTTCAAAAATTCCGACTTCGACTCCTAGGATTTCAAAAATTCTGACTCCGACTCCTAGGATTTCAAAAATTCCGACTCCGACTCTTAGGATTTCAAAAATTCCGACTCCGACTCTTAGGATTTCAAAAATTCCGACTCAAACTCTTTCAGACTGCATGTTGATTCTTCGGAGATTAAAAATTTGACTGACCCCTTCCAAAACCTTCGACTCCCTCTGACTCCAACCACTATGAAGAGGAAAAGAAGATGGTGACTGAGACCTAGTCCAAACAATGCAGCCACGAAGAAGAGGATCAATGAAGGAATAGCCAACAAATTCAGTTGCCTTTGATTTTATTCTTTTTTATTCGTTTCTCAATCTGATCAAATTTCTTTCTGTCTAAAGTTTTTGAAAGTAAGGGAGATAATTGGCATGTGATCACTATGCCAAGTTAAACCAATTGACGAGGGAGAATCCCATCTGAGTCTATAAAAAGAAAAGTTCACTTTGATTGCAATTTCTTTCATAAGTTAGAACAAAAAAACAGAGAATCGAAGTTGATGAAGACAACAATCACGTTTATTTCTGGAGAAAGTAATCGCAAAGCGTGATTATTTTGGTGCTCAGATTTTTGTTTTCTTAACGTTTCTAAAAGCAGATACTAAGAAACTAAATAAAATTTACAAAAGAAAATAAGTTTATAATTCACTTTCTTGGGATCAAATTTAATCAAAATTCATACATGATTTTTTTCAATAATTAGTTATGTTATTATTTTTAACTGAACTTGTTTAAACTGCCAGAGGAGATGAGTTATTTTGAAAAACTGCTGTAAGAAGAGAAGAGAATGCCACCATTTATAAGACGGCAGAAGAACCAATTGTAATAAGAAAGAGGTGTTGAGTAGATGCCCATTCTGTAGGCTTCGTTTGATAAGAAGAAAAAGGGGTTACCGTTAATTTGATTATAAGGACAAACTCCTCCTTTACATTTTAAATGAATTTTATTCATACACAGTTTCACCAACAAAACAGCCAAGGACCAGGAAAGAATTATATAACCAGAAAGTCTTTGTGTTCAATTGCATCCCTTGTAACCGATAATAGGAATCAATAATTGAACACTAGTAACTCCCGATCAAATCAGGGAAATTTGGATGGTGTCATGAAATTCTTTGGAAAATTTAATCATTATTAAAACTAATTTGGATTTTCATATTAACATGTCGATTTTTATAACAAAATTTCTCTTTTATAAAAATAGATCAAGATAGACTACAGAAAAGAATTTTATTTACCAGATTAGGTGTGGTTTTGGAAAGCCAGCACATTAGGATTAGCGCACTCTGGCCTACAAAATATGCCTGAGCAGCCCTGTCGACATTCCTTGATAGGGTGGCCTCAAGCAATTAGCAATAAACTTTCTCAGAGAGTAGGTAAAGCCTGGGAGGGTGGACCTCATAGAACAGAACAGAACCATATCTCAGTTCGACAGCAACAAAGCCATTGTCGGACTGATTGTCAAAGACGTATCCCCGACTGGTACGAACACCTACTCAAGTTAGACTAGAGAAAAATATGGCTTCATAACTTACCCTAAATTATCAGTGCATAAATGAACACATTTTTGTCAGGATTTGAATTTGATTCTACAATTTCCATTGGTCACCATCACACAACACTCATGAAACACAAAACTATTTTAATTCAGTCAGTATGATTAACGAATGTACCCTCAATCAAAAATGATTGGGAAAATTTTTTTTTTGTGCTTCGCCAGTGTTCACACTAAAATTCTTATAAAATAACCTCCTAATCATTGAAGAAAATGTCTCAAGCTGGAAAGTTTAAAAAAAGAAAAGAAAAGAAAAAAAAACATATCAACCGGTACAGAAAAAAAAAGTCTCATAATGGAATAGAGAGGAGGATTTCTTTCAGAATCCATTTAAGACGGTGGTGGTTGTCTGACTTGCTATTTGCTTTCTCCCTTCACCATAACACTTGAAAAGGTTTCGTCCGGCACATTTTTTATTCACATGACAGTAGAAAAGTACATTTATTTATATACAAATATATATATTCATATATAAATAAGTACACTTTGGTCTTTTATAGACAGAGGATAATTTACTCTCATTCTCCACCTGTTGTGAAATAAGCGTCTCATGATGAAGATTTTAAAGGTAAATCATGAAAAGACTTGCTTCGGCCATGATTCATCTAACGTATTGATAAGACAGAACATGAATAAAGCTTTATTTTTGGCTTATAGCTTATATAAGTCACTTAATATTAGAGAAACTAGCGGGATTCGATGATAGGGGAGGAGCATTGATTGGGGAGAGGGGTGGTGATTAGTTTGCAGAAATCCACATGGACTTAATCAACCAATAGCTACTTAATTATTTGGATGTTATAGTGTTCAAATTTATTTATCTATATACCTACCTACATACATATCCACATATCCATATGTACATACACACACACCTGCATATCTCCCCACATTCTATCCAACCCTCTTTTCACTCCTCCTCTCATGATATCACCCCTTTCTTCTATTCCATCCACCTCATAATTCATCTCTTGTACAGAAGGTCTCGGACATCTCTATTCACTTTAACAAATTGTCTATTAGTCACCTGATGTGTTTGTCTTTTATATTTTGTAGTTTATTCACTTTCCATTTACTTTTTATGTACACTTTGTTAGAATTTACCCATATATATATATATATATATATATATATAAAGTTTAAATCAAAGGAAATTTTGACTTTAACAGAGGGTATATGACCTAAGGCCGAGGTGCATCAAGTATAAACACCCAAGAACGGACATTACCACAACCGAGCACTGTAGATATAGGTATCAGCTCAATGGATGATAGATAAGTCAACCAGAGCTATAACTAACGTACGCCATACTGGACTTGATGTTCTAAGTCTTGGAACAATTGTAATGTTTTAATTCATTGAATGTTTTATATATATATATATATATATGTGTGTGAATGGATTTAACGCACATTTTTAAAAATACTATAATCTGGCTTCAGAAAGAACGATTCGTACATGCCTTTTTGCTATACATATATTTCTGAGAATATTTTTTCAGCCGCTTCATTTTGTGAAAAAATTATTTTCTTAAGTAGCTTCCATTTTTTTAATTTTTTTTTTAGTTCAAAATTTAACAGACAACAAGTAGTTAAACATAACATTTGGTCAATATTTGCAATTCGTTTCAGTAAAAGACGGTAGAAGTAAAGTGAGACATAACTTTGTAATCAATCGACTGAAGAGTTTTTCCAAGTTATTTTCTTCCACTGAATCAAGACTTTTTTCTGTGCATAGAAAGCAGCTGAGAAGGATCGAAACATTTTAATTCTTCTTCATTTATTGTGCTCATCTTGTTAATTAAAGAAAAACATTGTTTTAAAATATTTGTTATCATTTTATTCTGATGGAATTTACGGAGAATGTGTACATATATTTCATATCACATTTGGTGTCTGTCGGAAACCAAAACCATGTCATATTTTCCTGTTCTTTTTTTCTTTTCAATTGATTGAAAATGCCCAAAACGGGTAAAAATAAACTCGTTTTCCAATTTTAATTTTTATTATATTTTGTCAGGTATATATTCCAATTACTTAGCATTTGATAGCAAGGGCTTATGTAAGAAATCTTTAGCTAATTCAGCAGAAAATAGTGTTAATCTGGTAGGAATCAAGAATAAAATTCCTACTTCCGATAAATTGCTTTTCTTTTTTTTTTTGTATGAAGTCATTTTTTTTTGCTTTACTATTATAATACTATTACTATTATAATATATGAAAAAATTCTGAAACATTATAATAGATGTCAGGTGTAATGAAATCTGAACCGCCCAAATTGTTCTACTTTTTTTTTTTTTTTTTTTTTATGGAATTGCTTCAGACAAAGCATGAAGCCACTTTATGTAAGAAGCTAAAAAAAAAATGCTACTTCAAGGTCAAAAACTAATCAACGATAAGATACTGACCCAGAAAGCAGCAATTCTTCTTCCTTTGTCAGAAACATCGCTCATGTAATGTGAGGACTAAAGGAAAAAATAAGGGAAGTGAAAGTTACGAGGCTGCCGAAAGTAAATCCAAGATCCACTTTCTACTTTTCTCAGTAAGCTATTTTAACACATAATTTAGATGACGAAATTATTACAGAGCCAATAACAATTATGATTAAGATATTTCGCAGGGACCACACTACTAAAAAATTTGATTACTACTATTATCATTATTATTTTCAAGTTCTATATATCTTCACATATTTATTTGGTTGAAAATTGTTGTTTTTGCTTTTGGCTTTGCAGAACATGATTGAGTTTTGCAAAGATAAAGAAAGAAAAAACATCAATGTTTGATGCATTTTTAGTCAGGAAGCCAATATCTTAAAACAGTCTGATCTGGTAGCATTAGACAAATAGATTTGAATATAGTAATTTATGGTATGGGCTAATATTTTTTTAAAAATTGATCTGATTGGATAGAATGCGCATGATTTTCGGATTTAATGCTTAAAACTGGCCTAAATATTAGGATAGTTTGAAAACGACGCAGACCAGGTATCTTGATTTAAATGGCTTTTTATTTATCACAACCCTTTGAAATTCGAAAATAATTTAGAAGCCTTTAAACTTTTATAAATTCTGTCTCGAATTAAAGTTTTAAATCAAAGTCAAGTATTATGGTTCATTTGTGCTCCTAAAAACAGTATTTTTTTTCATGCTCCTCTGTCGTATCAAAGAACGGAACATTAAACAGAATGTCAATTAGCTCATCAGCATACATTTCACTTTGTTTAACCTAGAAAAATGATCACCTAGCTTAAGTCAGACATTACGTAGAGTCGATTATTAAATAAGCTAATCTTACTGTTAATCTGTTTCCAATGACTTAATGGATTAACCCAATCGCAAAAAAAAACAAAACAACGGTTCAATTACTTAACAAGGATTTAGAAACTATATAAACAAGCAATGTTATGCAAAATAAACAATGATCGCCTCTCTATAGATGGATAGATGTGAAAATACTAAGAGATTAGTTCCAACCATCATAGCGTATATTGATGAGAAAATAATTTTAAATGCCATACGGCCGTATCACCAGAGTTAAGCAACATTGAACCTAGTCAGTACTTAGATGTGTGATCATTTGGGAATACCAGATGCTGCCAGTTTGGAAATGGAAAGATTGTAAAAATGACTTTCTCTAGTATCTTTGGTAAAGGTGTGAATCTATCTCTTCTTTCCCCTTTCCTATGGGTTAAATAATAGGGTAGACTTGATTCCCATGTTTTGGTATGGATACTAGTCTAGGAGAAGGAATACTCCAAAATAACACCAGTCATTCTCCATTTACAAAACATTTCTCCCAGTCGTTTGCCAGTTTCACAAACAAAAATTTAAGTCTTTTTGTAATTAATTAAAAAGAAATATTTATGTTAGTATTTTGGGGTGGGGTGTTTTAATTGGTTAATATTTTATTTTTGTTGTTATTAAAATTGTTAGTATTGAGAGGAAGTATTAAAATTGTATTTTTTATAAAACAGATAAAATCTCAATAAATTTGTCAGTTTTTCATGGTAACTTTTGAAGCCTTGTATTTTTCTCTGTAGAATTCCTTATTTATGAAAGAATGTTTTACCACAGTAAATGATTCATCATGAAACACAATGGCTTCAAATATAGGCCTGTTTTATATATATTGATGTTGGGTAGGTTAGCTAATTTTAAATAATCATTATTTTTCGTTTGACTGTAATTATAATTGTTCAATGACAAACTGTCTAGCAGAGTTAAAAGGTTAGATCAACCAAACGTGGGAACAACAGAAAGAAACTAGATGGGAAAAAGAGGAGAGATTTGTTAAATTAGAAGTTCATGGCTGAGAGTAAGTTATAAAACATATTAAGATGGTTTCTTAAGAGAATGTATCTTGTTCTCTCCCCCATCACTCTGTGGGTTATAAGACCCAAATAAAAGATCAACTGTTCAGTGGTAAATCATCTTGGAGTTAGTTGTTATTCTATTCAAAATATGTTTGAGTTTTATTCAGACCAAAAAGCTTAGTTCAAATGGTTTTGGTATTTCATCTTCTACAGCAGTTTAGACCCATCCACCACACTGGACGTTCAGAGTGACCAGCCATCATGACCAAGATAAAGATATACAGGTATGATGTTTTCAATCGATAACGGTCACAATACTACATCAAAATGCAGGAGAGGGTATCACTTCTTTCTCAGGATTACTCCACCTACCCTTGATCCTCACCTTATAATGCTGAGTGTTTAGCAACGGGGCATCAAGTACTATTTTTTAAAGTCTTTGGCATGACTCGAACCCTTGTTTCACCATTAAAAGGACCCTAAGAAAGTGGTCATCTGATAAAAAAAGGCAGAAAAAATTCTAACAGATGTGTTTATTGTAAATATGAAACTGATTTTATTATGATGAAACTTTATGAATTGACCCCCCCCCCCCCCCGGCTACAGATGAAATAGTAGGGTAAACTAGACTCTGAAGCGTTTGTAGAACAACTAGTCTAAGAGAAGGAAAACTCTGGTCGTCTTGGATTTCTTCTTGATACTGACTTAAACAATGCTGGAGGTGATTGGGGATTGTGCAACCCTTGCTTCACTATAGAGGTTATCCATTATCTGTTAGAGACAGAAGAAGTCCAACAGAAATTGTATATCAAAATATTTTCATTTATAGACATCAAAAAATCTTTCTAAGTGAGTTTGGGTGTCTGTGTGTTTCTATATAATAATAATAAAATGGAATCTTGTTTAACATATCTGGATCATAACCTACCTCTTAATAAGGGCAGAGTTAGACACAAGGTCGGTTTTTAACGTGGGGAAAATCTACCTCCCTAAAAGGGGGCACTCTGGATCGGGACAAAAATTAAAAAAACAAACTTTATTTTTGTCCCAATATTTTTTAACAAGCTAGATTTTCTCCACATTAAAAACCGACCTTGTGTCTAACTGTTCCCTCATGGAGAAGCAAGTAAATGGTAACCTACCTCTGAACCCACCAACTCTAAGAAAGTGGGTGGGTGGGGGATGGGAGCCTGCCGTTACTCAGTAGCAATCTGGAAACCTAAGACAAGGTTTAAAAGTTTGTCTCCTTATTCAAAACGGTAGAAAAAAAATTATATCAGTAACAACATTTTTTTTTAAATATAATAAAAGAAAAAAAACATTCATACGCATATTCACGAATCTGGTCCAAACTTAAATTTTGAAAAAAACTGCCTCTTTTTTGAAAATCTCTTTGAAGTTACATTTGAAAACTTATTTTTTTATAATTATTCCGTAGTGAATAAATACGTAAAATTTCATTAAAAACTGGATAATTCTGCTTCTTGATGATTAAATAGAATGAACACATTGGTTTGTTTAGGAAGAGTAATCTACTAAGGGGGGGGGGGGCACCTATACCATAGATTGGTAACATGAGCCCCGAACGCCGGCACTGCAACTAGTCATGTAATCCCCAGGAAATATTTTTTTGGACATTCTTTAATAAAGAGAGATAGTATTATATATGCCTTTGTTATTCGAAATAAACAAAATATAAGTTATATTTCATGTATTGTCTTTTCTTATTCTCTCTCTTTCGATTTTCTTTTTACCTATTGCCAATATTTTTACTTTGCTAAAAGCAAAACAACAATTGTTTTCAATAGTCTCTTTCCTGAGGTTTTATACCCTCTCCCCCTTTCCATAATTTCTCACTTCCACAAGCCACTTCTACCTATCTTAATAGATTCCTTATAAAAGAAGACTAGTTTCGTTGTGACAGTTTCAACAAGGTAAGATAAATTCGAGTCCATGTTATTTTCATTTGTTTAAACCATGGCCATATATACAGATTATTTTCCAACTGATTTTCCTGTCGAAAAATAACAAGCGCATTGTCGAAAGGACAACCCTTAAAAAAAGAAAAGAAAGAAAAACATGCAAAATCGCTGTGACAATTCTGTCATTTGTTGCAACTGCATTCCATCACAACAACGTGCACCAATTATCTGCCCATCCCCTGCGACTATCACGATCACATGCAGCTGCAGACTTTTTAGAAAAGCTGCCATTGCAACAGAGTGGAATGCCGAATACTGCATCTTATTGATTCAGGGGAGGGAGGGGGAAGTAAACATGGAGAAGGGGATACGAGAGAAGCGTGTTATGAAAACAAAGGGGAAGCAGAAGAAAGGCACGCAGGTCGACAACGAACGTTACAAGGCCATTGGTAGGCGAAGAGCGAGTTGTGCTAGCGATGGCAGACACAAACAATAATCACATTATTTGTCAGTCCGTCAACAAGATAAAGAAGAAAGTCAATAAAGAAAAATATAGATTGTTTGAGACAAAGAATATCCCTAAACAATGAAGGAACTAACAATATATCAAACACAATAATACTAAAAATAAACACAGTCTACAATTGGTTTGGTAGGTATTTATATGAAACTAGAATACCCGTCCCTTGATGGGTTCATGATATGTTCATATGTTTATTTACTGTATTTATTTGTTAACATTTTGTCAATGATTTTGTTATTAATAAATAATAAACTACAAAGCCTGCACAAGTCTCATTTTTCACTTTGTGGTTTTCTTTGTTTATTCGCAGTCCTGTGGACTAAATTTTGTATTTAATAATATTACCCATGAAAGCATGGGTGTCAATAATAAAAAAAAGCACTGAAATAAATTTCAATGTTAAATATTTATTTTGTGCTTTTGCACAATTTTCAAGTGAAATCACTGTCATTAGTTGTTTTTATGGCTTGGTTATAATAAATAACAACAATAACATCTGTTATAATATGTGGTGCATCTATAAAATTGCATTGTTTGTAAATACACAATAAATAATGTATTAAGAATAATAATGTATTTCCTAAATCAATAAAGAATACCGATCTCTGTAAAAGTTCTAGTTACGTTGATATGAATTTTCATCTGTTGTATTAATTTGTTTACATTTTGTTAAACAGACAAAAACCGAAATAGCTTGTTATTAATAAACTAGCATGACCCACGGAAATTCCACGGTGCTTTCTACATCAATCTGTATAATTTACTTTTAATAATATTCCTTTTGAAATAATAAATGCCTGTCAGAGTTAATTATTATTAAGAAAAAAAAATTATTTTCTCTCATAAAAATAATTGTCATTGTGAGCTAAATATTCTTTAAATAGATAAATTGAATATGTCTCCTCTTTCTTTATTTATTTAAAATTGTAGCATTTCTTTTTAAAACAATAAATATTCTGTCTTCTAACAATAAAAATAATTGTCAGCTTAATATTATGCAAATCAATAAAACGAATGCCATTTTTTGAAATGTACTTATTTAAAAATGTACTTATTTTAGTCAACGGGACAACATAATTTGATTTTGGAACAATTCATTTTGAAATAGATATAGTCGGAATGTTTTATCTTAGCGACGTCAAATTAATCAACATCTTTGCTAATCGGACACATTTTTTAAATCTGTGTGAAAGGTGATAGCGTACATACAAACATGAAGTGACTTAGCATATTATTATATAGATTTTAAATGTGTGTGACAAGTGATAACGTACCTACGAACATAAAATGACTTAGCGTATTATTAGATAGATAGTTGAAATTCCAAAGTCAGTCCAGAATGGTGGCCTGGTGCTACCGGATCAGGCTGTCTGAAGATATTGACTTCCTGACCCAAAATGCACCAAACATTTATGTTTTATTGTTTTTTTTTTCATTTTGCAAAACTTAATCATGTTCTGCAAAACAAAAAACAAAAAACAACAATGCCCATCCTTTCTCTCCCCCTCCACCTTCCCCCTCCCTTCCCCAAAACTTTTACCAAAATGACCGGATTCGGCATTAAATAACCCGAAAAGGGTTGATATGCCGTAAAACAAAACAACCAAACCAAACCAGAATGGTGGAATTCATTAAGTACAGCACACACTTTTTGTACACAAAAAATATTTGACAAACAAATTTTGACCGTACAAAAAAAAAGCACCATTGTAGAACTCCAAAAGAAATTTAAAAAAAAACTCCATAAAAAAAACAATTTGTCTCAATCAAACGAAAAACATCAGTTGCCTTCTAGCAATTCTGGTCGACCACAATTTAAAATAGCAACAGTAACAAACATTTAAAAATATGCTAGTTTATACCTGCTCTTTGAGCAGGGTTGGTACAGTACCTAGGTATGTCAATTTCTATTTTTACCTAGCTTCTTCCATTTTATAAATTATGTTTTAAACAAAAATGATTGACTTTGAACGAATGTCTAATATACTTTAGATCTAGTTTTTTTATGGATTATCAAAAAAAAAAAAAAATGCATGTTTTTAAATTTTTTTTTATTATGTTATGTTAATTTCTTTGAATTTATAAAACATGTATCCAGTTTAAAAAAATCCTTTAGACTTACATGAGATTCGAACCCAGGTTAGGTAAGTGTGAAAAAAATTTGCATTTAATTTTCAATGTTTTGATGCTTTGACACCGTAAAAACTACTGCCTTAGTAATGTGTACTCTGCTTATTCCTGTTTTGTCAACCAATCACGTGTTTCTATTTGCCTGCAAACAGACAAACTCCAAAAAACACTATAACTTTGTAATAGTCTATAGATAGATGTTGAAATCTATAAAAATATAAATTTGAAACAGTCGCTTCAATAAATTTTAATTTGTTTATCTAACAGATCTTTTTTTTTAAATAGAGCATCTTTATAATTTTAAAATGTTTTAAATTAAAAAAATTTTTTTTAAATACTCTTTATGTACAACATGTTTTTAGTTAACGCATAATTCAAAGAGAATGTGTTTTTATTTTGACCAATGCGTGAAATGATGAAATTCACAATGAAATAATTTTTATTTTTCAATTAAAAAATATTACTTTAAAGGAATTTTACTTATTAAAGATTGTCATTTTTCAAATCTTTGTAATTTATTTGCATTCGTCAATAAAAAACCTTATATTTTTTTTATTCACTTAACAAGCTGTAATTACCCAACGTAGCCTGGGAGTTAAGTTACGGAATAGTAAAACCAGAAAATGTAAAATTTCACAAAGTAATTAATTAAAATGGCTGACTTGTTTTCTAAGAAACTGAGAAGCATCCTAATGGATATAATTTAATAAGTAAATTATTTTTGTAAATAAATTATAAATTATTTGTTTTAAGTAGGTTTTTTGTTCAACAAAAAAGGTTGGATGAAGTCAGAGAAAGTGGTAGGAGGGAGAAATTGAGGGGGCACTTTTGGGAGTTATCAAATGAAATATTTAACAGAATTTGATCTGGATATCGATACTGTACTAAGAGTTTAATTTTTTTTTTTCTTAATTTTTTTTAACAGTTGAATTGAGAAGATAGTTAAAGGGGAGATGCCCAAGGAGGCATAACAAACAAATAAATAAATAAAGTTAATCCGTAAAATGACATTTGTTTTATAAGAAACCAAAATGCAATTCAGTGGATTTAATGTTATCTGTAAATTAACTTTTTTAAATAAATCATTGTTTCTAAATAGAACTTTTATTTCACAAATTAATTTATTAAAATGACTGACTATAAAAAACCGCAATACATTAAAAGAAGAATTTGCCTCCCCCATTTGACTGAAGACAGGGAAAATAGTGAACATTTGATTCCAGTTCGAAAGGTCGGTAATCAACAGGGGAAAGATCACTTCCTTGAACAATATGCCTTTTCTACTCACTAAGAAGTAAATCGAGGTTTACATGTATGTCCCTTAGGAAAAAGATTTAGGGACCCTATTTATAACAAATGTATTTATGATTTGTTCTTGTTTATAGTTTTTGCATAGTATTTTTTGTTTGTTTGTGACATGTTTCGAATCAAAATGACACACTAAATATGAAAAAGTCCGTTGAGTGTGGCGAGATATATCATCAGTAATAGCTACAATGTGGAACGTATTTCTGGGTGAGACCTATTAATGTTAAATGTGTCTCTAAGCTTGTTTTTGTTTTGTTACTAATGGGTCACCGCTTATCAAGGCCCAAATGCCACTCGAGGATACGGGTTTAGTCAGGTGAGACAACACTGAGGATTAATGTTTGGGACAAAAAGTATAAATCGCCTCCTCCTGTGAACGAGGATGGAAAACATACTGAAATGAATAAAATCAACACAAAAAGTATCAATTAAGTGAACAATATGCATTTTATATGTGTTATGGAATAATTTGAAAGTTTACACATATCTCCCTTAAAAATAGAAATATATGATCCAGTTATTTTTTATTTCTTGTTTCTTAAATTTTTTAATTTTTAAAAAGTTTTTTGTATTTATTTGTATTTTGTTTATTTGTTTCTAAGCAAACTGACATACAAAATATAAAATCTGTATTCGCTCGACAACAGACATGTACACATTAAAAAATCTACGCACAAAGCCAGTAATTCTGGCAACCATCCAAAACTGCTGCATTGCTATTGGCTAACAACGAATGCTTAAAAACACTAAGAAATTGATGCACCAAGTGCAACTACTATAATTTTCTAGCATACCGGACAAAGTCTAATATTATGCATTTTCTCACCAGCCATTAACTTTTGGGAAACATGTAAAAGTTTCTGACGAATGTAAATAAAAAAATGTATGTATTTTGTACGGATGATTGCATATGCAATAGGTATTGAATCAGGTGTACCATAAGAATAAGAGATTAATCACATATACCGAAGGCTGCCTACAACATCTAATTAAAACAACAGTGTAGATAGATTCTAGAAAGCAAACTGTTCTACCTAATAAGAAGATATGTACATAATTATAAGAAATAAATAGTTTAAGCTTTTTTTAAAACATATGTAAATGTATATCCTAAAACTGTTAAAGAAGAAATGTCGAATGTAATTTTTTTATCAAGAATGTAAGCAGAAGATGTGAAGATAAGTAGTGATGGTAAAAACGTTCCGAACTGGACTAAGTGTTATTTGAAAACCGTCCATCCAACATGTGCCGGCATGTAAAACGGATGTTAAACTAATGATGATGCTACAGCAGCAAAATGAATTTGTGTATAAAAAACAGCTGATGATCTGAAGGTGATTAGTAAAAAATGGCTCTATCTTAAAAAAGTTTCGAACTGGATTAAGTGTTATAATAAAGAAACTTAAGTGAAATACAAAAATAAAAAACATGAACCAAGAGGAAAAAAGATAAATTGACTAGTAAGAATCAAATAGTGCTTTATCAAATGATTTGCTATCAATGACAAACTCTTAACATCCGACAAGATAACTTTATATATTCGATTTTGCTTTAAAAATAAGTTAAAATAACATTTTTAGAGTTTATGCGAAATCAGCTAGTTTAATGTTGTATTTTTAAATTTAATTTTTGCTTATTTCATGGGCCAAAAGGTCCCTGCTTGAAAAAAATAGTTGGCCAAAAAGTATGTTGGTCCAAATGTACGAGATTTGTTTGTGTTTTCACTTAAAATTCGGATAAAATTACCTCAAAAAGTTGGTGAATATGATATAAGTTGGTACTATGATGTTGGTGATGACCACTACATTAGCAACATCTATGTCAGAGGTACCCGACATGTCGAGAGTAGGGACCATCTAAGTAACAAATGTAACATACATGTTGACTAAAATAATGGACTTCTGTAAAGAAATAAAAAACAAAAACAACTACATTCTGTTCTAAATGACAAGCAATTCATCTCACGTTCAATTTTAGGACACCATATATGATTGTGACGCGAGCGTACTAGCATAGGGGTAAAATGCCGGACTGCTGATCACAGTTTCAAATAATCTAGCGGTCGGGTTTTGTAAACTCGGCATGAAAACACTCGCCACATGTAGCCACATTCAATAGCTGTGGACTGGTGAAACAGCTGTTGGTGGATAAGTACATTTGATCCCCAGTCGTGGGTTTAGCTTTCTAATAAGGGAATTAACAGTCGACACTTAGCATAAAAGATTGTGATTTGCACAAAAAGAATTGAGCTCTCTAGACACTCGACAATGTGAATGTAAACAAAAAACATAAGCGCTATAATTTCAAGTAATCTAAAAGTCGGATTTAGAATACATGCACATATATATATATTGAGTAGGAAAACAAAATGTTAAAATTTCCTGAAAGATCTTATTGGCTTATAATGACGTTTCGATCAATAAGACTTTCCTCAGGGCATCGTATAATGGTTGTATGAGGCAATAAGAACTTTTAACAAATTGAATATTTTGTTTTTCTTTCAAATAATCTTTAAGACTGTCGCATGTTTCAACCAAGAAAATGAAGACTGCAAACTTATAAAAGCAAGCTTAATCATAGAATGTATGGTAATTAAAAGTGCTCAATCTGGATACCACAGAGCTAAATAATAATGAAGCTAAAAAATGTACCATTGAAAATGTAACGGTAATGTCTTGTTTTGTGTCTTGAAACTGCAATTGCGTTTTTAGTGGTTCGTTTTTAGCCTCATTGTTATTTATGTATTCATTAGATATAAAAGTTATTCAAATGGAAAACTATTTCAAATTATCTTTGTGAATTTTTGAGATGAGGATTTATTATTTGGATCATTCGGACTACTATTCTCATCTTGGGCGTTATTCTTACAACATTTCAGCCGATGTAAACCTTCGACCTTCATCAGGTACATCTTTGTCGAATTTTCGGAACCTTTATGGAATTTCGACACTAAACTCTTTATTTAATCCACGGGGGTAGATTGTTTTCTGTCCATCAGCCATGACCAGGTACAAGTTTTACACAAGTAATTTTTATTTGACAATATCCACCCGAACAAGGCCGGAGGTTACATTGTTGTGAGAATAACATCCCAGATGTGAATAGTAGTTCCAAATAATCGAAATCGATATTTCAAATTATTAAATCTTTTCTATTGATTTGTATAGTCGATGTTTCGAATAGTTAGACCTTCATCAAGGTAAAGTACATTGGATATTTGTGCTGTGTTATATATTTTTAATTTAATTAAAAAAAAATATTTATATATAAGCCATGTTTCTGTAGAAATTAAAAAAAAAATGTTTGTATAGACATAATTCAATTTTGTATTCTCTAAATTAAGTTATTTGTAACTTAACAGAAACATATTTGCATTTTTAAATTTAAAGGAACGACAATTAATTTTCGTTTATAAAAAATATATATTTTTAAAATGTGTATTATTAAGTGAATGAATAAAAATAGTAAATTTTGATAGATTTTATCAAACTTTTTCATATTAAGCCCGATATCATTATCAACTATTCTTTTATATCCGGCTTGTAGCTTTATTCTTTCTTACTAGAAATTATTTGTCATGCGTTAATCAAAACAGAAGCTCTACGGAATTCAAGTCAAATATAAAATTTTATTATTATTATTAATCATTACTAAACTATTCGAATTAATAGGAATAATCTGTTGAATTATTTAAATCTAAAAATTTAAATAAGTATACTTTACTAAATTATTCAATACTAAATTAACGCTGTCTGTAGGATAAGGATTTAGGTAATTTTTATAAATAACAAGAAGAAAACTCATCCCAGGAAGGGTAAAACTCATTCCCTGAACAGAACAGTTTTGCTCTATATTTATATCCTGTTACGAAAATTAAAATCAAGATATAATGCTACAAACTTTATGCTTAGAATCCTTATTCCAATTTTGATCATAATCGACTACGTGATTTTGATTCTAGAAAATTTAAAGCTTAAGCTTAATAGGTTTTAAGAAGAAATTTAAATTCAGGAAATTTTGCTTAATTGCTAATTACTATGGATCAAATTTAATGCAAATCTGAAATATTTGAATTTTCAACTAAGAGGTAGCACCCATATTATGCATCCTAAAAACCTTTTAAAATACCCCCAATTAACTAAAATTTTTCTAATACTTATTGTTGAAATTTCATACAAATCGGTGGTATTTGAATTTTCATGACGGGCTTCCATCCTCTTTTTACCTCCTTTGCATAAATCTAAATTAAACTAAATATAGTCCACATTAACCACTCCTACACCTAGCAACTGTGCTCCAAAATTTATAATGATAGGTTAATTAGTTTAGGAGTGAATCCTATACATAAAAATGTATAACCACATACACATACCTAACTTTATATAGATGATAAAGAATACATTTTCAGTAAGAGTGCCACATTGGCCTAATGGATACTGTCAGTCTCTAAAATCGGCTATGCCAAGTTCAAATCCTATCGGATCCATTGTCTTCAATTTTCCACTAATATCATTGGGAAAGGTATGAACCCGCAATTCCCCTCCTCCTATATGGGTAAAATAGTGACTTGTATACAATTAAACTTTGATAATAGGTATTAATAACGACCTCAAAAAGAGATTGACGTGCCGTAAAACAGATAAACCAAATAAAAACATTTTCAGTAAAATTTGAACGTACCTACATATGAGAATTGCGTTGGCATCTTTCTATAAACAGTTCCAATTCTGTAAATCTGCTAATCCAAGAGGGTAACATTTAAGAAGCACACAAAGGATTGTGCAACCTAAAATCGACATTATGGCAATGAACCAATCAGAATTTAGGATTACGAGAAAAACTTAGGATCGATGGGGAGTACTGTTTGATGCGGCTACAGATATTATCATCGCTCGAATAGTGGCAATCTCTTTATTTTGTGACTTGCACATTCAAAAACATCAATAATTATAACATTAGTATAAGTTTGGTAAAATCATAAAGAACATGGCCATTTGGAGGGAAATGACTGAGCAAGAAGCAAAGTGTAGTATCTGTTCTGATACTACACTTCATCTTTTCTATCCTCGATCAGTGAAGGAGAAATCCTTCTAGATTGAGACAATTTAAATTTTTCCCCTAATCCAGAGTGTCCCTTTTTGGAGGAGTTGGATTTTCTCCACATTAAAAACCGACCTTGTGTATAACTCAATCCTCATGGCGAGGCAAGTAAATAGGGACTGAGTATGTGAGTGTACAGTGTATTAATGTATACATATACGTGCAAATGTGAGTGTGTGTGTATATATATATACAGGGTGGGCAAAAATAAGGGTCCTATTTTTAAAAATTCATAACTTTTTTATTTATTGATTTTTTTAATTTTTTTTTTTTAGAATAAGTAAAGGACCCCTTCCGAAGCAAGCATGAGCCGTATTAGCCCTAAGGAACGTACCCTCATTTAGAAAACATTATTTTTGCTTAAAAAACTCAAAACCGTGTAAAAAACAATACTTTAGTTTTTGTAAGTTTTAAGAAGTGTTTTTCGGCTAAAATTTGTTTTGTTTATTTCAAAAAATCTCGGAAGGGTCAGTCTACACACACATAAAGTTTGGTGAGTTTAACTTTTATTTTGTGGAAGTTATTCAAATTTAAAGATAGGACCCTTATTTTGGCCCACCCTGGGAATTTATTTTCAACAGTATAGAGTATTTTATGTATTAAGCTGGGTTTTTTTTTTTATAGTTTTCGCTTTGTGGTATTCTTTGCTTATTTTCAGCCCCACGGACTAAATAATCACTTGTTTAATAGTATTATCCATGCAAATAATAGCATCAACAACAAAAAGCAGCTTAATGCATAACATACTGTATATATTTATATATATGTGATTTGTTTATAAGTATCATTGTGTTTTTCCTCTCCTATGCTACCAACATATCCACCTGTGATTCTTTCTGTCAGCGGATGTTTCTCTAGAACTAAGTTTTTTTTGTGATTTTCTGTAAGACGTGTTGCTATAGGCGCTGATGAAGAGACGTTTTGGACTAACTTTATAAAATAAAATAAAGTATTTCCAAACTGTTTTGGAAACGATCGTACGCCATAATGGACTTGATGTTGTAATTCTTGGAACAGTAAAAGTAATGCTTTGATTAATTAAATGTTTATATATATATATATATATGTGATTATTTTTATTTATACAGACATGTACAAAATCTGTGACACTGGCACGTCAATGTTATCGATCAACAGCTGTTATAAACTTAGATTTCATCAGGCAGAGTTAGAATCAGATCTTTACCTCAGATCATATTTGGGAAGAATAAAATGGGGAAGAAAAGAAAAATTAAAATTTTGAAAAATAATCATATGCATAAAGCTCTATTTGATATTGAGCACTTGTTATAAGCCCGGTTTAAATTCTTTGGATTTCTATCCTGTGGATGTTTACCTTGCCTCGATTATATATATATATATATATATATATATATATATATATATATATATAAATGCGAAAGTTTTCTTCCATCTATCCTAACTATATTAACATAAAAACACGTTAGGATTATTTAATTCTTATGATATAAGAATATACTGAATACCCTTTATATAGGCATCTCCTACTCACTCAAACACATCTCGATTTTGCTTATTTGCATATTTATTTATTATTAAATAAATTCAAAAGTTTTTTCTGCCTATTCTAACTATATTGACATTAAAACGGGTTATGCTTATTTAATTCTCTGTAGTATATTTTCATTCGTCATGATACATTCCTCCCAGGCATTACTTCCTCTTCGGGGGGGGGGGGGGACAGAAGGTCGTACAGTATACATTCGTTCCTCACGATACCATTTCCTCAGGATTACCAGTTTTGTGTGTGGGGCGAGTTAGTGTACTATCTATTCTGTTGTCATAATATACTCCTCCCAGGCATTAACCTCTCCTTTTGTCGGGGGGGGGGGGTCAGTCTCATTTGCATATTTATTTATTTTTAAGTTTCTAATGAATTAATATTTTCTAATCTGTTAATAATTACATACATGCGTTTATTATTTTTTTAATAAATTTGTTGCTGTTCCTATTCACTTCCTCCCATGAGAGCAGAGTTAGACACAATGTCAATATTTAACGTGGGAGAATCCAGCTACCCCAAAATGGGCACTCTGAATTGGAACAAAAATTTCAATTTCCTCGGTCTAAATGGATTTCTCCTTCACTGACAGAGAACATAAAAACTAAGTGCAGATTCAGTACTGATACTACATTTATAGATTATGTTAATATATTATTATACATAGACTTATTGATAAAACACAGTCTGCAATATTGTTATATAAATACAGATACACCTGTACAAGCACACACATGCTGAATAATATATATATATATATATATATATATATATATGCTAACGTTATTATAATGGAGATTGGGTGTTCATCTGTAACCAAAAGTATGTCACATTTCTCAAATAGATTTATCTTATATTCTCAATGATTTTTTTTTATTCTGATTCATCATGAATTATATCCTTATCCAAAAAATTATAGTCTTGTTCCAATCAAGCATAGATAAAGACATTATCACCTGTTGTTCCTATTTGGAATCATGTACTGTCTCATATTTAATAAATTTATATTTGATATTGACAATTTTTTTTTTTTTAAAAGATGTTGTAGCATTGTGACTATAAACGACATATGCTTCATATGTTCCTCGGACCATTCAACGTTCGTTCTCTTTTGTGGATGACCGTGGGTAACAGACGCAATATGGCCACCCATCATCTAACTTTGTTTCTTGCCGCTTTAACTCATCGGACTCGTTATTTCAAAATCCCTTTTCCCTTATCTATCACTTGATCTACTTGGCCAATCATGAATCTTTTGCTCCCACCACCACCACCATTATTTAACACAGTGTTTGTTCTGAGGCTGCACTTAGTGTTTTTTGTCCTCGGTCAGTGAAGGACAAGTCCTTCTAGACTGAGGTAATTCTAATTTTTGTTCCAGTCCAGAGTGCTTGATTTGGGGGAGCTGGATTTTCCCCACATAAAAAACCGATATTGTGTTTAACTTTGCCCTCATGGGGAGGCAAGTGAATAGAAACACATGGAAACTATTATGTCTACTTTACACAATGATGTTAAAAAAACAGGTTTTAATAAAAGAACAAGCTTTGTAAACAAGTTTTAAGAGAAAGCCATTAAAATGAGAAAAGAATAACTAATCGTTTATTAAATGCTAGCAGTAATTCCCGACGTTACTCAGGATTGAATGAGGATCACTATGTACTTTTCCAATATGCTCATAACACCATATTACTTTCTTTGTTTTTAATGACCCCTCCTCTCGTTTCACCCCCAACATAGCCGGAAGACGCTGAACTCTGAATTAGTGTCTTATACATATGGTTTAAACTTCATTAAATATACATATTTGGAGTTTTAAGGGGATCCTGTCCCTTAAAGGTGGGGGTCACATAAATATTTAGCACATAGAGGATAACGTTGAGATTCGGGGCCACTTCCATTGTCTTCCCTGGAGAATTTTATACGTGTATAAATTTCATCAAAATGATATATTTTAAGTTTTAAGGGGGTTATACCCGCAGAAGTGAATGCTTCTTTCTGGTTCCTTTACTAAATCCGCAAACAAACAATGTCGTCATCAAGTGTTAAATTCTCCATGCAGAGATCATTATAACATTTTCTTCTTATGTTTGAGAGGTGTGAATGACAGAATGATTTATTAGCACAAATAGAATCAGAGTAGAATAATATTCAATGATATTTCTGATATTATGATTAGTCTTACTTATAACGTAAAGAATCGGCACATGTACAAGGATACAGTACATTCTTAAGTAGGTCAAAGATGAACACTATGGCAATAATCTAATATATAAAGCAATACAGACTTTCTTGTTGATCAGAAAATGCATTATAGTCTCGTTCCTTCAAGCACAATTAAATATTCTTGTTCGCCATAAGCAACTAGAACAAATCAGGCTATGTTTAAAAAAAAATTGTATTTCAAGTAAATTTTATTGAAAAAATACTTTAACTGGATACACTTTCTATTTTTTCTTAGTGATATTAATAGGAAGTAGGAGATTTTATTCTCTTACAGATATATGTATTCCTACTCACTCATAAGCGAAACAATTTTACAGTAACAACCGTATTTGTCTATACAGTAAATATCCATATGCAATGTCAAGTCAGATTAGTGCCAGCATATATGCTCTGATACCCTGTTGGCTGAATATACCAAAACTTGATTACTTGGCCTTTATTTATTAATTATATCATCATCATCCTCCTTCATTTTATCGTCTTATTTCCCTTGGTTAGGGATCCAATGTTTTCTGACAGCCTGCAATTTCCGTCTCCAAGCCTGGCAGACTTGAGGATTGCTTTTCTTTAAATTCCACTAAGATCCTTGTTGATAGTTTGCGTTCAAGTTTTCTTGGGTCATCCAACTCTTCTCCACTTCAAGGTCTAGAGTCGATCCTCTCAACGCAGCCAAACCAACATAACCGACTGATCGTCAGGAATTCATCAAGCTTCGGTATATTCCGCAACAGGTATACCAGGTCTGATCTGATTCGACATATCCATCTGATCATTTTACTCTCATTATGCTGAAGATAGGGGAATGCAGACTGAATGGTGGCTCAGCATGCACTTCCATACAGAATCACGCTCTTAACACAGCTGTGATATATCATCTCTTCTGGTAGTGAGTAGGTTAGCTTGTAACAGTTCATGGAACTTACCCCATGCCGAATTTAGACCAGAAAGAATTAATCATTTTCTTGACTTCGTTGTGGAACTTTCATAATTTGGAAAGGTTCATTCTTTTGCGCCTTTGCTTTGCTTAAATTGCACCCGGAACATTCAGAGTAGCGTTGAAAGAAAAATTCTTTATCTGGTTCGTAATGAATCTTTTAAAAATTTTTTTGTTCTATTTCTTTTCCACTATCGTTCCAATTAGATCGAATCCGAGATCCATGTAACACTCATCATTTTTTTAATGAAACAAGTACGAAGAGAAAAGGTGGACAAAGTAAGAAAAGCATTGGGGGATGGAAGGGAGGTAGTAATACCCCTACCCAAATCCTCGTTCTCCCGTCTGGGTGGTACCATAATTCAAAATCCAACGAAGCGATAAAAACCAGTCAAGTTTTCTTTCATCAGATTCTTATAGAAATCATTTACATAATTTTATCGGACAACAGAGAGATCTTACAGGATTGGAAATGGTTATTTGGATAAAACATATGGAAAGCTGCAAGCAGCATTAATTTATTCTAAATTACATGGTTCGGTAATCGTTTTATGAGTGGGTTAAAGAAGGGGGGGGGGACAAATCCAGATGAGAACAATTTGCTGAAAAGACGACTGATTAGTAGAAAAATTAAAAAAAGATTGTTGCCAAAACCGCTATAAAAAATACGAAGATTGTTTGTGTGCATAAACATGCACTAGGAGATTGCATGTTTAGTGCGTTGCATGTTTAGCGCGTTGCATGTTTGCAATGCATGCAAATGACAAACTTGCTGCAAATTAGTAATCTTTAACAAAGAGAAGAGAGACCACACAGAAAATTTTTGATTATAGAACATTTCTAAAATTTAAGACTTAAGCTTAAGGGGGCTTAAGAAGAAATTGAAATTCAGGGTATCTTGCTTAATTAGTGTCGAATGACTATGGATCAAATTCAATGCAAATCTGAAATATTTGAATTTTCAAATGGGAGGTTATGTCCATATTATGCCTCATAAAAAAACATTTAAAATGCATAAAACTGAAATTTTGGGAATATTTATTAATTGATGTCTAATACCTATTTTTTACAAAAATCAGAGATATCTGAATTTTCACTCCCTTTTTATCCCCTTTGCATAAAATTAAATTAAAATGAATATAGCCCACATTTGGACCCCTTACGACTAACAGCTGTGTTCAAAAATTCATAATGCTCGGTTAATTAGTTTAGGAGTGAATCCTGTACATACAAATATATAAACATACATAAATATATATATATATATATATATATATATATATATGAGAGAGAGAGAGAGAGAGAGAGAGAGAGAGAGAGAGAGAGAGAGAGAGATATAGATATAGAGAGATATAGATATAGAGAGATATAGATATAGAGAGATATAGATATATAGAGATATAGATATATAGATGTGTCACACCAAGGGAAATAATTCTGTATATAAAATCAGGGTCAGCTTATTCAGTGTATTATATAAAAAGTGAGAATTATGTGTGATCACTTGATGTCCAGTTGCAATAACCGACCATTGAAATGAAGCTAATAAAAGCTGATGTAAAAAGTTCATTGTTTAAATGGAAATATATTTCATTGTGATATAAAAATGTTGCCTACATTTTCAATGCTTTATTGATTTGTTCGAAGATGTGACATTCACCCCCCCCCCCCGTCATTTTTTATGGAACGGGTACTCTAGTAGATATAGAATGACTAGAAAATCTTATGTGATGTTTCGATGTAATTTTTACTTTCTTCAGATATGCAAAAGCCAGGCGAACAAAGATATTTTTGGAGATAGCATTACAGAATTTAGTTTATGCTGATTAAGAAATCTTATCTCCAAAGAATCAACAAACAATCTGAATATTAATAGATTAAAAAGAAAAAGTCGGATATTTAGAAATTTTAGGAGTTGGAATCAAAATTTTTGGAATGCTAGGAGTCGGATCTGACATTGTCGGAATGCTAAGAGTCAGATCTGACATTGTCGGAATGCTAGGAGTCGGATCTGACATTGTCGGAATGCTAGGAGTCGGATCCGACATTGTCGGAATGCTAGGAGTCGGAGTCGAACCTTATATCTTCCGGCTCCACAACCCTGTTTACAACTAAGAAAATAAAATGAACAAATTTTTTTGAAATGATGAAAATGCTATTTCAAACTTGAGCATGAAAAAAATGATAAATTCTATTTCAAACATTAGTGTGACAAATCAACAAAAATACTATTTCAAACATTAGTGTGACAAATCAACAAAAATACTATTTCAAACTAGAGCATGTTAAACTGATGTAAATGTTATTTGAAACTTCAGCCAATGAAAATCCTATTTTAAATTTAAGTATGACAGACTGACCAACCGACATAGCTATTCATAGATATATGAGAATACATCTAAAAAGAGAAATAAATAAAATATATACAAAAGTAAATGAGAAATTCTTTTAGTAAATAAATACGAAAGTACGGCGTAAAATAAATGTCCTTACCTTATAGATAGGTGTATAGCCACAATAACGATGCGACACCCAAGTCGATGACATGATGTCAAGTTGAATCAGACAAGTCAGAAAAGGGTAAAATAAATTAGAAACGACAGGTGAAAATTGCGTAAACCATTCCCAAGGAAGGAGTGACAGAAACTAACAATGCGTATCAGCTCAAACAAGATGGGTCAAGAAAAAGAAAGTCTAGGCGGAAGAGGAGGATGACAAAAAGAAGCCAACACTAATAAAAGAAGTAATGAGAAAAGCCAGGAATAATCACAAAAGATTGGAAATAGGAGGTGTTAAAGGATGGGGAAGAGGGGAAAGTTACAGACAATAATGAATAGAGAGGGAGTGTGCTTCTTATGAGGGGGGGGGAGAAAAAGAGTTATTAAGAATAAAAGAGAGTAATGAAAATTGAGAGAAACAGTGATTAGAAGGAATAAAAGAAAGTGGCTAAAAGGGGAAAAGAGAGAGAGAGAGAGAGAGAGAGAGAGAGAGAGAGAGAGGGTGGTTAAGAGAGGGTAAAAGAGATAAAGTGGCTCAAAGAGAAAAAGTGTTTAGGAAAGAAAAAGCATGGTAAAGAAAGGGAATAGAGAAAGAGTGAGAAAGAGAAAGGATGGGGGAGGGGGAAGCTAAGAAGCCTAGAAAGAAAACAATAGTGAACTGAAATAATAAAATCCAACAGGCAAGAGAGGTGTTACCAAAGATTGGTCAGTTATGTTATGGTCTTTTGACACCAGAACAAAACAAAGATGGCTGCTCATTGTTACACAAGAGATGATAGAAGCCCTTTTTTTCTCCCGCTTCCTTTTAATCATAACTCTCACCAGAGCAAGGGGTCGAAATACTTCCAATCATTTCACATACACACATTTATAGATAACATTAAAACAAACGCAGACATCATGTGGTTGGATAATAGTGTGTCTGCATATATAAGTGATGAGAATAAAAATTGGATAAAATGCAATATTTATTAAATCATCAATTGTTCAAACAGGAGTTATATAAAAAAACTTTTTTTCTTTCCTTAATCCATGGATTTTCAAAGATATGCTCTTATCATCAGAGGAAGTTAGATAAGTCAGTAAAATGTTTATATCTTATATTTTCAAATGTTTGCATTACAGTAAATGTTACTGACGTATCCGTCGAATTTCCTCTGATGAAAAGAGCATATCTATGAAAACCCATGGATTAAGGAAAGAAAAAAGTTTTTTTTATATAACCCTTGTTTGAACAATTGATAATTTGATAAATATTGCATTTCATCCAATTTTTATTCTCATCACTTATCTACTTATACTATTGCTTCATCTCGTATATAGAGCTTTGACTATTCAAGATAGGATATAATTTAAAGATATAATTTTATCTTTATTTTCTCACTTCACATATATATATTTATATAATGTAAATATACATTTATATAGTATAGTTCATCTACTTATATCTAATGTATAAAGAAAGCAATTTCTTTCTCCAACTTAACCAGTTATAGCATTGCATCTGACAAATCGATATCTATTCTGCATAGCTAGTGAATTACAGAAATTTAACGTCTGTTCTTTACATAAAAAGATGAAATTCCAATTGATTTCATTGATTACATATTCTATTCGGTCTAATAATTCTTTCAGTACTATACACTTCACTAGATTCACTATTTATTTTCATTGCATAATCAACAGAGATGATTATCCAATGAAAAGGCTGCATTTCTTACAAATAGAAAATTTTAAATGACGTCTACAATTGCTGGGTACATAATTATTCAGTTCTGTTACTTTATTTACATTAAGACTATGTTTAAGAATTAAATTCAAACACTTATTATACATAAGATTACTTATTCACAAATTTTTTTATCTTTTTGTCTTTTAATTTGTAACCTCTTGGAATTCCAGAACATTTTGAAAACTTCAAATTGTCGTTTCGATGTGAATTTCTTTGTGATCAAGTAAAATCCTAAAATAATTTATACATAAATGACCAAGCTATAACGTATTAATTTCTAAATGACCAAGCTATAACGTATTAATTTCTAAATGATCAAGCTATAACGTATTAATTTCTAAATGACCAAGCTATAACGTATTAATTTCTAAATGACCAAGCTATAACGTATTAATTTCTAAATGATCAAGCTATAACGTATTAATTTCTAAATGATCAAGCTATAACGTATTAATTTCTAAATGATCAAGCTATAACGTATTAATTTCTAAATGATCAAGCTATAACGTATTAATTTCTAAATGATCAAGCTATAACGTATTAATTTCTAAATGATCAAGCTATAACGTATTAATTTCTAAATGACCAAGCTATAACGTATTAATTATATTTACCTTTCTAAATATAGATATTCATTAAAAATAACTTTATTTAAAAAAAAAAAAATTATTTAAAAATGCTGAACAAAAATTCAAGTAAAAATATTCCTAGGTAACACCAGGTAATTACAATGTCTAAACTTAACTACGGAATACTTTAAAAGACGTCCGATACATTTAAAATGTTTTAAGGTGGGTGCGTGATACTAGTTTGTGCTTCAGTTGAGGAGCTGGGTAAGTATTCGTGTTCCCTGCATAGGCATGGCACGCATAGTTCGGCGGAACCCACCCCATAAATTTAAAATACCCTTAGCGAGTGGAGTAACGGAGTCCTGCCTGTTTTTTTTTGTACTAGAGATCCTCCAAAGATGCTCACTCCACGCATTTATTTTTCCCCCGGTCACCCTTAAACATTTATATTATACCTTGGAGGACACCATCCATTCCCATATTCCATCCAGATCTGTTTTATTTTTTAACATCCCACTTGGTCCCCATTCCCACCTAGAGACTGACCTGCTTGTTTTCAGAGCAGCCTAACAGTGGGTGGTCTAACACTTAGCAGTGGGTTGGGAGGGCCCTACTAACCTACATTTTTTCTTTCTTTTTTGAATATTTGTAAATGTTGTCCCGCTTCCCACAATGAATTTTTTGTAAATAAAATTTTGTAAATAAAATCATCTAAGTAAGATCAAGCCACAGAATGAATGTGGTATTTTGGTGAGAGTGTCTAGCATAGGGTAAGCGCAAAAGTTTAACAAAATAAGATGACCATCGACCCCCCCTCCTTTCCCTCAAAACAATTCGGGCTTCATGCCTAAGGCAAAGGATGAACTTTATAATTGTTTTTGTTAAAAAAAAAAAAAACTTGTTGTGGATGTATCATTTTTGCTTAAATAAAGTAAGGAGTTTAAAGTGAATCAAATGTGTTATGTTAAAATGAAAACCATAATTGAATTAGAAAACAATATGAATTGATGTGCTGTTCAATTCCTGATCTGTATATAATGAAAGTTCTTGTTCTTCCATTTCGAATATGAATTTGGCGTTTTAATCCTACTGTTTTATCAAGGTTGTGGAGTCAGAGGTTTTAGAAGGAGTTGGGATCTGACTCGTAAGAATTCTAGGAGTTGGAATCGGATTTTTTTAAAAATCTCTGAAGAATCAACAGACAATCTGAATATTGGAAGACTATAATAAGAGTCGAAATCGGAGATTCTAGGAGTCGGAGACAGAACTTTTGTATTCCTCAGATTTGAACCTTATACCTTTCGACTCTGCAACCATGGTAATTATGCACATATACTCAAATCTATAGATATATACCTGTGGCACAAGTAAAGCATTCAAAGAAGGTTCCACAAAGATCAAAGAATCTTAAAAGAAAGGTCTTACGATGGAAGATGGGTGGTAATAGAGAAGTCAGCACAGACTGACTCATCACAACCCCATGTAAAAAGCCTCAATGCATAACATTTCTATCAACTCTCTTCCTCTTTCCCTCCCCCTCTCTCAGAATGCTTGTGCATGTCACCTCTCAATGGTAGCAAAATATGCAAGAAAGTTGCAAGATTATCAATTGATGGTCCAAATATTGCATAGAGAGAGAAAGAGTCTAGTGAGAGAATGATCGAGAGAGAGAGAGAGAGAGAGAGAGAGAGAGAGAGAGGATAACAAAAGAAATCTGCTTTTAGAAATAATGGAAATTTCTAGTAAATACTTAAAATTTCATTAAGGCCATAATCCTTGGGTCTTTCAAGAAATTCCTTCGGATTAATCTGGTGTTAATAATCTGTACTTCTTTACATAAAGAAGGAGGGGGGTGCTCTGAGAGATACCAGATTGTCCAATTGGTTGAGCTGGGTCACGTGTTAGGGAAAAGGGCTTATTTAAATAGTTACAGATTTAAGTATCAGTTGGTGTCAGCTAATGATGTTGTATGCAGACCCTCTCAGCCGCTATCATCATGACCAACCTAGAACGTTAATGGAAAGTTTCTCGGAGTCTATTCTGTGACAAATAACTTGGCCAGGGGAATCACTTTAAAATAAATGAAATATATTATAATATATAATATTGTCCGCTTTTCTTTCTCGTGGAAGATCATTTTGCCCAAGTAGCTGGTATTTTCATGATAAAGCATTACTTCTTTCCTCACTAGAATCCTGACGAAAAAATGCACCAAACATTGATGTTATGGTTTTTTGTTCCTTTCCCTTTGGAAAACTCAATCATGTTCTGCAAAGCCAAAAACAAAAACAACAATTTTCTTCTACAAAACAACCAAACCATGAAGATATCTAGAACTTGAAGCATAAAAACTTTTACCAAAATGACCGTATTCGGTATTACATAACTTGAAAAGGGTTGGTATGCCGTAAAACAAAACAACCAAACCAAATCCTCACTAGAATCTAAACAACTGAACCCCTCTTAAGTCCAATCCTTTCTCACTAGTAGGGGTGGTGACAACATGGTAGTATCAGAGCTACCCGGCTAACAGAGCTCTGGTGAAAATCCAGATGTCAGCATCAGGATCAGTCGCCCTCTGGTCGTTTCTGCTGCTGCATGTGGCAAGCAATGCAAATTAATGGAGTCAAAGTGGTCATATTATGACTCATACATCCCTTTTAAAATACTCCAAAGAAACTGAAATTTGGGGAATATTTATTAGTTAATGTCTAATACTTATTGTTAAAATTTCACACAAATCGGAAGTATCTTAATTTACATGAAGGGCTTCCATCCCTTCTTTGCATAATACTAAATTTAACTAAATATAGCCCACATTACCACTCCTTACGTCTAGCAGATATGTTCAAAAATTCATAATGATTGGTTAATTAGTTTAGGAATTAATCTTGTACATAAAAATATATACGCATATACACATACCTAACTTTATAGATAGATATATATATATATATAGATTGATAGATAAACTTTTATGAATATGTTAACAAATAAAACACTGTCACAGTATGCTAATGATTTCTAAATTATTTATTTTTCCGTTTTAAAGAGAATAATGATTTCAATTTTGGCTAGAAATCTAAAAAGTTAATTGAATTTTGCAAATCCTTTTTATAATCAGAAATAAGGAAATATATCTGCAAATTTAATAGGTAACACACAGAGCTTTTGGACATATTCCAAAAATATGAATAAAAGAAAATATAAGCTACATTTTTGAATTGAATTCTCTTCAAATTATTCAAATTCTTTTTGAATTTCCACTCACCAACTAAATCATGTCACGCACAAAGAAATAAAATTTAAAAAAAGGTTTGTCTGTATTCTGAACAAGCTTAATTGTCACTCTTGTAGAACCTTCTTCAAGAAGCAAGAAAATGTTTTAAAATATCAGCTCTTGATTAGATAAGATCTTAATATGTGCAGAAAATATATGCCTCTGCACATTTCTAAAAGAGCTGTTTCCATATTACCTGCTTAACACTAGGAACCAATCGGTTTCATACTTAAACCAAATGCATCAACTTCCAACCTGTCTTCACTTTGTCTTAGATCAACCACCAAGGAGTATAAAGTTAAACTCTTCCTGCCAACATGTCTACACTATGTGTCTTACACAGACTAAATCATTCCTTTTCAGTAAACATTCTAAGAAACACTCCTACCCCCACACTGTAGAGGTCCCCTAGATAAAGATTTTTTTACTCTGATAGCTTCTTTCCTCGAACTGCTAACCTTTGGAATTTCCTGCCTGCTCCCTGTTTCTCTGACAGTACCAACATGCAGAAATTTAAATGTAATGTGAACAAACATCTTTCTGTCCAACTTCCTACCCAAATTTCTCTTTTATAAATCTTTCCCTAATACAGTAACCCCTTATGCTTTAGTGGCAATATGCCTCATTTAGTATAAATACAAAAAATTAAAAACAAAAAGTGATCAAATGGAACTGTGACCCCCCCCAATAATTATGATGATTATATATCTATATATAAAATAGACTTATCCATAGACACATGTTTCTTCATCTTAACAACTCATCAATGTGGCTAGACATAGTAAGATTTGAAATCGGGACCACAGTGATTGACATCTACGAACTGCGCCAATTAAACTACTACTGGAATTGGGAGAAATTATATTGTATTTAAATGAAGCTATTCATTCAAATACATTTTATTACGATACTGATAATTCAAACTACTCAATTCTCTCTCTCTTCTTTTTTTCTTCTATTCATTTAACGTCACTTTTCCCTTGTTTTGGGGTCAGGCTCACTCTCCACTTCTCACGGTTCAGCAGTCTCCAAATTCCACTCTGTGCAGTCTTGTCCAATCACTTGCTTCCAAATTTTCCTTGGATAGCCAACCTTCCTGTGATTTATGATTTACTTCTGCAACGATTCATCCAGGAGGATAACTTCCTCGGGATGAAGAAAAATGCAGAAAAAAATCATAGTCATTAATTTTGATTTGCCTGAAAACGTACAAGTTTTGGCATGGCTGTGAATGAAAAAAGGCGGTTTTGGTTAACTCGTTATCAGCAGCAGTTTATACAGTTCGAGGGAAAGAGGAAATGGGGTGACAGCTGGGAGTTATTTATTTTTCTTTCTATTTTTTCTTTCTATTTTATATATATACACTTTTCTTTTTTATTTTCATATTTAAAAAGTAAAATATAAAGCCTCATGGAAAATATTAAACTAAAAGCATGTAATTGTCATAATTTTAATATTTCGAACTCTCCTCCGTCCTTTATCAAAAATGCTTTTGGATAAATATATGTAGAAAACTTTCTTTTTAAGTAATTAACTTAGCTGGATATTTTTAAGTGTTCTTTTTCATTAAGACTTTTTTGTTTTGATTAGTTTTATTTTTTCTTAACAAAATCCAATGCATATTTTAACATGTTTTTTTTTTATATCTATGTTTGATGGTCACATGTGCCGAAACTTATGTGAAATGATATTGAACATCTGTTCAATAATAATTTTTTTTTATGGAAATCGTTCTAGATAAGGCATGAAGCCATTCAATGTAAGAAGCTAAAAAGAACGAAAGATGATTAACGCAAAGGCAGGAGATGTCTATTGGCCTTAATCTTGAAAAGACCAAGGCTATAGGTAAGAGGAAAACAGAGTTCCACAAGCGTGCAGTTCTTGGAAAGAAACTACTGGAATAGGAAGATGTATTATAAAAAGGTATCTGAACAGCGAATTGATAAAGATCACTAGACCAACAAGTCAAACGAGCTGGAACAAAAGAAGCAGAAAATAAATCAGACAATTATAAAGAAAAAATGTCATAATAGTACTTATAGAAAAGACAGAGACCAACATCACGTTTGTGAGAGAGCGGGTGCAGAGAAGAAAGGGTGGAGGCCAACCAAATTACAGATACGCTTCTGAACCTTATCAAGAACCCTCAAACGGAACAGAGATTCACCAGTCAAACTATGACAACCACACTCCATACGAGGTCTGATAGTAGATTTGTGTGAGAAAGTGTTTAGAGCGATAGAGAGAGCAATGGATCTTATGTATGAACTTACTTTTATAATTTACATGCGTTTGTTTTCCAAGTCCTTATATTTTATTGTTCAAATGTGAAGAAATTCATCATTTTAAATATTTTTCACTAGTTGTATTTACCCGGCGTTGCCTGGGAGTCATTTTGTCTAATTTTTTTTTACTACTTTGTCTAATTTGTTTTACTAATTATTCAGTTCTTCGTTTTTTTTATCAAATTATATTATTTTTAATGGGATTTTGAAAGTTAAATTTAATGTTATTACTGTATCGTTTGGTCATTAAATTATTATTTGAAACAAATTGTTATACAACTATAACTAATTTTATTGAGATAATGTTTTAACGTTTATAAAACTATTGGGTGTAAATAGCTTCCAAAACTTTCAATCTTTTAATACATGAGGATTTGCTAAGAATTTTAAAACCAATTAATTTTTAATAAACTATTAACAAAATATTAAAATGACTGACTTGTTTATAAAGAAACCGAAATGCATTCTGGTGGACTCAATGGTGCCAAATTTATTTTGGTAGTTCAATTAGCCCTCCAAATTATGACTGTTCAAAGTTCGTTGGAAATTAGAAAATTTGCCGTCTTGTGCTATTGGTCCACCAGCCAATTTTAGCAATACGCCCCTCAAACAAGTGAAAAATCCTTACAAATGTAATGTCATCTTGTGATAAATGTAAATTGATCTTAATGGAAGCAATAATTATTAGATCAAACCAGCTTAAACATTGGGAAAAATCCCATTACCCCTCGAAAATAAGTACAAAAATCACACAAAAGTGCAACTTTAACCATTCAGATAAGATTCATTTCAACAGCTAACACCTTGAATCTTCTTAATAGCACTTTAGAAATCAGGTTAGATTTTTAATAGCAAATTAAAAAAAAAGACTCAGCTTTGGATCATGTAAAAAAAATGGTTACAATTTAATAATAGGGCAAACATTTAATTCACTAAAGTTTTCAACTTGGAATTTTTTGTAAAAGACAACTTAAACCCCTATATTAAACCCACCATATTGATGAGTGGCCCTTTTTTAAGATGGGGCTATCTTTATTCTTTATATACATAGAGATATACAATATTGTGCAAACAAATTTGAAAAACACTAACATTAAAATATAAATTATCTGTCAGCGAAAATAGTAACCTAACTTGAAGAAGCCTGGAGAAAAAAAAAACTATTAAAGACAAAAGAGAAAAAATTGTACATTTATAAAGAGAAAAAAAAATTAACTTTTGTTTACATCGAAATTGTATCAAAATAACCCAAAACAATAAACGAGATACCACAAGATGAAATTAAAGTGAATTTCACTATATTTACACATTTTCACACTCTAAACTAGGCTGGTTTGTGATACCTAATCTAAGATGTATATTGTAAAAAAAATTAAAACAACTACTCAAATAGAATTGTACAATCGAAACCTATGACTATCCTCCTATCAATAATACCAGCCGTTGATACACAGTAATATTGGAAAATAATATGTCAAACATTTTTTTCACCATTTTGTAGAAAACAAAGGCACATCTTAAAAAATAATGAGCTGAGAAGAAAAAGAGATAAAAAAGAAAGAAAATCTATGTCTAAAAAATTAAAATACATATAAAAAGGCATCAACATTAAGTCATCTTGGAATATAGTTATCCCTGAAATCCTTCTTCGAGAATTCAGTGTACACAAATCATAAAGAAATGATTTCTAGGCCTGATTTCCCAAGTGCCAATACTTCACAAGATATATCCAATTCCTCAAAGAAACTCTGTTGAACAAATGTCTTCATAATTAAAGAGACTGGCATAGCAAGAGTAAGAATATACGCAAATGGCTTTGCTAGAACTATTTTATATATTATTTTTAAAAAAAAGTATTAGCTTCACTAAGGAGAGTATATTTTACCTGGTGTTTGTCTTCACGTTAGCAACTTCGAATAACTACCAATTGGATCTTTGTTAACAGCTTCAAATAATAAATACTGATCGGATCTTTGTCTATCTATAAGTCACTTTTATCGGATCATTGCCTTCCAGGAACTTCACAGAATGACCGATTCGATCTTTGTCTGTTTGCTAGCAATGTCACAGAATACCTCCCAATCGGATGTTCATGAAAACTTTACTAGAAATGAATCTTTTGGGTGTTATTACAATCTAAATCTGAAACTGGGAAATTTTAGAAAAGATTCTTCAACATTATAATGTTAGAAAGTGCAGGACAACATTATAATGTTAGAAAGTGCAGGACAACATTATAATGTTAGAAAGTGCAGGACAACATTATAATGTTAGAAAGTGCAGGACAACATTATAATGTTAGAAAGTGCAGGACAACATTATAATGTTAGAAAGTGCAGGACAACATTATAATGTTAGAAAGTGCAGGACAACATTATAATGTTAGAAAGTGCAGGACAACATTATAATGTTAGAAAGTGCAGGATGTGCAGACGACAACATTGAAGCTAAAAGTCTAGCGGTTAAGATTGGGTTAGTTTGGTTGAAGTTGATGAAGTCTTTGAAGCTGATGATATGTTCAGGAAAAGTGGAAGATATAGGGTTTAAGAATCCGGGAAAGGAGCTAAGTGATTTTATAGAGAGGTCCTTTTAAGCTAATGGGTCTAATTGGTAATGTAGTACCCGTTTTGATATAATATATATACACACATACATACTTGGGGTCAACAACATAAATTCTCGCCTTAAGTTCTTCACACAATGGTCTGAGGAATGTGAAATTCGAAATCACTAGTCACCATTGAACTTTGAACTCCATGTCTACAAAACTAGATCTACTATAGCAGAGAGGGCTGAATAGTTCTTCTATATTTATCATAGTTCAGAGATAAACAAATTTATGACATATTCATTTATATCTGTTTCAAGAATTCAACATCAACAACTGTTTAGTGTATGATCGTTTCGAAGATGAAATAGACCTTTATTGGTACGGAGTCTCTTCTATCAGCACATTAGACACCAAAGTTTAAAATCAAACAAAGCAACAAAAATTACAGTATAATATATATTAAAAATACTCGAAGCTATCTACATAAAAACACAACAACCTAAAATTAACAACATCACATATGAAACCGGTAGTAACATTTTAAAATGCTTAACGTAATGCGATTTTGTTCTGTGATGTCATCCAGCGTTGCTGAATTTAAAATCGCCAACGACTTCCTGGAACAATCCAAAAACGTTCTCTGCGTGATTCTCCATCATCTTTTAAAAATTCTCTTCTTTCTCCAACATTTTTGTTCATTTGCTTTTGACACCTGAGGATGATTCGACGAAGAACCGAAAACGTTCGTGAAAACTGTGAAACCTATGGAACATTTATTAATTTTTTTGATTTTAATACAAAAAAGACCATCAGAAAAATTGAAAAAATAAAAAAGGTATAATTAAACAGACGAATTCTGTTATTTCTAACAATGTTTGCATATATATATATATATATATATATATATATATATAATAATGGTAATAATCCAGGTGAAAAATATCCACAGGATGGTAATCCAGAGAATTTTAACCGGGTTTATAAAAAGTGCTCAATATCAAAATAGAGCTTTATATATGATAATTTTATTTACACAGACATGTACAAAATCTGCGACACTGGCATGTCGATGTTATCGATCAACAGTTACTATAAACTGAGATCTCATCAGGCAGAGTTAGAATTTTAACCAGGTTCTCTCCAAATATGATCTGAGGTTAAGATCGGATTCTAACTCTGCCTGATGAGATCTCAGTTTATAGTAACTGTTGATCGATAACATCGACATGCCAGTGTCGCAGATTTTGTACATGTCTGTGTAAATAAAATTATCATATATATATAAGCTATTAAGCCCTCTCTTCTATAAAATTTTTTGCCTTCTGACTTTTTCACTCACCCATTTGGGATTTTCTTTACTCTATTTGAAGTTTTGGACATCTATTTTACTATTTACACGGATAATTACTATTCGTATTGATGATTACTTTGGATAAGGATAAATATTCAAATCTTCCCCAATTCCTCACAATATATCCACTGACTAGTGGATTTCTAAAAGAAGTACAACATTTTATTCTTCCTGTATAATGACTTTACAGTATTTCCTTTTCCTTGAAACTATAACGTTTCAATTTGGATCAGAATTTTGATATAATCGTCATATTTTCTCCAGGAGGGATTTTGACTTTTGTCACAAGAATAACTCAAACTCAAAAACTTTTGCTTCAAATTATTTTTTTGAAAATGTTATAAAATTATTTATCTTTACAAAACTGGCTTCACCTTCTGATGAGAATATTTTTTCTTTGAAAAGTCTAGATTTAAAGGACACACATGGATTGATCCTCTACTTTGTTGCACTTTAAGAAAATATGAGAGTAAATTTGTTACCTATTTAACAATATTTTTGCTTATTTTCGATCTAATTAAACTAATTATATATATATATATATATATATATATATATATATATATAAAAACTTAATTTCCCTTCTTTACATGATAATTTCTCATAGCCGTGGGGTTAGAGCGCTAGCTTGCAGAGTCAAGGTTGATTCTGGGTTTGAAATTGTCACTTCCTACACTGATGATAGCAAAAGCTTGAAATGCTGACGTATGTAGGTTAAAATAATTTAATATTTATTTAATAAAATATTATTAATATATATATATATGACAATTTAGTCGTTTTGCAGCCAAAATGGCAGACAATAAACCGTCTGCTAATTTCTGATTTTTTTCCGACCTCACAAATGTTTAAGTAAACCCAAATAAATTGTTTTGGACTAATTTCCCAACTGTATTTCCTTTAAAATTTGAAATTAATCCAAAACAATTTATTTGGGTTTATTTACTCATTTGTGAATTCGAAAATTAGCAGACTGTTCATTGTCCACCATTTTGGCTGTGAAACGACTAAATCATCATATATATATATATATATATATATATATAAGTATAAATTTTTATTTATACAAACATTATCGGTTACATATGTGCATACATGTTTCGGTTGCACTCTCCCAAGAAAGTCAACCTCATCAGACCGAGAATCTTTCAAGAAAGATTCTCGGTCTGATGAGGTTGACTTTCTTGGGAGAGTGCAACCGAAACATGTATGCACATATGTAACCGATAATGTTTGTATAAATAAAAATTTATACTTATAAACAGCTCTACTTGGTATTGAGCACTTTTTATAAACACTTGAGTTTCTACGGATTTACATTTACAGAAACCAATACATATACGATATATATATATATATATATATATATATATATATATATATATATGTATATGTATTAGAACTATTCAGCCCTCTTTTCTATAGATATAACAACTAGTACAGCTATATTTATTAATATACATGTCACATCACTACAGACAAATTGCATTGTTCAAACGCATGCATGCCTATACATAAAGTGTGAACTCACAGTTCTGCTCGTTCAATCAATCATAATAATCAAATATATTTTGGATTCATTTTCTACCGCCAGTTACAGACTTTCAGACTCAAAATTCTGTACCACCCACCATTTTCTGTAGAGTTTCTAACTGCCCACTCGTGTGCAATAATTGTCCATCGAAAGACACTCAATTAAAAGATTGCTCTGATGGATCGTAACCATTATTGTGGATGTCTCATACAAATGACTGACGAAAGAAAAATTTGTATAACTCAGAAGTTGAGTGGGTGTTTTCAATGAACTCAAAATAAAAAACAAAAAACAAAGTCAATGTGCACATATGATAAAAACATATTACATCATCATATTCAGTTTAACATTCGTTTTATGTGCTGGCATGTGTTGGACAGCTTTTACAGATTGATTTCCAAACTAACCTATCTCTGGTCAGGTCTTTATTTATCCCTCTTTCTCTCAAGTTCAAATTTCTCACTTCCTAATTAGTCTTTTTTTATAGAGTAAAGGATAATAAATACTGACTTAACAGGTCATGGGTGATTTATTTTACAGTTTAAAACTTTGATTTTCAATATAATTAAAAAAAAAAACTGATTCAGAACATCGGAACCGTAATGTTTTAATCATGTGTTTGAGAACATGCATTGCATGGAGAGAAATGATATGAAAATGATACGATGGATGTTAGATCTGATGACCTCAGAGTAAGATTATATAAGTATAGGGAGATGTGTGTAGAACAGGAGATTTTGATGGTATAGCCATGAAAAGAATGATGAGAGTTCTTGGGTTAATAGATGTAGAACAGTTGAGGTAGCAGGGTCAGTTGGCAGTGGGAGGCCAAGGAAAACATGGGAGTAAGTGATAATGATTGACTTGAGAGAAAGCGGTATAAAAAAGATCTGGCCAGGTTAGTTTAGAAGTCAATTTCTAAAAGTTGTCCAACACATGCCAGCACTTCAAATTAGTTCAAATTAAACCAATGATGATGATGATGATGACGACGACAGCAAATATGTCTACCTCGGAAAAATTTTAAATATTATGAGGAACATTTCTTTAATCTCTCTTTTGCAAAATAGGCCTACATCCACTGCCAGGCAAAGGTATAATTGATTATTTGATAATGAAGAACAAAAAACAACTTAAACACTGATGAAAGGAAAATAATGATATTGTGTAATTTACACTGGCTAAGCTGCTGCTGATGATATATATATATATATATATATATATATATATATATATATATATATATATATATATTATTCTTATTCATTTATTAATTAATGTAAACATGTGATCAAAAACCGATGAGAATTGAATTTATTTATGGTTACGATTCGATACTGAATTTCACTTCCGGTTGTTGCTTCGCAGACGGCTAGACGGTGTCGAGGCAGAAAGTGTTCCCCATGATAATTCACGTAAGATAATCAAACGTTTTTAATTTAATTTTTACGGTATCGTTTGTCTATTAAATTGTTCGGTTAAAGTACAGAATAGTTTTTGAAAAAATTTCCCCCCCTCCCCATGTTAAGAATGGCTTTCTAAATAATATTATTATTTAGAAAGCCATTCTTAACATGGGGAGGGAGAGGGGGGGGCTTTTTTTTCTTTCTTACTTTTTTTTTTTTTCTAACTATTTTGTACTTTCACCAAACAATTTAATAAACAAAAGATACCGTAAAAATTCAATAGTTTTTTCTTTTTACAAATACTTATTTTTGTTGTTGTTTTCTTTACAATAACAGTTTATAATGAAGTATATTAAAAATAGTTCACGAGTTTCTCCATGATTTCATGTTATTTGAGACAAACATAATCAGAAGAGACTCTTTTTATCTTGAAATTGTCTAGTCGTTCGCGAAGCAGCAGTTGAAAATGAAATTCAGTACCGAATCGTAACCATAACATTATTTATTTTTGAAGTTGGATGTTGAATAATTATAAAGCGTGACAAGAAACTATTTCTTCTTAAATGTATGCAATGGAATGTCTTAAACCAGCTGATGTACTTGTTTCCGACAGGTTTCTTAAATTTTCCTGAAGTCGAAAGCCAACTTTATGAAAGTCCTATAGTCTAGGGGGAAGGGGTGTGGAGCAAATCCTCAGGATGAATAATTTTTGTGTACCGGTAACAGAGGTTTTATTTACTCCTCCCCAGGAGTTAGGCACAAGGCCAGTTTTATCTTACTCCCACAAGTAAGATGTGACCCAAGATCGGGTCGAGAAAGTGGGGTTTGAAAAGCCAGCGCTCGAGAAGTGAGCACTCTGGCCATTTAAAAATTGCCTGGGCAGCCCCGTCGGCATTCCCCGGTAGGGGCGCCTCAGACAGTAAGCAATAAACTTACTCCTCCCCAAAGAGGGGAGGCAAAGCCTGGGAGGGTGGACCTCCTAGAACTGCACAGGACAGGCGTGCAGTATCCATCGGAACAGATACTACACTTTGATCTTAGCCATAAGGCCAAGAACTGTTGTGCGTTTCATTTGTTAACTTCAGCTTTTTTTACTTTAACTTTTTTCATTATATCTAGAGTTTAAAATAAATAATTATCTTCCTTACTTTTGATTGGTCTTAAAGTCAGGGTTCAGTAAATACTAAACCCTGACTTTAAAAATTCGATCATTGCCAGGATGGGGAACATGTAAGTAGCAATGTTTTTCTTTTGCTGTACACAATCTTCAGAGTGTATCTGTTTTAGGCCTGTATTGGATGTGATAAATGAACCAACAGACAATTTTTGTCTGTTGTATATATAGATGATCTGTGAGACTAACTTGATGCCATTGATGCATTATATACATAACAATGGAAGATAGCCTAACTTCAATTCTTTAAGAAAACAAATTACCAACGAGGACATGGTTTCAACTGATAACAAGAGAAACCATACAAGATGGTTGTGTCAAAGGTGGCAGCCATATTATTAAATGCTGCACATCTCAAATTTAAGACTCGCCTCGACTATCAAAAATGATTAATTTCAACAATAAAGTAATCTGTCAGACAAATATGAATACTCAGAATGGGTGTGCGGGGGACGACACACACGGTGTAATGAATCCTGATGCTAAGCCATGTTCACATCCAATTGAATCATTTCCATTGTAATACCATTGGTTAAAGTATACGCTATAAGTGAATTAGCAACATGTGTTCAAATAATCGTTTACAATGATTCCTATAAGTAATATGTTTCGATATTAAAAAATCGAAAAAGTGCTGATATTCCGCAGAAAAGTTTTGTTTAACTGCATATCAACCCTTTTTTGTGTTATTTAATGCAGAATCAGGTCCTTTTGGTCAAATTTTATATGCATTCAAGTTCATGGTGTTTAGTTTCGTTGTTTTGTAGAGGAAAAATGTTGTTTTTAGCTTTGCAGAACATGATTGAGTTTTGCAAAGGGAAAGGAAACAAACAAAAACATCAATGTTTGGTGCATTTTAAGTCACAAAGACAGTATCTTAAGACAGTCTGATCAAGTAACAGCAGACCACAAAAAAAAGACAAACCAAAAAATACTTGGATAATACTATTATAGTAGTATGGTTTGTATTATTAAATACTAAAGAGAAAAAAACCCGTCCCAGAACAAACAAAATTAATTCCTGCACAAAACAGTTTGTATGTTTATTTCAAATGTTTATCACATGCATTTAGTTAATATAGTTTATTCCTAATGTTTATTACATGCATTTAGTTAATATAGTTCATTTCTAATGTTTATTACATGCATTTAGTTAATATAGTTCCTATCTAATGTTTATTACATGCATTTAGTTAATATAGTTCATTTCTAATGTTTATTACCTGTATTTAGTTACTATAGTTCCTACTTAATGTTTATCACATACATTTAGTTAATATAGTTCTTTTCTAATGTTTATCACATTCATTTAGTTAATATAGTTCATTTCTAATGTTTATTACATGCATTTAGTTAATATAGTTCATTTCTAATGTTAATCACATACATTTAATATAGATTATTTCTTATGTTTATCACATGCATTTAGTTAATATAGTTCCTTTCTAATGTTTATCACACATTTAGGTAATATAGGTCCTTTCTGATGGTTATCACATACATTTAGTTAATATAGTTCCTTCCTAATGTTTATCACACGCATTTATTTAATATAGGTCTTTTCTAATGTTTATCACACATATTTATTTTATATAGTGTTTATCACACGCATTTAGTTAATATAGGTCTGTTCTAATGTTTATCACACATATTTGGTCAATATAGGTCTTTTCTAATGTTTATATTTTTATTTAGAACACAATTATTCAACGTTAGAAATTTCCTATGATCTGACCAGGTGTATTTGAAAAATGGAGGTTATTTGTGGCAATGAAAAAAGAAGCATTATTTGGCAAGACTGTCGTGCAGACAGCATAGCTGTACAAACGAATGACCCCTATGAACTGCAGCTGCTGCTGGTGATACTACTATGTCGATGAAGTCTGACTCATCACACGTGTTGACGAGGAGGAGAGGTAGAGATGAATGTTTAGTGGAAATTACTGCTTTTTAACACTGAACAAAAATAAAAACGTCGACCATTTAAAAGGTCTCCATCATCTAGTGTTTGTAAAAGAAAAAAAAAGTACAATTATTATACAAAAGAATCTGTACCTAACTGTGATTATCCGGTGTTGCCTGGGGTCTGTTTATTTTTATTGCATTTTTTTTTAAAGCAAAATTCTTATTATTATTATTTAAAATGCAATTATTACGGTATAGTTTGGCCATTAAATAATTAAACAACATTGTTAGAAAACTATAACTAATACTCGTTAAGGTAATGTTGTTTTTAATGTCTATTAATTGGGTGTAAATCGCTTTTAACGATTTGCTAGGAATTTTAAAGCCAGTTTAATGCTTAAATGCTTCCAAATTCCTTTCGAATTTCAAAGAGTCACGAAAAGCTTAAAATGGCTTACTTGTATATGAAGAAACTGAAATGAGATCTGGTGGATTTAATTTCGTGATTAAGTTATGTTTTTTTAAATGGGAGTTTAAAAAAAAGTTTGTTTTAGTACTTTACGCTATTATTTTCGATTTCAATAGGAAATAAAAATAATTACATGTGTAATTATAAAAGTTCCGTTGACATGGGAAATACGCACACACACGAGAATTGGTCACATAATTTTATTAGAATTAATAAAAGATAATGGATTTATTTGTCAGTGATGTCGGCCGTTGATTTTCTCTGGAAGCTGAGCAACAATGAGCCTCCTACAGATCTTAGTACTCTCCGTGCTCTTCCAGTAGAGATCTGGATGGTGCTCTCCCTCCCTTTCCATCCTTCTTGGCCATTCATGACTATGTACTCTAATTCACTTGGTGTTCTTTCACGATTGACAATTGAGTTCTTGCTGATAACGACCGGTAGTTTTTCTTTTCTGAAAATTAAGTGACAATAAGCTTCTTTGAGATTCCAGTGCTCCCCGTACCCTTCCGGTCAAGGTCTGGGTGGTGCTATCCTTCCCCGGTATTCTCATCCTTTCAACACCACTGTCTGTGGTAACAACCGATGTTGTTATCACTACACATTTATTAAGGAGGTGGGGGGGGGGGAACTATTATCATTGTAATTATTGTTACTAACAAAAACATGCGACCCCCCCCCCCCTCCAGGGGCGGGGGTCGCATGTTTTTGCTAGTATATATAATGAACGACATATACTACACTGTCCCCTCCCAAATGAGGAAGTAATGCCTGAGAGGATCAAAACAGATACTACACTACTTCCATTGAATTGAGCATTGAAAGATAGTACACTAGTCTGAAATAGTAGAGTAACTAGAATTAAGCATAAAAAATAGTAATAGTGTAGTTTCGATTTCAGATATTGTTATGGTCTACCTATTTCTGGAATAAATGACAATAAATACAGTTACGACTAAGCGTCGTGGCAGTTATTGGCATCATTCATTTGGTGTCCAGTGGTGACAGCGGAAACATACCAGTCGAGGATCCAATCTCAACATTCAGTCCGACAGAAACTGCGCCAGTTCGGTGGCCTTTTATCTGCCGAGCTGAGGTATTCGTCCTAGGAGGTCCATCCACCCAGGCTTTGCTTCTCCACTTTGGAGTAGAGTCAGTTTATTGCTAACGTCCTGAGGCGCTCTAAACAAGGAATGCCGACGGGGCTGCTCAGGCAATTTTTAAAAGGCAAGACTGCTCCTTCTTTAGGGACGCTGGTTTGATTTTCCCCACCTTCCAGCCTTGTGCTATATCTTTCTGTGGTGGGAAGGAAGTAAATCCCGCTATTGGTGGCAGACTCATGACGCATACTTCTGTTAATTATACCATTGCGTTTGTCTTGATTATTACCGGCTCTGTAATGCCACAACAGAAGTAATAGTATAGTTCGGCTTCAGACAAACAGACACCAAATCTCCACTAGTAAGAAATTTTCTTTCATCGCTGTCCTGAGCTCTGGCAGTGTTTGCAGGGCAAAAGCATCCTTGGCCTTTGCCATCGATTGCATGGACAGAACAATTAGATAAAATCAGGCTTAGCTACAAGAGATTGCATCTTCCTAGTAGGTACCTCCCCCATTTCTAGGAGGGTTAATCATTGACGATGGAATGTCATGGGAGATGGTCACCATTTTATGCGCCGGCAATGGTAGTGGAAAGAGAAACCTAATAATTTCTAAGTAATAATAGTGTAGTAGCTACCACCCTCTCCCCCAAGCCTGATCTGATAAATAAGCAGGGCGGACTATAAATAATTCTTTGACTTATGTTATTACATCTTCTTGGTCTTTTTTTTTTTTCTGATAGTACATTTCATCTTTTCTGTCCTCGGTCAGTGAAAGAGAAATCCTTTTAGACTGAGGCAATTTTAATTTTTGTCCCAATCCAGGGTGCCCCTTTTTGGGGAGCTGGATTTTCCTACATTTGTCTAAATCTGCCTTTGTAGGAACTCATTGTGTCACATTTTAATCAATTTTAGTTTATCGCTTGCTCGAAAAAAAACAAAAAAAAACTAAACCAAACATAAAACCGTAAATAAACAATTTTATGTTTATTGCTTACTAGCAGGAAGATTCGGTGTTGTCCGGGATTGAATGAGGAATCCTATGCCCTTTTGTACCCAACCCATAACACCATTTTACCATTTATTTTTTCCATTTATTACCTTCAATATTTCGGGGGGAGTCGAAGGATACACTCAGCATTGATAGGATGGGAGAGGGTAAAGTGATATTAATTGAAATAACCTCCCCCCCCCCCCCCCCGAGAATCAATTACGACCTCTGGGCACTCCTGCTCCCAACTCTGACCCGCTTATTAACATTTCCATCCTTATTTTTTAATTTCTATATTTTCAAGTTATAAATAAAGTAAAACGTTGCAGTTCTTTTTTTATAGATGTCCAGTGCGAACGCAGATCCCACGATTATGTTGTTGTTTTCTTATTTCTTTTTTTAACTTTTAATTCACCCCAAACAATGCACATTGACCACTGAGACGTAAGAGGCTACTGAGAATTAGTGGTCAGATTTTTAGGGGGCACCCTAAGTGAGGAGTTGTGCAGCGAGATGTTTATTCACATTACATTTAAATTTCTGCATGTTGGTACAGTCAGGGAAGCAGAGAGCAGGGAGGGAATTCCAAAGGCATGCAGTTCGAGGAAAGAAGCTATTAGAATTGAAAGGTCCCCCCCCCCGCATTCTGGGGACCTCCACAGTGAATAGATGGTATTTAGCTGATTGTCGGGTTGGTCGGTGTATTTACGTCGAGGGGGCACCAGAACAGGAAGTTCGTCGGAGCACATTCCATTGAAATACTGGTAAAAGAAGCACGGATTTTATTGATCAAAATGAAATATACGTATCTAAGTACCTCGGCTGATGTAGTTTCAGAATATATATGATTATGGGGAGGGAGGTCTATCTCCAAAACTTAAGGATGACTTTGTGAACAAATAACTTGCACAGTGTATCACACCAGTCTCCAAACCAGTTTTTTCCTACGTAGTGGTAGGGTTAAGGGAGTTTTTTTGGGGGGGTGGCTAATTTTGGACATCTCAAGGTAACACTGTTTCATGGGAGATCAACGTACGTTTTAGACAGTAAATTGTACCCGTTACCTAAAAGTTTAACAGTTAAAAATTTTCAATAATATTGATTATTTCCGGACTAAAAATATAATTTAAGATTATCCAAGATGTGTGTGTAATTAATCAATGTAAAGACAAAGTTCGTAAAAAATATATTCGACCATAATGCATCAGTAAGCGTGTAAACAAGATGCAGCACGTTGAAAAATGGCCTCTCGTGGCTTATCAAATGTTCCCTTTTATTAAATTACATTACACGTACTTTTTGTCAAAAAGATTAAATATAATGGTTTTATACAATAATAAGGTGTTTTGAAATAGTGCCGAGCGGAATTCTTTTTAGGATTCTCCTAAAGTTAATATCAACCGAATAATGTGTAAGATGTTTGTTTATCTTCTTTATTGCATAAAAAAAAACATGAGATAAAAAATAATAATTTTTTTTTAAAGAAACAAATTGCAGATTCGAGTTTGTAATGTCCTTCTTTCACATGTGTGGAAAAGTACAAGTTTCAATATCGGAGATATTGAATTTCTCGCTCACACGCACCTATTCCGAATTCGTGATCCGATATCAACCGACTGCCTATCCTGTATCATACGGTCGTAATTAAAAAAATAAAATAAAAAAAAATAAATAAAAAACTCACATAAAATACTTTTACGGGAAAATTTTATTATTAAATTTTATCAAAATTTGCTGGAATAATTTTTTAAATGAAAATTAAATATCAAGTAAAAATGGAATTTTTACTTGATTACTGAAAACCATCAAAGAATTCGAACGAAAAAAAAAAACAGATTTTAAAAAATGAATTGTTTATAGTGTGCAATCATTTATATCGTTTTTAAAACTGTCTAAATTAAACTTAAAACGTTGTTTATTGACCGTTTAGTACAAGAAAAACAGTCCATTGATGGCGGCCTACGGCCACGAATTCGGAATAGGAGCATGTGAGCGAGAAAATTCAATATCGCCACAATATCAATCGGGCTTACTAGCCCCCCCCCCTCCCACGAGGACGGAGTTAGACGACACAAAGTTGGTTTTTAATGTGAAGAAACTTAGGCACTCTGGATTGGGCTAAAAATGTAATTGCCCCAGTCTAAAAGGATCTCTTCTTCACTGAGTAATGACAAAACAGATACTACACTTTGAATTATTTATTCTCCGTATAATAAAAATAAATTACAATATGAAAAATTTGGCACAAAAATGTTGGGTGCATGGGGGGTCGTTGGTCTCAACAAAATTAACAATCCTACTCTTGGCTAGAATCATTGCATTCACCGCAATACCATATTTACTCTAGGGGCCATCCAACTTAAAAATGTCCCGAAAATGTTCAAGAAAATTTAAATGTTATTCTACATAAATACTACTGATACTACACTTTGATCACAACTCGAAAAAATAGCAAGATTGTCATTATTGATAATTTACACCCCCCCCCCCCGGTGTGACACAATGTCGAGCGTAATGGAGGGTACGCATGGCCTGCATATCGTTACAACGTCAGGTGGAGGACTTAGAGAAAAAGAATTGAAAATATAGCCATGTTTACATTTTTTAATAGGATTTTAAACATTCGTTTTAGTTTTCCATCATTTTATTGTTGATTTCAATAAATATTCGATTAATAATAATAATTCAATGTCTATTTATGAAAGTTACGTATAGGCGAGGTACTTGGCCTTTTGGCCAGGAGCGAAGTGTAGTATCTGTTCTGATACTACACTTCATCTTTCAGTCCTCGGTCAGTGAAGGAAAAATCCTTCTAGACTGAGGTAATTTAAATTTTTGTTTCAATCCAGAGTTCGCCTTTTCGGGGAGCTGGATTTTCTCCATATTAAAAACTAACTTTAAGTTCCGGCGTAATTTTTTTAAGGATTCCCTAACCTGCTTTTTAATGTGGGGGAAATCCAGCTCTTTCAAAAAGGGGGGGGGGGCATTCTGAATTGGATTGGGACAAAAATTAAATTGCCTCTGATACTGCACTTTAAATTTATTTGCTATCAGGTAAAAAGTCTTACAGTTTAACCAATTAGGCACAAGGCCATCAAAAGTGTGGGGAAAATGGGGTTTGTTTGTCATCTTTGGTCTAAAGTAATAAAAATGTCTATCCTACTCTTAACTAGAATCATCTCAGTCACCACAATACCACATTTACTCCAGGAGCCGTCCTACTTAAGATATCTCCAAATTTGCTGGCAATTTTATTTTTGCATGAATATATTTATATACAAAAGTTTAATTGGAATAAAACGAGGAGCCCGGAAAGAACAACAACAACAATCGGTTAGTAAGACCGTCCCAACCCTAAATAATAATCTTTGTCCGGATAAATCTTTTGTCTACAAACTCAAAAATCTTGCCAAAAGGTATGTTAGCAAAAAAAAATAAAAAATAAATGAAGTCTTAGTTTATTCGCAGTCGTTCGAGTTACGATGCGAAGGAAGAAGAGAAGGAAATGTTAGTTGACACAACACCACGCAATTGCAGCATCAATAATATTTCAGCTTCTCTTCCCACCAAGATTGTATGTAACACGAGGTCGGCTTAACGTCGGGAGTTCAACTCCCCTAAAAAATGGGGAGGGGGGTGCACTCTAGATGGTTATAAAAATAACCATGTTCGAACCCGTCGGCATTTCCTGGCGAGGGCGCATTAGGCGACAAGTAATAAATCTATCCCTCCTAGAGAGGAGAAGGCAAAGCCTGGGATGATGGCCTCCCAAACCAGAACAGAACATCTGATGGTCTTAGCCCGAAGACTAGGACCTGCTAATAAAAATTTGCAAGACATCAATGAGATTAAAACAACGATTATTTTCATTTTCTCATCTTGGTTTTTATATTCAAGTTCCAGCCGATAACATCCGACCTTCTTCAGGTGCATTTTTTAAACTAAAAAAAAACAAACTTGGGAAGAACCTTTCTAGTCGAGCTGGGGAGTGTTTATGTCGAACTCAGCTCATTCGAATAGAAGGTTCCCAAGTTAAAAAAATAAATAAATAAAACATGATGCACCCAAAGAAGATCGGAGGTTACATCGGCCGAAACGTAGTGAATACAAAAACCAAGATGCGAACAGTAGTCCGAATAATACAAATTATTAATCTACATCTAAAAAAATTCCCAAACATTTTTCAATTTTGTTCCGCTGTTATTTAATATTTATACGTTTTTTTTATTTTACTTTTACGAAACTTTACATCATAGACTTTCTTTTTACTTACCCTTGTATACATGTTGTTGTCGATGATGAGAAGGGGACAAAGGATGAAGTTGTAAAAAAAAAAGAAGACTGGAGTTGATGATTTAGAAAATGATGATGTGAGAGAAAAAGCACTAAAAATATCGCAATAATACTTCTTCTTTGCCTTTTTTTCTTGTTTGGGTTGTTTTTTGGTTATGAAGAACGACGTAATATAAATCCATAAGATGTTGTCGTAAAAAGAACCTGTCTTCTTTTGGTTAATAATAATCGTGAAGCCCCCATCATTTTGGGGATTCCTCTAAAGAAAAATCATTTATTGCTGCAATCCTGACTTTAGACTCAACAGCCGGTCTTTTTTTTTTTTAGCGCTCTTTTTATTCCGGCTCGTTTGCGTGATGCAAATAAAACCCGGTTTTCATAATACTCCGTTCTCTGGTCGAAATTAAGCCAGTTTTGTTTTTTTGTTAATAAATAATAAGTTCTCTGGTCAATTCTTTTTAAAGTTTTTTTCTTTTCTTTTTAAATCATCCTCGAAATAAAAATGTATTTTTCCCGTCGCCTCCAAGCTCCATCATCATCATCGTCGTCATAATCCTGTGTAAGTGTCTTTTAATAAAGACGTGTATTTTTCTGAATAATCACAACCAGTTTCCATTTACTTGCCTTCCCACGAGGGCAAAGTATAGACGCATAGTCGGTTTTTAATGTGAGGAGAAAATCCAGCTCCCCCAAAATGGGTGAGTGGGGGTACTCCGATCAAGTGTTATTAAAACAAAGAAAAAGAATCTCAGCACTTACTACGAAACAAAAAGTATTGCAACGACAAGACTTTACTACTTACTAGTAGTTTTTACTATTGATACTACTTACTTACAATGCAACTGGTCCACATGTTTGCTACTTACAAGAAGAGAGAAGGGGGAGATAACAATCGATGCAAAAGAGAGAGGGGGAGGAAAGGGTTACGCAAAAAAAAAAATAACAAAAAAAAAAACGGTGACTCTCATGTCAAATCTCGTCCAGCTGTGTAGCGCGTAATAATCGTTTCTTTCTCCTACGACTACTACTCTCACCATCACCCCCCTCTCTCTCTCTCTCTCTCTTTGTTCTCGTTCTTTCTTCCCCTTCTCCTTAAAAAAACATCTATTATAATCTCTCTTTTCTTCTTCGTTATATTGTCACTCACTCTCTTAAACATTCAACCACCCTGTCTCATCACCAGTTACTTCCTCTTTCTCTCCCCCCCTCTCTCTCTCTCTCTCTTTAAATTCGTCTTTCTGTTTCTCCTCCTTTAACTTCTCAGCTGCCACGTTTTTTTTGTAAACTTTCACTTTCTCTACGATTCAATCTCATGGGATTTTCTATCTTTTTTCTTTGTCTTCATTCATTTATTTGTTTGTTTATTAATCCGGCTTGTTTGTTCCTTGCCTTTGCGCGATTATTGTTTTAATCGGCCATTCTTTAACTATTTTTTTTCGTCACTTATTCTTATTACTTTCTCTATTTTACTTCCCGTAACCCGTTTTTAGATATTACTTTTAACAGTGTCCGTCTTTCTTTCTTCGGCGTTTCCGTGTAATCATCGTCTTCGTTACTTTCTTTCTTTTTTTATTTTATTTCACCCAGTCTAACTTTTACTTTCTTTTTTCTCTCCGTTATTTTCTTTCTTTTTTTATTTTATTTCACCCAGTCTAACTTTCACTTTCTTTTTTCTCTCCGTTATTTTCTTTCTTGTTTTATTTTATTTCACCCAGTCTAACTTTTACTTTCTTTTTTCTTTCCGTATTTTCTTTTTTTAAACTTTTTTATTTCACCCAGTCTAACTTTCACTTTCATTTTTCTCTACGTTATTTTCTTTCTTTTTTTTAATTTTTTTATTTCACCCAGTCTAACTTTTACTTTCTTTTTTCTCTCAGACTGACTCTTATTTACTCTTTCTTTTTCAGTCTAACTTTCCCTTCATTTCTTTCTTTCTTTCTCTCTCTCTAACTTTCCTTTTCTTTTTTCTTCTCTAATCTTCCATTCTCTTTCTTTCTTTCGTTGTCTAAATTCCTCTTTTTTACATTTTCTTTTTTGTAATTGTCCTTTTTTTGTACCCCCCCCCCTGCATCCCCCTACAGCATATTGACTCTTCTTTCTTTCTCTGATGAGTAATCAATCGTTCATCATCAGTCAGGAAAAGAGGCTGCTGTACTGCTCATCATTGATCTTATATTGATGAGAAGAAGAACAGCGGGTAATAAATATGGGTGGGTGGGGAGGGGTGACAGCAGTTGGCAGTCTGTGGTATTTTGGCGGCGGTTGTGCTGGGGGTGAACAGAAGACAAAATGAAGAAGAAGAGGAGAGGAAGGGAAATATACCATCGAATGAGAAACGTGGTCTAGAGAAAGAGAGATCAACAAAGAGAGCGAGGGGGGGTGGGAGAGCTACGTCTCTGTTAGTAGATTATTCTATGAAGGAAAAGTTACCCCCCCCCCCTCCTCTACTAACACTGTGCGCATCTCCCTTAATAGCTGGACAGGTTCTGATGTTCTTCAATCAATCAAGTACCTTTTCTCACCCGACTGACTTTTATCCCAGGTGAGGTAAACAGAGAAAAGAAGCTCAGACAAGTGCCGACTGTGTGTAGACACGTCATACACAGAGCCGATGGGTCATATGGTTCTTCTTCTTCTTCTTCTTCTTCTTCTTCTTCTTCTTCTTCTTCTTCTTCTTCTTCTTCTTCTTCTTCTTCTTCTTCTTCTTCTTCATCATCATCATCAATTCCCACACGAGTCATTATCAATAATCGCTCACTGGTAATAACAAGTAGTGTTCCCTGGAATCTAAGTGACAACACATCTCCCCAGATTTCCATCACTCTCTGCGTTTTTCGAAGACCGTTGCAAATCATTTTGCATTATCGCAACGGTCGTTTATCATTGATTTATCACTAGCAACGACCGTTGGACTTCGTTGGAATTTGAGTGGTAATAAGCCTCTTCAAGATTCCTTCTGTGCTCTTTCAATGGAGGTCTGCATGGTGCTTTACCTCCTCAGTCTTTCAATCCTCCTTGACAATTCACAACCATTTTGCGTGGTACTAACAGAGGCTTCTTTCCCTCCTTTTTCTTGTTTGGCACTTGTCTTCATTTTACATGTTCAATCCTTTGATCTCCCTTCCCTTTCTTCTGACCGGATTTTGACATAGCTGTAAGACTGTGTTCATTTTATTTTTGATTCTCTAGAAACTTAGTGAGGTAACATATAATAATCTAACGTTCGCACTGCAACTGATCTCACTTCAAATCTTTCGATGTCAAATAATTAAACCAACCAATCCGATACCTCTGTGTATATTTGACCATATTTAACCATGTTAATCATACCTTATGCATTTGGCACATCATATCTACACTTAACTTTAAAGGCATATTACTGCTAAGTAATAATATCTAATAGTATGTATTATTTAGATTATTCGAACTTGAATGTTTTTCTCAACACATTTCGGCCGATGTGACCTCTGACCTTTTTCAGGGAATCTTTATGTCGAACTCGGGAATCTGTACAGAACTTCAAACCGAACCCTTTATTCAATCCACGGAGGTAGATTGCTCTCGTTCCGTCAGCCATGATTGGATAGAAGTCTTAATTAATTCTTAATTATATTCTTAGTACAAAGGATTGAACCTTCAACCCCTAGAAGACTATCACTTAGAACTGATCATTACTTAGCACTTTATCCATTGCGCCACAGGTCCACGTGGACAGTTCTGGTATGTATTTTGAGATCCTCAAACATATTCTTGTTTTAGATATGCAGTGTTAATACTTATCCTACTTATTACTATCTATATATTTTGAGGGAATCTGATCTCTTGCACTTATTAGATGTGTAATATTACTACTTTTTATTTACCTCCTCGCCAGGAGGTTAGGCACAAGGCCAGTTTTATCTTACTCCCATAAGTAAGATGTGACCCAAGGTCGGGTCGGAAAGTGGGACTTGAAAAGCCAGCGCCCGAGAAGGTGAGCACTCTGGCCATTAAAAATTGCCTGGGCAGCCCCGTCGGCATTCCCCGGTAGGAGCACCTCAGGCAGTAAGCAATATACTTAATCCTCCCCAAAGAGGGGAGGCAAAGCCTGGGAGGGTGGACCTCCTAGAACTGCACAGGACAGCCCCATAAACCAGCGTAAATCAAGCCCCGAAGGCCAAGACGATACCAGTCTATGGAGTGTAGTATCCATCGGAACAGATACTACACTTTGATCTTGACCAAAATCAACTTTTCTACTTATTACTATATATATGTATATAATCCAAATAATCCAAATTATGAATCCGTATCTCAAAAATTGCATAATATAATATCTAATAGTAATGATTACGAATGTAGACATCAGTCTGTGAAAGTCTTATTCATTAAAACAGACGAAAAAGTAGTGCAATTGTTTTCAATCAGCTGTGAAATAGCCAAGTTATTTCCCAGGCTGATAATCCCTTCGACGTAACTTTGCTTACTTAAATAACGGCAAATCAATAGAGAAACAAAATAGCACAACAACAACAACAACAACAGCAGCGAAAGAACTAAAACTACTGATCCGGTTCTTAAAATCTAAATCGTGGATTTATGGATCAATTTTTTTATAAGCTTTAATCCAACCTTAGAACATTGTATTATTAGCAGAGAAACATGAATGCTGCGGATAAAGCATATTCTGTTTTCTGTTTTTTTTTTTTTCTGTAAATTATTTTTAGTGCAAAAACTTTTAATTATATTATTTACTAGAAGAATACCTGTCCTAGGACAGGTAAAATGAATCCCCTCCCCCGAACAGAAACCAATTTTATGTCCTCTTACGAAGATTAAAATCAAGATATAAGATACTAAACCCTATGTCTAGAATACTTATTCCAATTTTTATAAAAATTCATTACATGTTTTTGATTCTAGAAAATGTCTAAAATTTAAGGCTTAAGCATAAGGGGTCTGAAGAAGAAATTCAAATTCAGTGAATCTTGTTTAACTGGTGTCTAATGATTATGGGTAAAATTTAATGCAAATCTGAAATATTTGAATTAAAAAAAATGGGAAGTTGTGCCCTTTAAAAACCCTTTAAAATATTCTAAAGTAACTGGAATTGGGAAAATATTTATTAATCGATGTCTAATATCTACTGTTAAAATTTCACAGAAATTGAAGGTGTCTGAATTTTCACGAAGGGCTTCCATTTCCTCTTTGTCTCTTTTGCATAAACCTAAATTAAACAAAATAGAGCTCACATTTGGATCCTTTTACCTCACATCTGTGTTCCCAAATTCATAATGATCGGGTCAGGAGTGAATTCTACACATCGAAATATATAAATCTATACACATACTTAACTTTATCTAGAGAGAGATATACACACACACACACACACACACACACATATTATATATATATATATATATATATATATATATATATATATATATATATATATATATAACCTGCAGTCTAAATAACCAAATGTGACTTAACATGCATAAACCCTTGACAGTCTTGCTTTGAAAGAGTCTCTTTCAAAAGCAGGATTTGATTTGTTTCAATTTTGACAGCATTGTTCAATTGTCAGCATGTGATACAGTGAGTCGGTGTTATTTATTATTGGAAGTGTGAAGATGTGAATCCGGTAATGACTAAAATTTTCTGTTCAATACGATGTACTTTGAAAAGATTTCATTAAATATGTCCGATATATATAATCCATAATAGTAATAGATAACAGAATTTCCCAGCTCTTAAAACGTGCACGTGCTACCACCACCCACCCACCTCTCTTCTAACCTGCCGTAGATGGGGGTCCGAGTTAAATCTTCTCAACCCTATGCTGTCCGAATTCAAAAATTAATCAAATCGTTTTTTCAGAAAGATTTTTCTTTTTCTTTAAATTGTCGAACTCATATAACTCTTTAACTAATCTAAATATTCCTCACTTTGATTTCTACATCTGCAGAAATTAACGCCTGCACAAACCATAGGTAGCTGCCCTTTACTTTGACTCTAAGACCATAACGGGATTGTTATAACCTGCCATTATTTATTTTAACCTAATCCCTTTCTTATACAATACTTATACCATACTTTATCATGTTTCAGAATTTTTTTAGATGAAAACAATCTAACCCCTCCTCCCCACCGTTCGAAATTCCATACAGATTCCCAAGTTCGACAAGATGCACCTGATCAAGGTTGGAGGTTACATCGACCAAAACGTTGTGAGAATAACATCCAAGATGAGAACAGTAGACCAAATAATCCAAATGATCTAAACATACTTTATCAATTACGTCTAAATTAAACCTACCATCACTTTTCTCACATAAATCAACAAATGGGAGCATAGGTGAGTCATCTATTAAGTCTTAAAGCCCAGTCTGCCCTTCTATTTTACTTATAACTGGTTAGAAAAAGGATACATGATTTCCCAAAAAATCAAAACATTGCCTGATGTAAGCAAGCAGCATTGTTTAGAATTTGAACTCAGATCACGAATTCCCTTTTCCATATCACTAACCATTTAGCTACCAATACCTGCCTCAACGCAGGAAGTAGAAACTTTGAAAACAAGTGACAGTAAACTGATCCATAGTCAAGTAGACGAGTCAGATTCTAATAGTTCTTTCTTCCTTTAAATGTTTGCAGTATAAACAAAATCCTAAAGGATGTGAACACTTAAAAATGCATTCTGATTTTTTTTCAGTCAAAACATAATTTGATTTTCTCAAGCGAAGGTGACACTACAGAAATCTGACTCCAGCATCAGCAACCCCCTAAAGTTCAACCCTTTTCCTCATCGTGGTAGGCAACGATAACCCCTAAACTTTAACCCTTTTCTTCATCGTGGTAGGCAACGATAACCCCTAAAATTCAACCCTTTTCCTCATCCTGGTAGGCAACGATAGCCCCTAAAGTCTAACCCTTTCCTCATTGTGGTAGGCAACCCTAACCCCTAAAGTTCAACCCTTTCCTCATCGTGGTAGGCAACCCTAACCCCTAAAGTTCAACCCTTTCCTCATCGTGGTAGGCACGCCTAACCCCTAAAGTTCAACCCTTTCCTCATCGTGGTAGGCAACGATAACCCCTAAAGTTCAACTCTTTCCTCATCGTGGTAGGCAACGATAACCCCTAAAGTTCAACCCTTTCCTCATCGTGGTAGGCAACCCTAACCCCTAAAGTTCAACCCTTTCCTCATCGTGGTAGGCAACCCTAACCCCTAAAGTTCAACCCTTTCCTCATCGTAGTAGGCACGCCTAACCCCTAAAGTTCAACCCTTTCCTCATCATGGTAGGCAACCCTAACCCCTAAAGTTCAACCCTTTCCTCATCGTGGTAGGCAACCCTAACCCCTAAAGTTCAACCCTTTCCTCATCGTGGTAGGCACGCCTAACCCCTAAAGTTCAACCCTTTCCTCATCGTGGTAGGCAACCCTAACCCCTAAAGTTCAACCCTTTCCTCATCGTGGTAGGCAACCCTAACCCCTAAAGTTCAACCCTTTCCTCATCGTGGTAGGCAACGATAACCCCTAAAGTTCAACCCTTTCCTCATCGTGGTAGGCAACGATAACCCCTAAAGTTCAACTCTTTCCTCATCGTGGTAGGCAACCCTAACCCCTAAAGTTCAACCCTTTCCTCATCGTGGTAGGCAACCCTAACCCCTAAAGTTCAACTCTTTCCTCATCGTGGTAGGCAACCCTAACCCCTAAAGTTCAACCCTTTCCTCATCGTAGTAGGCACGCCTAACCCCTAAAGTTCAACCCTTTCCTCATCATGGTAGGCAACCCTAACCCCTAAAGTTCAACCCTTTCCTCATCGTGGTAGGCAACCCTAACCCCTAAAGTTCAACCCTTTCCTCATCGTGGTAGGCACGCCTAACCCCTAAAGTTCAACCCTTTCCTCATCATGGTAGGCAACCCTAACCCCTAAAGTTCAACCCTTTCCTCATCGTGGTAGGCACGCCTAACCCCTAAAGTTCAACCCTTTCCTCATCGTGGTAGGCACGCCTAACCCCTAAAGTTCAACCCTTTCCTCATCGTGGTAGGCAACCCTAACCCCTAAAGTTCAACCCTTTCCTCATCGTGGTAGGCAACCCTAACCCCTAAAGTTCAACCCTTTCCTCATCGTGGTAGGCAACGATAACCCCTAAAGTTCAACCCTTTCCTCATCGTGGTAGGCAACGATAACCCCTAAAGTTCAACTCTTTCCTCATCGTGGTAGGCAACCCTAACCCCTAAAGTTCAACCCTTTCCTCATCGTGGTAGGCAACCCTAACCCCTAAAGTTCAACTCTTTCCTCATCGTGGTAGGCAACCCTAACCCCTAAAGTTCAACCCTTTCCTCATCGTAGTAGGCACGCCTAACCTCTAAAGTTCCACCCTTTCCTCATCATGGTAGGCAACCCTAACCCCTAAAGTTCAACCCTTTCCTCATCGTGGTAGGCACGCCTAACCCCTAAAGTTCAACCCTTTCCTCATCATGGTAGGCAACCCTAACCCCTAAAGTTCAACCCTTTCCTCATCATGGTAGGCACGCCTAACCCCTAAAGTTCAACCCTTTCCTCATCGTGGTAGGCACGCCTAACCCCTAAAGTTCAACCCTTTCCTCATCGTGGTAGGCACGCCTAACCCCTAAAGTTCAACCCTTTCCTCATCGTGGTAGGCAACCCTAACCCCTAAAGTTCAACCCTTTCCTCATCGTGGTAGGCAACCCTAACCCCTAAAGTTCAACCCTTTCCTCATCGTGGTAGGCAACGATAACCCCTAAAGTTCAACCCTTTCCTCATCGTGGTAGGCAACGATAACCCCTAAAGTTCAACGCTTTCCTCATCGTGGTAGGCAACCCTAACCCCTAAAGTTCAACCCTTTCCTCATCGTGGTAGGCAACCCTAACCCCTAAAGTTCAACTCTTTCCTCATCGTGGTAGGCAACCCTAACCCCTAAAGTTCAACCCTTTCCTCATCGTAGTAGGCACGCCTAACCCCTAAAGTTCAACCCTTTCCTCATCATGGTAGGCAACCCTAACCCCTAAAGTTCAACCCTTTCCTCATCATGGTAGGCAACGATAACCCCTAAAGTTCAACCCTTTCCTCATCGTGGTAGGCACGCCTAACCCCTAAAGTTCAACCCTTTCCTCATCGTGGTAGGCACGCCTAACCCCTAAAGTTCAACCCTTTCCTCATCGTGGTAGGCAACCCTAACCCCTAAAGTTCAACCCTTTCCTCATCGTGGTAGGCAACCCTAACCCCTAAAGTTCAACCCTTTCCTCATCATGGTAGGCAACCCTAACCCCTAAAGTTCAACCCTTTCCTCATCGTGGTAGGCACGCCTAACCCCTAAAGTTCAACCCTTTCCTCATCATGGTAGGCAACCCTAACCCCTAAAGTTCAACCCTTTCCTCATCGTGGTAGGCACGCCTAACCCCTAAAGTTCAACCCTTTCCTCATCGTGGTAGGCACGCCTAACCCCTAAAGTTCAACCCTTTCCTCATCATGGTAGGCAACCCTAACCCCTAAAGTTCAACCCTTTCCTCATCATGGTAGGCAACGATAACCCCTAAAGTTCAACCCTTTCCTCATCGTGGTAGGCAACCCTAACCCCTAAAGTTCAACCCTTTCCTCATCGTGGTAGGCACGCCTAACCCCTAAAGTTCAACTCTTTCCTCATCGTAGTAGGCACGCCTAACCCCTAAAGTTCAACCCTTTCCTCATCATGGTAGGCAACCCTAACCCCTAAAGTTCAACCCTTTCCTCATCATGGTAGGCAACGATAACCCCTAAAGTTCAACCCTTTCCTCATCGTGGTAGGCAACCCTAACCCCTAAAGTTCAACCCTTTCCTCATCGTGGTAGGCACGCCTAACCCCTAAAGTTCAACCCTTTCCTCATCGTGGTAGGCAACCCTAACCCCTAAAGTTCAACCCTTTCCTCATCGTGGTAGGCAACCCTAACCCCTAAAGTTCAACCCTTTCCTCATCATGGTAGGCAACCCTAACCCCTAAAGTTCAACCCTTTCCTCATCGTGGTAGGCACGCCTAACCCCTAAAGTTCAACCCTTTCCTCATCATGGTAGGCAACCCTAACCCCTAAAGTTCAACCCTTTCCTCATCGTGGTAGGCACGCCTAACCCCTAAAGTTCAACCCTTTCCTCATCGTGGTAGGCACGCCTAACCCCTAAAGTTCAACCCTTTCCTCATCGTGGTAGGCAACCCTAACCCCTAAAGTTCAACCCTTTCCTCATCGTGGTAGGCAACCCTAACCCCTAAAGTTCAACCCTTTCCTCATCGTGGTAGGCAACGATAACCCCTAAACTTTAACCCTTTCCTCATCGTGGTAGGAGAAGTGGCAATGTGGTAGTGCCAGAGCTACCTGGCTAACAGGGTTCATCGTGAAAATCCAGGATGAGTTCGCATCAGGATCTGCAATTCTTCTGGTCATTTCTGCCTCTGCATGTGACAAGCAAAGGCGTTTCAGGAGTGGAACCACAAATCAATGGAGTGAAAGTGGCAACGTTGCTTCTGCACTATACCTTTGTGTGTTCTGGGTCAAACCTTCCCCGACTTTGCATGCAACTACTGAACCTTGCTGTTTTCGTTATCAGGGGCAATCTTGCAGGTTAAAGAATAGCTGCGATCAACGAGAAGGACTTCATGCAGACAATTTTGAAGCACGATCTTCGTGAGCTCTATGCAGAAGTCCGGCTCGCCAAACAAACAAGCAAACCAACCAACCAGCAATCAGAGCTTGCTGGGTGGCCCAAGAATAGATGGTTTCATCGCTGTTCTGCCTGCCAAGCTTAGATTTATTTTTTGTTCTTTTACTTAAAATATTGTCAGAAAAAATCATATAGAGTCGATTTTAACAGTAACAAAATATTAATGCAATAAAATCAAAAAACGTAACTGTGCATGTGTTGATCTGGCCTAAACTTAAATTCTGTCAAACTGCTACTATTTTGAAAATCACAATAAGTTGTTAAACTTGAAAACTTGTATATATATATATATATATATATATAAAATACAAACATGGAAAAGATCAACTTGGAAACATATCTAAAGAATATTCCTACCGTAAACCAAAAGGATTACCTTCTAAGATTAATTATGAAAATTAAAGAACTTATAAGACGAATGAGATGGAGAACATTCTTTTTGCTACAAAATAAAGAGGATACCAACACACGTTACAACTATGGTTATATATATGTATATATATATATATATATACAATATAATGTAGGCAGCAAATCATTATTTATACAGGCTTCGTTGAAGACTACGGAGCTCTCTTATTTTGCAATCTTTCTCGTTAATCTCTTGACGCGGCGAGCAAGTTTTTGGTTCTCAGATGTTAATTGGTATAGTGTGGCACACACATACACACTCACATATATATATATATATATATATATATATATATAGATTGCGTTAGCATGAAACATCGATGTCTCTAGGTATTTAAATATTTAATATTTATTTATTAAAATATTATTGTTTATCAGCCCCCCTCCCCACAAGGGCTGGGCACTTTCGAGTAGCTTTAATAACAAGCAGTACTAATAGCTATATGCGCGATCCGAACACCGTTTCGTAAGATCACTCTAGCTGCCTG
>OY744516.1:35279277-35296777 GCA_963556195.1 Sepiola atlantica | reverse complement strand
TTGTCATCAGGCCCTGGTCTTGGGTGGCCATTATAAGCCTCTCCTGGTCATAGTGGAGGGCTCCCCTTTTTAGCCAGTCCAAGGACCCCTCCTTATCAATATAGTCCTTAGATAGTTCATCGAGGAAGTATGTGGCACGTTTCTGTTCTGACCACTCATGCGTGTGTGAGTTCATGAGACATTGAATGTGCAGCCTTTGTCAGTGTGTGAATATGTGTACGTGAGTTCAGGAGTCACTGTGCATATGTGGCTTTTGTTAGTGTGTGAGTATTAAATAAATTATACAATTCGGATCGTAAGAGTGCATGGTGTAATTGCAGTTATGTTTTTTTTTTTTTAAGTTAGGCTCTGTGATAATTTATTTCACAATTTTGTTTTCTTCACCCCCTCCCCCCTCAAATTTTTTTCAAGCATTCTTTCTCTCTGCCATAATCAGGTGGATGTGTGACAGCAAACTGGAGGAAAGGATCCCTTAAACCATGCTTTATCAGAAACTTGGTATTGGTGGGATTTTGGATGCCTTATGCGCTCAGTGTGGTTTGGTCATGTACAATGTACCACTTCTTGCATCAACTCCATAACATGCCTGGATACCCAGGCACTAGGGAGCGTGGTAGCCCGAGGAAGATATGGCTTAAGTGTTTAAGAAAGGATTTTACTGCATGCAGCATGATTGGATCGGTCTTCATGTAGAGCAGTTGTGAGACGTTGCCTGGTGTTTCTCACCTTAGAGTCTGGGACATTCACAACATCTTAAATACCAAAACTAGATGATGATGATTTTTGTTCCTTTCTCCTCCCATTAATCTGTTTTTATTGCTGTTACTTTTATTTTCTTTTTCTTTCTTATTTCTGTAAAGTTCTCCCACGTTCTGATACACATTACTTGGTGACCTATGATTTTGAAGTTAAGTGTAGATATATTTTGCCAAGCACAAAAGGTTATTAGGTATGATTGACAAGGTTTTTGACCCATGTATAGGAAATGGATCTGATTGTTTAGTTTAATCGTATGTCATAGAAAGGACTTGGAAAATCAGTTGCTGAATATACTTTACTTAAGATACACATACTAATATAAGCTCCTGGTAGGTAGAGGCACTTAGAGCCCCATGTGGGGGATTGATTTAGGCAAAAGCAACTCTTAGATAAGGAAAGATGGATATCCATAAGGTTAAGATGAAGAAGGAACGTTTAAAGTTCAAAATGCTGTTGTTGTCCTTTTTTAATAAGATTTTCCAACTGCTCTTCCCAAGTAAGGAATCAACAACAGACAATGTCAACGCTGGCCCAAATTAGGTTAGGGTTAGTTGGCCCAAATTAGGTTAGGGGTAAGAGTCAGTTGGCCCAAATTAGGTTAGTGTTAGGGTTAGTTGGCCCAAATTGGATTAAATTAAGGTTAGGGGTTAGGGTTAGTTGGCCCAAATTATGTTAGGGTTGGGGGTAAGGGTCAGTTGGCCCAAATTAGGTTAGTGTTAGGGTTAGTTGGCCCAAATTGGATTAGGGTTAGGGGTTAGGGTTAGTTGGCCCAAATTAGGTTAGGGTTAGTTGCCCCAAATTATGTTAGGGTTAGGGTTAGTTGGCCCAAATTATGTTAGGGTTAGGAGTAAGGGTCAGTTGGCCCAAATTATGTTAGGGTTAGGGTTAGTTGGCCCAAATTAGATTAGGGTTAGGGGTTAGGGTTAGTTGGCCCAAATTAGGTTAGGGGTAAGGGTCAGTTGGCCCAAATTAGGTTAGGGGTTAGGGTTAGTTGGCCCAAATTAGGTTAGGGGTTAGGGTTAGTTGGCCCAGATTGGCTCGACTTGTTAAAACCTCTCCTTTTAGTACTTCTCTCTCACTTTACTTTTATTTTCTTTCTCTATGGCTTTACTCCTCTCGCTAGTAAATGTTACTATTGGCAGCATAAAAGATTTTAAAGGAAAATATAGTTGGCAAATTAGTCCTAAACAATTTATTTTGGCTTACCTACTCATGTGTGACGTATTTTGCATTAAAAACAATTTAATAGAAAATATAAGCATGTGAAATTATGTTAATATTGGCTGTGAGTAGGTAATCATTTGTCGGCCATGTTATTTCTTTTGGAAGTAGGGTTGAAACTGGACTAGAAAAGGACTGCCGAAAAGAAAGGTTAAATTTTAAGATAATAGCCCGTTATATTAACAAACCAACTTTCGATTATTTTTGTTTGTTTAATTTAATGGCTTGAATTAAAGTTTAAAATGCAGAAGCCAAGTATCCAGCCCTTATTTATCTAAAAATCAAACGCTTCCGGTCTGGTCATAACTCTACTTCCGGAAGAAATAAGATGTCTGACGGATGATTACTTACTCATGGCCAATATCAACATAACTTCATGTGCTTATATTTCGATTAAATATTAAGTTGTTTTTAATGCAAATATGTCGCACATGAGTAGGTAAACCAAATAAATTGTTCTGGACTAATTTCCCAACTATATTTTATTTAAAATCTTTTATGTTATCAATAGTAACTTTTACCCTCTTGCTTTACTGCTACCCCCCTCTCCTTTTCTCTTTTTGCTTTTTATTTCTCTAACTTCCTTTCTTTCTATCTGTATTCCCCCCATGTATCTCCTTCCCACAATGACTGTTCTTTTTCATTTCAATCAGTTTTTATCCCCCCTCCCAAAATTCTTTCATTTCTTTTTTTCAACTGATCATTCCTTATTATTTCTATATGGGTCCATTTTTTTTATCATCTTCTATTTATAAACCGTCTGTTTGATTTTTATTGTTTTCTGAATTAGTTCAATAATTATAAAAATGCAGCTGCCATATTGTATGGCTGAAGAATCTCTTCAGATCTTCTCTATCCCTTTTTGTTTTCTAGATTCTTTTGTTTACCATTTCCATCATTCCAGTTGACAAGACAAATACAGTTGGAACTCAGAGACAACAACTTCCAAACAATTTGACATCCTCTAATATTTTAAGATGTGGATCTTAAAGATTTACAGTATGGCAAAATGTATATATATATATATTATATATATATATATATATATATATATATATATATATATATATATATATATATATATAGGATTTTAGCTAATTTAAAAGAAATCCATACCAAAAGTTTTCTTACAAATATTTCAAAGCCAATTTATTTTTAGAACTCCTATTTTAACAAATGAAGTTCCGATTTAGCATTCTTTTTTTATTTATAAGAATGTTCGAAAGAGTGAAGAAAATAGGCTGAACTTCTCATCAGAAATTCTACAAAAACACTTTGAATAAAATATAGATAAATTAATATTTGTCATATATTAATTTAAAAAAACAACTTTTTAAACATCTCCTTTACCAAGAAAATCTTCACAACCTATTATTGTTATAAGCAGAAATCATACAGAAATTTTCAAAGATTTTATTTACTTACCAGAGTTTCAATAATTAAGGTTAATTTAATTTACTTTTTTTTTTAATTATTTGAAATTAATTAAATGAAAGGGAAATAACTATTAGCTTCCTAGTAAGAAATTATTTCTCTTGTAGTGTACTATATACATGAAATTAATATTTTATGATAATTATGAATAAATCATATTTATATTAAGTACAATTGTTATTCCTAAAATATTTTTTTATATTTTATCTTATATAAACTTATACATAATGTTTACTTTAATAATAATATTATTTTACCCATACATGACAAATTATTTTGTATTAATAGATATTTAACTATATGTTCATATTATATTTGTTTAATTATTTAGTTTGTTGTAGCAGTAAGTATATATTGTAAATATTTTATGGTTAATCTTATGCTAATTTATAATTTTGTTATTTTTTATAATACAGGGTGTTTCAAAAGTCTTGGGAACATAACGATTTTTAATAACTCAAAAACTATTAGGAGTTGAAAAATGAAATTGGTACCGTTGGAAAGGTTAAAGTTTCAAGTTTTGTGGGGAATCTTCAAAGTTGCTCAATATGAGCACCATTCGTCACACGGCAGACATCTAGTCGATAGTCCATTTCCTGCCAAACGCGTTCCAGCATCTTGACGTCAATGGTTCCCACAACTGCCGTTACTCGAGCCTTTAGTTCGTCAATATCTCTTGGAAGGGGCGGCACATAGACTTGTTGCTTGACAAAGCCCCAAAGGAAAAAGTCAGAATTAAACCTAATTTACTTTAAATTGGTCATATTTGTATATTCTTTTGTGGGGACAAGATGAGATAATTTCAGATTTAGCGTTGAATAAAATATTTTTAATTTTCATTAATAGACAGTTCTTCAGTTAGTCAGACATTACAAAACTTAGAGTCAGGTTTATATAATTTAGCCTTTTTAACAATTGACCAATCGATAGTGTATTGAACTGGCCGCCAATTCTTAAAATACCCCAAAAAAGAAAATTTAAATTAATGTAGTTGTCACTATTAAATGAATAATTATATGAAGAAATTGTTTAATCTTTGATTCTGTAGACCCAATATAAATCGATTTATTTTATCATTATTATTATTGTTAGATTTAACAATAATAAATTACATAATTTTCTTGGAATCACATTACATGGACATTTATTTTTGTTTCTACAAGTATTGTGTTATTATTAGTTTGATTTTTGTAATTTTATCATCGTTAGAAGTAATTATATTTTGGGCTATATTGGATAGAACAGAGTATGATGCCGTTATTGTATTTCTATTTATAACTTTACTGTATTTATGGGGAGATTTAAAATTTTGCTCAATTAGTTTTAAAATTTCTTTTGGGATATTTGTTAGGACATTTAAATCGTGTAAAATCTCTTCTATTTATCTTTTTCAATTCACTAATTAGTTATTTAATCTTAATGAGTTTTTAAGCTTTGTTTAATCATATTATTTTGTATTTTTTAAAATTATTAATGATATCCTGTTTATATATTTTGTTGTCTATAAACATGTCATGAGATAAAATGTTAACAACTTAGTCTTCTTAGTATCGTCTGCACTAAGGATTGAACCGTCAACCTCCAGAAGTGATAATCTCTTTGCACTGTTGAGTTTTTTTAATTATTAATGATATCCTGTTTATATATTTTGTTGTCTATAAACATGTCATGAGATAAAATGTTAACAACTTAGTCTTCTTAGTATCGTCTGCAATAAGGATTGAACCGTCAACCTCCAGAAGTGATTATCTCTTTGCACTGTTGAGTTTTTTTTATTATTAATGATATCCTGTTTATATATTTTGTTGTCTATAAACATGTCATGAGATAAAATGTTAACAACTTAGTCTTCTTAGTATCGTCTGCACTAAGGATTGAACCGTCAACCTCCAGAAGTGATTATCTCTTTGCACTGTTGAGTTTTGTTTTATTATTATAACTGCCAGTATTATACGATTTTATTCAAGGACAAGAAATACAATTTCAAACCAACAATAAATAAACAATTTATAAAGACAAACCAAAAACTTATAAAGACAAACCAAAACAAGTCCAATTATTTATAAACAATAATGTGAGAGAAAGAGAAGCAAAGAGACAGATACAGACATAGGTAGATAGATAGGGGGAGAGAAAGAAAGAGAGAGAATCAACAGATGACGATTAGAACGGAAGTGACGCCGCTGTTACTGACATAGCGTTGCCACGAACGATAGCCAGGGAGATGCGTTGGAACAACCAGGCTGACTCACGGGGCTCGTGCCTAGACGTTGAAATCCTCCGTCCAATGTCCTGAAAAAATTTAACAGTCTCGGGCCAAGCACACCCGACGTTTGGACAATTCTAGTGTTCATTTTAAGAGCCTTAAACCTATTCTTGTTTTAGAAGTGTAGTCTTACTAATTATCCCGATATACTACTATATATATATATATATATATATATATATATATATATATATAGTCATCCACATACAGACTGTTTCGCTGTTTCACAGCTCATCAGTGCGGCTAGACCAGTTAGTGTCTCAAGCCGGGATCGAAACACAACCGTCGAGCTGACAGTCGACAATTAGCATATATATATATATATATATATATATATATATGTTAATTATTTATTTAAAAACTCCATGGAGTCTTACGGGATGCTGCCATGTTGTTTTTTTTTGTATCGCTCAAGACGAAAATATATTAAAACGTCTTTTTTCCCCTATTACTACATAATATTAAATTGATTTTAACTCTAAAACGTTCTTAATGTCATAATCTTTATATATATATATATATATATATATATATATATATATATATATATTATCGCCTATGAAGAAACTGTTTAAACCTTCAAACTCCTTATTTACCATTGGTGTTACAGAGAAGATTGTATTAAGTCAATGTTATTATTCTTCAATTTGTTCCATGAAAATAGCAACTATCTTTTTTATGTGTGTAAGCAAGATCTGAAGATTTCATACTTTGTGTTCAGAAATTTATTTTATGAAGTTAGGCCTTACAGAATAAAAAGCTTTTTTTTTGTTGTACACAGCACTCATTTCTTAGAAAAATGAATATACGATTAGATTTTTCAAGTATTTTCCATTTAATATTGTGAGGTGTTTGTAATATATATATATATATATATATATATATATATATATATATATATATATATATATATATATATATATATATATATATACTGACATAATTAAAGAAACAAAAAAGAGAAGAAAACAAGACCAGATTCGGCATTAAATAACCCAAAAAGGGTTTATATGCCGTAAAACAAAACTACCAAACCAAAAACCCTGATTAAACATTTGAAGATATAAAGAACTTGAAGCATAAAAACTTTTACTATAATGACCAGATTCGGCATTAAATAACCCAAAAAGGGTTGATATGCCGTAAAACAAAACTACCAAACCAAAAACGATGATTAAACATTTGAAGATATAAAGAACTTGAAGCATAAAAACTTTTACTATAATGACCAGATTCGGCATTAAATAACCCAAAAAGGGTTGATATGCCGTAAAACAAAACTACCAAACTATACCAAAACTACCATAATTAATGACTAGAACATCTTATGTTATATAAGCTTTATTTATCTCATGACATTTCCGTATAAATTATACTTCAGATATGCAAAAGCTAGAAGAACATGTGAAAACAATTTCTTTCTCCTCTTCACGTTCATACTATGTTAATATGAATGTTTATTTGCTGTATTTATTTGTTTACATTTTGTCAATAATCTTGTTATTAATAAATTGCCGACATTCAAAGGTTAATTTAGAATTTGGAATTCATAAATATTAAGTACCATAAGATTAAATTTTTCATATAAAACCATAGCCAGGGTCGATAAACATCGAGCACTTTAATCTTTGAAAAAAATGGATTACAAAACAAATATAAAATTAGATAGACAAGCAGAAAAGTATGAGATGAAGATAAGAAAGGGAGAAATTTGAGAACTACCAGGTTTAAAAAGAAAAAAGAAAAATAGCAATTTATTAAAAATTAATATTTAGTTATAGAAATGTGATACTTAGAAGGCAATACAATGCAGAGGTGTGACGGATAGACACAAGTTGGAGCAAATAAGACAGATAATGATGGAACAAATTAAATAGTTTCACACTTAATACAATGTGTACATACACATATATGTGTAACGTGAACTTGAGTTGAGCACGGTTCTGAAGAAGGGAAGAGTTCCCGAAATATTATATCATACAGAGTTTCCACCAGACCATCTTGATACAGGTATTACATAACATTGTAACATTGTGTAGATAAACAGCTATGTGTGTTACTGAAAAAATAAATAAATATATATGTGTATGTATACATTGTATTAAGGGTGAAACCTGCCCCCCCCCCCCCAATTTTTTTAAGATAAGTTAAATACAAAAAAATTTAATATAGAAAAGAATTGCTCTACATCAAATTTTGAGTTATATTAACTAATATACTTTTGAAAGGACTGGTGCGCGCGTGAGCATAAAAAATATGTATGTGCTTGGTAAAATCCTAAACTACTGAACTTATTAAATGAATTATGGAATATGTATTCTAGGCAACATGTTATGTAATGTGGACACATTATTTTTTTAACTATACAATTTTTTTTTAGGGGGGTGCACTCAAACCGTACCACACTCCTTAAAGAATTTAAAAAAATAAGAAAAATTAAAACTAATGCTATATTTATTCTTATACCCGTCCTACAACGGGTATTCTACTAGTACATATATATATATATATATATATATATGAGAAGAATGTTGTAGTTCGCTTGGAGCATTGTGTATAGTGTAAGAATAATATTTTTTTGGAGGCGATAACAATGCGTTGTTAAAGTGACACATACGACACGTGGAATCGTAAAAACAAAACAAAGTGACAATATTGAAAAGTTAATAATTTTCAAAAAATTTTTTTTTTATATATATATATATATATATATATATATATATATATATATATATATATAAAGTAGACTTGATTTTCCCCTCACAAATCAGTTAGAGTAGACAATAAAGATAATGCATTAAACGCATCGAAACACATCACCTCATTCGCCTACTACCTTCGATCATGTTTCCAGAAACTTTAACTTATTTTTAAAACCTAAACCAAAAACATTATTTTTAGTCTCCCTTGTAAGCCTCTCCCAACTAAGTAAACCAAAGAGAGGGTAGCAAATAATATTCCCGCTAAGAATTAAGTCTTCTCACAAAACTCAAATCATTGCAGAGCACAGCTGACCTATTATTTCACAAAGAACAAATCACGGAAACACTGATCTCAGAATTCGCAAACCAGCCAATCGTTGATCACTAAACAACATTCATAATACTGCGGAACGCTTTGATATTTTCAAAACTTTGACTTAATTCAATAAAATATACATTACCCGTGAATATTTATATATTTTCTTCAAACCTCATTTATGCAAGTGAAAAAACATATTCCGTTAAAGACGCAAAGTAAAAAAAAAAACACTTTTTGGATGTTGATGGTAGCCAGCCAAAAGCCTCCCACTCTCGCATATGTAATGATTAAAGGAAGGTAGGAGGGAGACGTTTCAACTTACAAACAGGCAGCGACACCTCTCTCACCTGTAATGATTACATGTAAGTAGGAGAGAGCAAAATAATATTTCGTAATTAGGTATGTGTATATGTCTATATATTTTTATGTACAGAATTTACTCCTAAACTAATTGACCGATCATTATGATTTTTTTAACACAACTGCTAGACGTAAGGGGTCCAAATGTGGGCTCTACTTAGTTCAGTTTACTTTTATCCGAAGGGAGAAAAGAGGAGAGGAAACCCTTCATGAACATTCAGTTACCTCCGATATTTTGGGAAATTTTGACAATAGCTATTAGACATCACTTCATAAATATATCTCAAATTTCAGTTTCGTTGGGGTATTTTAAAAGGTTTTTAGGGGCCATAATATATGCACAGCCTCCCATTCGAACATTCAAATATTTCAGATTTGCATTAAATTTGATCGATAGTCATTAGACACCAATTAAGCAAAATTCCCTGAATTTCAATTTCTTCTGAAGACCCCTTACGCTTGAGCCTCACATTTTAGACATTTTCCAGAATCACATTCATCGAACACAATAAAATACTGTCAATTAAAGAGAAAAATTTTAACACTCCGGCAATTGGTATTATTGTATATAAGGCTTCTTAAATTTTTCTTTTAGGCCCAACACATTTTAACTATCCAATTAACTTGCCTTCCCACGAGGGCAGACAGAAAAAATCCTTAAACAGATTTTAATTATCAAATTTACTTGCCTATCCACGAGGGCAGACAAATAAAATACAGTCAATGAATGAGAAATCCTTCAACATTTTGGTAATTTCTATTATTTTATATAAGGCTTCTTAAATCTTTCTTTATACGATTTCTGAATCTAGAACTATCCAATTTACTTGTATCCCCACGAGGGAAGAGTTTGACAGAACTTAAGATCTTGATGTGGCGAAAATCCACCAACGTTTATTATATTTTCTAAAGTAATAAGATAAATAAAACTTGCCATAGTCTAGAAGGATTTGCTTTCAATGACGGAGGAGATAGTAGATAATAGATCGAACAAATATCCCGGCCTGACAGAAGTACCCTTTTCCATAATCGGTCAGTGAAGGAGATATGCTTCTACACTGGTAATTTTTATTTTTGTTCCACTCAGAGGTAATCCTTTTCGTGGGTACATAGATTTTCCACAATTCAAAACCAACATTTTTTCTTAACATTAAAACTATCTGATAGGACCTATTTGCGTTCTGTCGGCTGTTTACACATTTTCATTCATTTTTTTATATTTCTCCCGGCAACGCCGGGCGACGGGTCCTGCTAGTATATATATATATATATATATATATATATATATATAAAGAGAGAAAGAGAGAAAGAGAATTAACTCGGTCAGACTTTCAAAGTTAACCCTAAATAGTAATGCATCTGACAAATCAATACTTGATTCTGACTACTCTTTTTCCTTTTGGCTAAGATCAAAGTGTAGTATCTGTTCTGATGGATACTGCACCCCATAGACTGGTATTGTCTTGGCCTTCGGGGCTTGATTTATGCCGGTCTATGGGTCTCTCCTGTGCAGTTCTAGGAGGTCCACCCTCCCAGGCTTCGCCTCCCTTCTTTGGGGAGGAGTAAGTTTATTGCTTACTGCCTGAGGCGCCCCTACCGGGGAATGCCGACGGGGCTGCCCAGGCAATTTTTAAACCCCACTTTCCCGACCCGACCTTGGGTCACATTTTACTTGTGGGAGTAAGATAAAAACTGGCCGTGTGTCTAACTCCTGGAGAGGAGTAAATCAATACTTTTTTTTCTCCCACTATGTTATTTGTACGAATATAATTTAGTTTGCTTCAGTTTTTTCTGATAATCCTTATTCTTGCTAGGAATATTGATAAAATGGTGACATTTTCCCTTGTGTTAAATGTTTTATGCTAACGTTTTGAGAACTCTTTGCCAATTTATGATTCCTTCATGAATTACTTTTAGATATGTATTTTGTTCGGTTTTCCGACGATATAGACTGTTGTTTGCAGTAAAATACTTGGATTACTTTTGTTTACCTTCAGCTCATCTAGAAACATGTGTAAAAAATTGTTCCGAAACTGTTATTAAATTATAGAATCGTATAATTTTGAATTTAACTATTTATTCTAATCTTTATTTGATATTCTTTATTTTTGGATTTGAAAACTGATTCCTATTCGAATCTAAACTGTATACAATTTTTTTTCTTATATATCTTTTATTATTACCTAATATATACGTATATATATATAATCCATTTTCTCCCCCTCCCCTTTTCCTATTTTAACGTATTTGTCGCACGCACTGCATAATTCTTTTTATTTTCAAAGAGTTACGCATGTACTCAAGACATCCTGTGGTGCGTCTTCCTTTTTCCTATGTTTTTTTTTTGCCGTTATTTCAATAAATTTAAAATCTTCACTTATTCTGAAAGTGTTCGTTGATTCAAACGAAATTGGTAAAGCTCTCGTTTTCGATGATTTATTCCTGCATTTAATTTGTTTTCCCTTTTGTCTTTTTTCACACATCCTGTCTCCACAGCATTTCATTTTATGATATATCGTGTATATTATCATTATATATATATATATATATATATATATATATATATATATATATATATAGTCTCGGAAGTTTCTCAACCATTAAAACTATATAAAAAAAAAATAAAATAAAATAAAATTAAAAATTAAAAAAAAACAAAAAACTTATAGTCTCAAGTCTTCCAGTGGAAAATCACTCATGTAAGTCAATTTATTTTTTACAGTTATTATATTAGTTAGTTTCTAACACTATTTTAAGGGATCATCAGTTGTTTACCATGAAAAACTGTTTCGGGAATTATATATATATATATATATATATATATATATATATATATATATATATATATATATATATATATATATACTTAAAAAATAATATATTCTGTATATATTTTTCCATATATTTTTATACATGAGTAGTGTTTAGTAGTAGTAGTATAAAAATATACTCATACCATAAGTATATATATTTGTGTGTGTGCGTACACAGATTTCTTAGTTCTTTAGAATTCAGAGACATAGTATGTGTAGAATGTTCTGTCATAAAGATTCGGTTAATTATTTTTTGAAGAAATGAGAATAATTGTGGAATCTTGATGATTGAAACTGAAGTATGCAGTCAAAGAGTAATCATGGAATTTTCTCCGGCATCAAAGTTCTTCAAAAAAAGAAAGAAACGAATGCCCGTAGTCGACACTGACTTAAATTGTGCAGCAGAAAAATGACACGGCACGCAGGAATTTGCCTGTTGGAATGCATTAATCTATGCACACCGTCAGTTCCTCCAACGGAAGAATCTGCAGAAAGCGAGCCTTTACGAGTTGAATCTTTATGCAACAAAATGAATCTTTGGCATCTTCAGGAAGTGGTTGGTGTAGATGGGATGGGGTGGGTTTGGGTTTTGAGTTACGGAGAATAAATGAAAGGGGGCCATACTCCACTTAAGAACAACCGATGAAGAATGGAAAATATTCAGCTCGGGTGAAATGTCAGTACGGAGACACTGGATCACAAATATGTTTTGGCTGTTTAAAAGAACAACAAATGAAAAAATATATGGCCTTTAAGATTAACAGAGAAGGAAAAAATGAAGTCTGCAACAATTGCAAGAATGAATATTATATATATCATGGACGGCGGCACCGGGGGGGGGGTGCCTTGAGCACCCCCCACTTTTTGACTTGGCCCCCCCCCCCCACTTTACGGTCATCAATAATGAAGTTATATATGCATGTGTTTAACCAGGCCCCCCACTTTTTAGGAGAGCCCCCCCCCACACTTTTATAACTGTCCCGCCGGTCCTGTATATATATATATATATATATATATATATATATATATATATATATATATATATATATATATAACTTTGTAATATAGCAAGAAAAATCCCAGCAGAGTGCTCGATTAATTGAGAATTAAAGTTAAAAATTAAAAATTAAGAGCGTAATATTCATTTATTTTGGTACAGAAAAATTAGTACAGCATTCGTACCGTCGGTTTCAAGCACAGAAGGACTTAGCCATCCGGCTCTCTTCAGCTTTTGTTGTCATCAGATGACAACAGAAGCTGAAGAGAGCCGGATGGCTAAGTCCTTCTGTGCTTGAAACCGACGGTACGAATGCTGTACTAATTTTTCTGTACCAAAATATATATATATATATATATATACACACACACACACACACACACACGATAAATACCTGTCCCAAGTTGAGTAAAATTAATTCTCTGAACGGAACAGTTTTTCACCACTTTTATGTCCCCCAAATCCATTATATGATTTTGATTCTAAAAAATGTCTAACATTTAAGACTTAAGCTTAAAGGAGTCTTAAGAAGAAATTGAAATTCAGGGAATCTTGCTTAATACGTGTCTTAATGACTATAGATAAAATTCAATGCAAATCTGAAATATTTGAATTTTCAAATGAGACGTTGTGCCCATATTATGCCCTCTAAAAACCCTTTAAAATACTCCAGAGAAACTGAAATTTGAATATTTCTTAATTGATGTCTAATAGCTATTGTTTAAATTTTACAAAAATCGGAGGTATCTGAATTTTCATGTATAAAACTAAATCAAGCAAAATATAGCGCATATTACTCATCCTTATGTCTAACAGTTGTGCCCCAAAATTTATAATGAACAGGTAATTAGTTTAGGTGTAAATCATGTACGTAGAAATATATAAACATGTATACATACCTAATTGTACCTATCAATCTCATCGAGTAAATCCATTTCAGTTATGAATCTTCCATTGTTACACATATACTTTCTTCTTCACTATATACATTTTTGCCATAAACACTTAGGCATTTAGATACATAACACTTTTAAGGCTTCTAACTCCATTTAAAACGAACAAAGGTCTTCGGCTAAAAAACATCTAATTGCTCATAGATATCTTATGGAAGCTAATCATATCTTTTTTACACAACGCTGCCAGTAATAATTCTACACACAACACAGGTAAACTTTTCCGATTTTGACCATCCATACTTATCGAACATTACTCAAACAATTACAAATCCTCAGTCTATTTTCTTCCAGAAAATGTTATTATTATTACTTTTCTATGCTTCTTTTCCTTTACAATTATCAAAAACAATGCTATTTTGCGGAATTTTAATTCTACTTGATATGTTTTCCACTGAGCATATAATTAGTTTTCTTTTCTTTTCAATTTTTACCATTTATAAACATCTGCTCTCTATGTCTGGGACCCCCCTCTCTCTCTCTCTCTCTCATATATATATATATATATATATATATCACACATTGAATATCACCCCATCATTCCCACACTATACGGGCTCCCCAAAACCCACAAACCTGACATCCCCATGCGTCCCATTGTATCGAGCATAGGTAGCACCACACACAAAATCGCACGGGCCATAGCTAACATCCTCACTCCACTAATGGGTACCATCAATCCTTCCCACATCAAAAATTCAGGCGACCTTCTTAGCAGAATAAAAAACATCAACGTAGAAAATAAAAATATACATAGCCTAGATGTAACATCGCTCTACACTAATGTACCTGTTAAAAAATGCCTAAACTTACTTCACACACATCTAAAGAAAATCAAAACCGACTTACCTTTTCCCCCCAACACTTTTATAGAAATAATTAGACTCATCACTGACGTAACATATTTCCAATTTAACGAAGTATTCTACAAACAAAAATTTGGACTCCCTATGGGAAACCCCCTTAGCGGTGTATTAGCCTGCCTCTTTTTAGAATTCTTAGAATCCGGCCCTTTCAAATATAGACTACCCCCTAACATCGAATACTTTAGATACATAGATGATATTTTAATTTTCCTCCCCACAGACATACAAATCAATAATGTTAAAGATAGACTCAACACAGTAGAACCCTCCATAAAATTCACCCATGAGACTGAAATAAACGGCTCTATTCCCTTCCTAGATACCCTCATAATTAAGTCCAACAACAAACTAGAATTTAAGGTACACCGCAAAAACACTCACAAAAATGACTACATACATTTCTACTCCCACCACCATAGCAAGATCAAAACAGGTATAATTATAGGCTTCTTCCTACGCGCCCTTAGAATATGTAGCCCCCAACACATAGATGAAGAAATAAAGTACATTTTTAATTCCCTAAAAACATTGCAATACCCCCACACATTTTATATTAAATGCCAAGAAAAAAGCCTTCCAAATATTCTCCAGAAACACCACACAAAAAAATCAAACTCCTAACACCTCTCTCATAGACAGACCCCTTCTCTTACCCACACATTCCAATAACACATCCATATGCAACACGCTTAACAAACTAGGCATTCCAACAGTACAAACCACATCTCAATCCATAAAACAAACATTAAACACATCCAGACATTTAAAAAAAAAACCCACATCCCATGCCGGCTTATATACTGTCCCATGCAATGACTGCCATCAATTTTACGTGGGAGAAACACAACGTGAATTAAAGAAAAGATTAAATGAACACAAAAGGGACATAAAAAACAACAACCCTCTCAGTGCACTTTTCTCCCATGCACTAGAACATGGTCATGCCTTCAAATTTGAACAAGCCGAAATCACAAAATACATCCACAACAAATCTCGGCGAAGATTTGTTGAACAAAAACTCTTGCCAGATCATAGATAACATTTATTTTCATCTCTAACCTTAATGATACTCTCCCACTTACTCACACCCATCCTTTTTCTCCACGAATCTTTACTTTCTCTAACTCATTCCGTTTTTCCCTCATATTTTTAACACTGCAGTCCGATGAAACTTTCTCATTTTCCAAATATTTCAAATATTTCATACCCTATCACAACAAATCTCCCCTCTCCCCCACCCATTCCCCCTCTCAACTACTTCTTTCGTACCTTCACTCTTCCATGCCCCTCTTCTTAAATCCCCTCATCTTCTCAAAACCCTCTCTAACTTTCGCCCATCCACCAAAATCACAGCCCCCCCTCCTTCTCTACCCACCTTCCATTTCTCTGCATACAGCCCCCCACACAAACATTCCAACTTACTTTTTCCCCTTCAGTCTTGACCGTAGCCACCTGTTCAATTACCTCCCTCCTCCCTTTACTCCACCCCTCCACTCCCTCACTCATTGCCATCATTTTCCAAATATTTCATACCCTATCACAACAAATCCCTCCTTCCCCCTCACCCATTCCCCCTCTCAACTACTTCTTTCGTACCTTCACTCTTCCATACCCTCCTTCTTATATCCCCTCATTTTCTCAAAACCCTCTCTAAGACCATAACTTTTGCCCATCCACCAAAATCACAGCCCCCTCCTTCTCTACCCACCCTCCTTTTCTCTGCATACACCCCCACACACAAACATTCCAACTTACTTTTTCCCCTTCATTCTTGACCGCAGCCATCTGTTCAAATACCTCCTTCCTCCCTCTCCTCCACTCCCTCTCTGCCATCCACATTATTCCTGCTCATCCCCCCACCTCTTTCTCTTACTACCAGCCACAGTAGTCCTTGCTCACCCCATCTTTCCACTTCTTCCCCACTCATTTTCATAAACATTCATTTTTCACTCCTCACCAAGTATGGACGTCCACCCAGTAGTGGCCATTATTTTCTTCCTTTTTCCCAATATGTCAACCCTACATGTGTTTGTACTTGCATGACATTTTTCTCTATATTATCATCCTGATGAAGTCTTATAAATAAAGACGAAACGTTGATGTACACATAAAAAACATCCATTTTTTGGTTTTCCTTTTTCATTTTCCCATATATATATATATATATATATATATATATATATATCTTTATTTACTTATTACAATATAAAAACGGTTAGTTTAATTCGGTTTATTTTTATTTATTCATTTCTATTTTTCAAAATATGCTTAACCTTAAATTGTAGTATATGTTACTTAATCTCTTCTCGGTCAGTGAAAGAGAAATCTTTCCAGACTGTGGCATCTCTTTGTCTACATAACTATTTGTCGATTTTACAATTCATTTCTTTATGGTTTATTTTTTATTTTTTACTAAGTGTTATGATACTATACTTATTCTTTTCACTCCTCGGTCAGTAAAGAAAAGATCCTTCTAGACTGTGGCAATTTTTTGTTTTCACTCATGAGATGGATTTGGTACTCCCCCCTCTCTCTCTTTATTTACTTACTACAATACACAAAATGGTTAATTTAATTCGGTTTATTTTTACTTATTCATTGTTTACGTTTCAAAATATGCTTCAAATTACAAATTTTTCTAGACTGTGTTTTTTTTTCGATTACTTTTCGAGCATATAATTTGTTTGTCTATTTAACTATTTGTCGATTTTACAATTAATTTCTACTGTTTTTTTTTGTTTTTTTAAAATTTTTTACGAAATGTTATGATACTATACTTATTCTTTTCTCTCCTATGTCAGTGAACAAGA
>OY744516.1:35239277-35274277 GCA_963556195.1 Sepiola atlantica | reverse complement strand
TTCGAGGTTATGGGATATTAGTAAGCAACATGGGTATTTGCTTGCAAGGGTGGAGAAACAGGTCATTTGGTGACCCCTTTCATTCCTGGATCAGGTCTTATAATTGAGAGTGACAGCTTTAGAGCCTATAAGTGTTTATTGCTTTTAATATTAATATTAGTAGTATTAATATCAGTAGTATTATTATCAACATATTATTATACATTAGCTGAGTTTAAAATTGTGAGGCAAACCCCAGTGAAGCTATGATGAAATGACACAGTGCATGCATGATCAGCTAAAACAAGGCTAAGTCAAGTGCTATATTCCCGTTTTTTCAGCCGATACTGAGGAGTTATAAAAAGAGGTGGTTTGCATTTGAGGGGCAGTTTTGTCTTTGGTACCGGTGCAGACTAGACCAGTGTAAAAAAGAGAAAAAGCAAAGGAAAGAAAGAGAAAGATAGTAAAAATAATTCAATCATAAAATAAATAATATTAATAAACTTTAAACCTTTTTCAATGTTCAATTTTTCTTGACATTTATAAGTATAGAGGGTCTGAATAAGGTATGGTTCGGTATGTTCCTAGGAAACCATCCTCCTAAGCATTAACAACTCCTTTAGGAGAGGAGTTTATTGCCGGACATCTGAGGCACTCTTACTGGGGAATGCTGATAGGTCTATTTTTGACAATTTTTGTACCCTTCCAGAGTGCCTCCTCAGGGGAACTGGATTTTACCCCACCCCCATCCACATTAAACTGACTTCATATCTAACTTTGCTGCAAGTAGGAAGAAGGTAAATATCCCAGCCGAGGGAATCTTTGGCATCATTCCAAAAACCAAGGAAGGGTCTCTCTTGGCTCTTGGCAGACGACATTAATTTTATATTTCTAAACCTAGATTATAAAACCCTTTTTATTTACCGAAGAATAAAAATGTAACATCACAGGAATTCATTTATAATACTAAAACTCTGATTATCTTGCTTACTTGATTACACATTGAATGTCTTGGATGATTGGAGGAAAGGCGAATGAGACAAGAAGTCAGGGAATGAGAAAATAGAGGGAGGGTATTATATTAGCAGCAACAGCGTAAGAGAAGCAAAATAAAAGGACAACGTAAATAATAGGCGAACCCGTCGTATAGTTGGTCAGTTAATATGGCAACAAGAGTGTTGATTAGATGACGGAAATATAGCTTTACTCAAACGCAACATTTGAAACAGTGTGTTTATTTTTTGTCGTAATTGACATCTACGAAGCTAACTCATGAAATATCTGTTAAATTGAAAGCAGAGAGTAATTTATTCTTCAACTCTCTGGATGTACTTTTAAAATATGTATTTATTCACCTTCAAAAGGTCACAAATGTATGCAGTAACGTTGGCTCAATGGGTTGTGTAGTATAGTTTTAAAATGATTGTATTTCAACTAATATTCTCATAGCATAACAAGTCAAGTAGTTTGGTTTTCATTCATTATTTTTAAAGTTCGACCCTGATATGGTACGCATGAGAGGGCACATATATTTTAGCTCAATCATATAATAGACTAGCGGTATTCACCTGGCATTGCCCGTATGGAGATATATTCCTAGCTAGAAGATTTCTTAGGAAAAATAATTTCAAATATCATGTTTACAATTTTTGCCTATAAAATAAAATTCAAATAACATTTTCAATATGAGGTCAAGTAATCAAAAAATACTTGTTGATGCTGCGTTTTATTAAAAATGAATTTCGTGTCTTTGTTATAATATATTTAAGTTATTTTATGGACCTAACAGATGATTACCCCTAGTGACCTTAGAATGAACATGTTCAAAGTCTTATTTTGAAAAAGAAATTCCTTCGCGAGTTAGGTATTTAAAAAATGAATGCGTTCAAAGTTTTTACCTAAAAATATATCCTGCTACTGTATAACCGTAAATGGATTTATCAAATACTGGATAATTTCGCTTTAAATCTTAAAAATACCAATAAAAAATGATTATTTAAATGTTAAGTCTTTTTTTAAATACATTCTTCAATGAGATGTTCTTTGTTTAATTTTTTTTTTTTTTTATTAAATGAAGAAAATCTATTAAAAAAAAAAGGATTTCGTTTCTTTATGTTCTAATATATTTCAGTTATTTTATGGAACTAATTGTCCCTAGTGACCCCAGATGGAATGCAGGGAAAATTTCAATGGTACCCTTAGATTCCTTGAAAAATGTAACCCTTATTGAAACTTATTTGAATGTTCTAACTGTTAATATATCGAGTTCTATAAGGCACAAACAAACATTGAATTTTATATATAAAACATATGTATGTACATATGTGTGTGTATATAAAGCCCTTTATTCCTAGTTCCCTCATCCCATTCTAACATATGATCCAAAGACATACACACATTGGATCATTCTACCGCTCCAGAAAGTATCTCATTCCTGACACAATCCTCCACCTGTATAAGAGCCAAATACATCATAAGATGGAGTAATGTTGCCACATCTAGGGAGGTGCTGCTCGGAGCGCCTTTCCTTCCTTGACAGAGTACAAAACCGTCTCTGAAATCTGGTGGACAATGTACTCTTTTCCTCCCTACTACCTCTTTCTCACAGAAGAGACGTCGCTAGTCTTTCTCTACTCTATCGTTATTTTCATGGCCGGTACTCGACTGAGCTTCAAATCAATCTTAGCAACAAAATTATTATCAATAATTTCCATTTCTGTCTCTGTATACCTAAAACTAAATGAAACTTCCATGAGCAAAGTTTATTCCCTAGAACTTAGTGTCTGTGGAACACGGTACCACGAGGCTGTTTCCCAACTGACTACAACATTGCTGCCTTCAAGCCCAACGTAAGATCACTCTATACTGCTTGGTATCTAGCTGCCGATTCGCTATTTACATTTAAAATTCCTCTATATTTACTAACTAATTGACTATGGCCGATGGATAAGATCCTCGACTACGAATCAGTGGCGATTTGTGATCAGAGTTCGCGCCCACCGACCATTGAGAATTAGTTCCTACACTGAAGATTGCGTTAGCATGAAACATCGATGTCTGTAGGTAATTAAAATATATTTATTTATAAATATTATTGTTGTATATATATATATATATATATATATATATATATATATATTATTAGTGCATGCTGAGGCAGACGGAGCTCTAATCACTAAAACCCTCCAGTTTATTAATAAATACACTACTGACATTCATTCAGCATAACAGGATAAGAGACGAAACAGACAGATATTAAAGCAGCAGAACATATCTATTTATTTGCTCAAAATAATGATTGAGACGATGGGCCATGTTTCTAAAAACAGAATTATTTTTTTTTACTTTACTTGAAGAGTTATAAGGTCAGGTGATTTTAAAAGGTCTAGAAATGTACTTTTCTTTCTAGTTTTCTGTTTAGATCTTGCTTATCTCCCCTTTCTCATTTGCTGGATAAGACATTATATAACACACAAACGAGTCAACTTAATAATGGTGTATATATATATATATATATATATGTCAACCCAATATGTGCACATACTTGCATGACATTTTTCTTTATATTATCATCCTGAAGAAGTCTTACAAATAAAGACGAAACGTTGATGTATACATTAAAAACATCCTTTTTGGTTTTTCCTTTTTCATCTCCCATATATATATATATATATATATATATATATATAAGTTATGAAAATATATTTATGGCAATTAAGCTACACAGAGGCTTTCGCGTTTCATCCCCTTAGGGAATCGTCAGGCTAAAATGCCTACCTAGCTCTACTCACTTATTGAGCACCATTAAAGTAAGTACTGAAAATCGATACATAATATATCTCCTTTTAACATTTTATGTGGATACATGAAATACTAATATATATATATATATATATATATATATATATATATATATATATATATATATATCACAGGCAGATGCTCATCATCTACGACTCATCAGTGTATCTAAATATAACAAGTGTATCAATGCTGAGATTTGAAACCTGAAATGGCCATCACATCCAAATGCAATTATCAGTCAAGTACCTAATTCACTGCGCTAACAAACTTCACCCATTGACAAGAGTGCTCTATGTACTCACTCTGTTTATACTATCATGTTATCGGTAACCTGAGAAATCTATTCTTTACAGAGAATTATTGCTTCATGCCAAGTGCAAACTGTCATTTCTTCTACAAGAGAGCTCAACATATAAATAGGGGACAAGATTGAGTAAAATCATTTTAGTTTTTGATTTGTATTTTTTGCACATTTTTAAACTTATACAGAAAAAGAAATAAGTTTTTCGTTGTAAGGTAGACAACTCCTATTATATTATTCAATTCAGAATATGAGTTATCCGCATATATATATATATATATATATATATATATATATATATATATGCCTCCATTTCCATTTTTCCCACATGACGAGAGTAGAGTAATTAGCAAATATACCCATCTCAGACACAATATTCTCAGGAAGGTCGTTTATGAAAATCAGAAACAATAAAGGTCCGAGGATCGATCCATGGGGTACACCTGCATTTATGTCATATTGTTTGGATGAACAGTCATTGAGGACAACCTGGATCTTTTTGGGGGATAGGAAGGATCTAATTATATTAAATATTCGTCCAGTAATACCATACAAATAAATTTTCATGAGAAGAATTTTATGCCAGACCTTGTCAAAGGCTTTGGATATATCAAGCGTTACCTCCCTAGATTCACCTGCTTTGTCCAGTGTATGGTATACGTTCAGAGATGACCGTTAGGACATCTGTAGTAGAACATGCTTGCCTAAATCCATACTGATGTTCAGAAAGAAGTTTATCATTAACGACATGTCGGACTATCGTTCAATTGATTTGTCAACTTAAATGCTATTTAGGTCCAACTTTTAAAATCTGACAATCTAACATTATATGTTAGATAAAAAAGATGGTCATCATGCTATTGTTCAAATTCCGAAAGTTATTTTGAAGTCTTTGTATTGGCAAATAGTAATGTAATTTTGGGCTAAAATTAAAGTTTATAGATTAACAAGATGACTTCACCAGATCGCAATCGCTTTTCAAAGTTCTCTACTTAAATTAATTGAAACAACACTTTTAAATAATAAACATTTCATTGTTGTAAACACGGAACAAAAAGTTTTGCATTTATTCATAGAGATAGATGAACATTAACATTTTGGTAATTTTGATACAAATTTATTTATTTTTTAAATATGACTGTAAAGAAAAGAAAAGAAAGAAGAAATCAATTTGTCTGTAGGGATAGTGAGTGAGGGTGTGTGGGGAGGGGGGATAGATCACAACTTGTTGAAAATCAAGTCAGTGCCTCCAAAGAATAAGCCAGAAAGGACCATAATATTTGTGCATTAACAACTGTCCTGCGATTATAACCAAGAAGGAGAACCACCATCAATTTCTGAATTCTATTGACTTGCTAAACATTTGTTCACGAAATAAAACAATATTCCTAAACAGAATATTTGTTATATAAAAATCAAAACAATCGTTGAATTAAAAAAACAATAACAATGTATAGTTAATTAATAAAGTATCTTTTTGCACAGCAATATGCAAATTAGTTAACAATACGATACTACTAATATCACATATACATAAGTAGTATATAAAACGGATAGAGTGCTTCTGCTGTATGAACTTGTACTGACTTGAAATAAGGTGTTTTGGTCTCACCGTTAGTGCGAGAAACGAGCCTCACGTTTGCATTTATTCATATAGAAGTCAATGCTTTTTTTGTTCCGAAACTAAAGGAAACTATTTCTTGGTTGAGCCACTATTCTAGAAAAGAACCTATTTATTAATTAATTTGAAGGACAAAATACGTTTTTGTTACTTCTCAATTTGTTTTATTTAAAGTTTTTTTAAAATTTGAAATAAGGTTATCGATTAAAATAAGAAATGCCAAAAAAAGTATAAAGTTAACAATGATAATAGAAAATGACTTCAAGATTATCTTCATGCAGAAAGTTAATGTCAAATTTTAAGATCGTGTTTTTTCTTTCCCTTTTTGTCTTTACTGATAAATAGCTTTGCTTTGTTAAGAGGAAAACGTCAGCATTTTGATGGCTTTTCAAAGGTATGTTCGAATGTTTGTCATTTGTTGTTGGTTTTGTTTTATGGCATATCAACCATTTTCAGGTTATATAATCTTGAATCCAGTTAAGTAAAAGTTACTATGCTTAAGAGTTCTTGATTAAAAATTAGTAGATGGGGAAAGTGTCAAAGATAGGCATACATTATTTTGTATTATGTTTGTCTGTATATCTGCTAATTACTTTGAAGCTTTTAGACCAAAGAATGCGAAATTTGGTAAGATGATTCTGTACTTGTACAGATTGTCATAAAATTGTCATATTTATCGTTTTCTTATAAAGGGATCTCAAGGAAGCATGAAACCGACACTGAAAATTGTTTTTTATCTTGAATTTCAATGAGGTTGTGTCAATATTTAAAATGCTAACATTTTGGGAATATTTATTAATTGATGTCTAATATCTATTGTTGAATTTTACAAAAATCAAAGATATCTGAATCTTCACAAAGGGTTTCCACCCCCTGTTATCCAATTTGCATAAAACTAAATTAAACTAACGACCATTGTGTTCCAAAATCCATAATGATTAGTTAATTTAGAAATGAATCCTGTACATACAAATATATAAACACTAGCAAAAAAAAATATCCGCCCTCCATAGCCTTCCTTACAGAAGAACAAAGAAACAATTTTCATTTGACATGTTAGTAATTTGGAGAAAAGCAACAAAGAGATTATTGTCATAGTGTTATTTAATATATTTCAATGTTGAGGAAATTTACTATGTATAAATATAATCACATTTTATTAATTAGGAATAAAAAACAAAAAGGTTATTTTATCTGGTCTTTTCGATATTCAAAGTGGAGGTATTTGATTTTGTATAAACATAAAAATGAAAATGAATTCCCCATTAAAAACGGGTTATATAATGAAATGAATAAACGAAAAAGCAGAATGTCAATTGGTTAAATAAAACAATTATATATTCCTGGGTAATTTGAAATGGTTACTTTCTGTTTTTTTTACCTTTATTATTAAAGACACAAAACTAAAACTTAATGAATCTTCTTTTTTGTGTAACTTCGAAAGATGAGAGTAGGGTGGGCTTTTTTAAAAATCTTTTTCATGGCAAATGTAATGGTTGTTATTATCATTATCATCTATTTAATTATTAAAAGAAAAACTTTGTTAGTCATTGTGTTCAATGCAGAGTTTATTTTTTAAAATAAATTATTCCAAAGTAATCTTAAGTTGCTGGTGTGTGTAAACTTATTCGATTTTCAAAATAATCTAACAAAAAGTTGTTAGTTTGAATGATAAACCTTTTTCATTAAATCGCTTTAATTAAGATTACTACTACTATTAATAATATTAATATTAACAAAACTATTGCATATATATAAGAAAATAGAACAGATTTACAAATAAATCATACAGAATATTTGTTTATAAAATAGGTATGCAAATTAAGTATAGCCATAGATGTGTTTGTGAGATTTCCAATCACTATATATAAGGTATTTGAAAATATTTTGCTGTATCGTTGAATTATATAAGCCTAAGGTTTTTTTTATGTAAATATAGTTTGGATAAATGGAAAATAAAACTTTTTCATTTATTCATTTAGATTTAACTTTATAATAGAGATTTGCATATATATATATATATATATATATATATATATATATATATATATATATATATATATATATATATATAAAATAAACATACATCTGTACATACGAACAAATATAAAACACACACAAACATACGCGCAATGAATTGTTTTTTATCCAGAGAAAGGAATTGGGCGTTTAATCAAATGATAATGATCCATTGAAGTAAGAATTTTGATTCCATTTCAATACAAATTAAAAACAATTTTCTTTTTGCGATTGTTTAAGTAATTTCCATTGTTGAAGTATAATAGTAAAACAATGGCTATTTGATGATTTAAAATTGGTGAGAAATCTGGGAATGTGAGAGAAGGAATGTAACTTGGGATTGATATTCAACTCTAACCTTAAGTAAAAACATCTTTTTACATATTTCAAAATATATTTAACTGTAAAATAGTGTGGTTCTCAAATTGACACACACAGACGAGTAATGCCATCCACATATAAATTGTGAGTATTATAGTAAAACTGTTTGTTATGCAGATTAGGAGGCAATCTGCAAAAATGCTATCCCTTTATATTCCAAGATGTATGCAGACTTTATTTTTAAAAGAAATTATTTCAAAGTAATGTAAGTTTTTGGTGTGTGTAAACTTAACATTCGAATTTCAAAATTTTTAATTCAAAATAAGGTAACCAAAAGTTATCATTTGGAATGTTAAACTTTTTTCATCAAATTACTTTAATTAATATTGTTAGTTATAACATTATTCTTAATATCAACAAAACTTTGAGTATATATAAGAAAATAGGAGAATTAAATTACAAATGAACCGTACAGAATATTAATTTATTTTTTTGAGTTTTCCGATCAGTATATAATAGCGTATTTGAAAATATTTTATCGTATCATAGTCTAAGGTGCTTTGATCTAAATATAGTTTGGATAAATAAATAAACACTTTTGAGTTTATTCATTTCGATATAGATAATTGCACTATTTTCTGTTCTACACTTTGTTTTACTTAGAACAACACAGGAATATTTGCTGGAATGAACATATGATGTCAATTAATGATTAGTATCATCTTAATGAGTATCATATCATCTTATTATAATGTCTATTTGGTGTCTGTAAACAAAACGATGTTACATTTCTCAAAAGATATCAAACCATATTTTCAATGATAAAGTAAAAGTGAAATATTGAGAATGATTGTTTTATTTTCATACTGCTGTCATTATCTACATATATACAAAGATTTCATTCAAATTAGATACTGATATTAGCAGGTATTATTATCATGTAATATTTATTATATATATGATATAACATATGCTACACTGCGCCCTCCCCCCAAAAAGGAGGTAATACTTCGTATAGTATCTGTTCTGTTGCAATGATAATAACGATAGAGTAGAGAAAGACTGGCAACTTCTCTTTTGTAGGGAAGAGAAGAGGAAATCCCCCACAAGATTTCAAAATCGATTTTGTACTGTTTGAAGACCCTGACAACAATGAGCATATAATGGGAAAAGATTTCATGACAACAGAACAGATACTATATTACCCCCCCCCCACACACACACACAAAAAGGGGGACAGTAATCCCTTGAAGGAAGATATCATGACAACAGAACAGATACTACATATTAGCCTCAACATTGAACATTGAAAGATAGTACATTAATTTGAAATAGTAGAGTAAACTGAATTGAGCGTTAAAAGATAGTGCTAGTATAGTTTCTTCTTAAGGCAGACATATACACAATCTCCATTAATATTAGACGTAGCATAGTGTGGTATTAATTAAAACCAAAGGTTTTAAAATCCAAAAAGCTTATGGGTTAGTTTGCTTTCGTTGCTACACTCTCCGTGTGCTGCTGCTGCTGCTTGTTATTGTTGTTGTCGTAGGTTTCTCACGAGACAGAAAAAAGAAAATGCAATTACCATTGTTAGTTCGTAAAAAACGTTTTGGTGACAGTTCATTCATGCATTAGTGGAGAGACTGCTACATGCCGTAGTGAGCTTACTGCTGATGTGTATGTGCATGTTTGCATTTGCTTGTTTACCTGGCTTTAACGTAAACCTGTTCATTTCTCCTTCTCTCCTGCTTTATCATTCCGGGTTTTCTGTCTTCTCACCTGTCTCTCTGTCAAACTATATCGCTTGCATCCTAATTTATGTCATACACATTTTTTGCATTAATTTCAATATGGATATTTTTGCAAATACAACTTACTTATCAAATTTCTAATGAAAAATATCCGACCTACTTTGAAAACTAATTTGTTTAGTAGATTCTAATTGACCATTGTCCATTGACTAAAGTCATGTAAACAATTCCAACACAAAATTGCGTTTCAATAATTATACTTTTTAGTGTTTCGAGCCCTTCGTCAGTAATTTATGATAAATTATTCGTCACCCCCTCATCGAAAAAGCAAATGAATATCAAAAACAAATCTATATCAAAAACAGACGTTTTCTGGCTTTAAAATTCTTAGCAAATCCTCATGTATTAAAAGATTGAGAGTTTTAGAAGTTATTTACATCCAACCATTTTATACATAGAGATTAAAACAACAATATATTGAAGCTGGTTTCTTTATAAAAAGATAAATAAACGAATACATAACTGAATACACAAATAGGGCAAAGGAGCGATGACGTCACTGTATGATGACTCAGCAATAATCCGGTTGCTTTTATTGGTATTCGTTTGAATAAAATCCCTGGAGCTTGGGAGGGGGTTGTTTACGTATATCATTTCATAGTCAGCGTTCCGAAACACTCATAGAAATGAGAAGCAGGTAAAGATTGCTGTCCGTTTCTTATCACGTAGTCCACTATTTCTTGTATCTTCATTTGACTCAAAAAGTTGAAATCCTTTACTCATTGTCGTTGGGGCCTTCATAGAGTACAAAATCAACTTCGAAATCTTCTGGGAGATTTCCTCTTTTCTTCCCTACAGAAGAGAAATTGCTAGTCTTACTTTACTCTATCGTTATTTTCATGGTAGGTGCTCGACTGAGCTCCAATTCTATGGTTTTCTCCTGTAAAACATTCACAACAAAGACTTGTCCAGCTAAAACCACTGTCAATAATTTTTCTTTTTTCCTCTGTGTACCTAAAACTAAACGGAACTTTCATGAGCAAAGTTTCTTTCCAAGAACTTCCCGGCTGTGGAACACAATACCACGGGGCTGCTTTCCAGCTGATTACAACATGGTCATTTTGAAGTCCAATGTTAACAAGCTCTTGTTGAGCTTTCCTTGTAAATAATCCTAATTCTGCTTAGTTTCAACCATCGACAAACTCATTAATCCTTATCCTCGAGTGGTCTTTGGGCCTTGATAAGGAGTGACTCATTAGTACAGGAAAGAGAACAAAAGGAAACATGTTCTTGATAGTCTGTAGTCAAAAACACTCGGCGCTGATGTTAGTTTATAAGAAGGTTTATTAAATTAAATAACTTTAAGATACTTTAAATAATTAAGCAGGTAAGTAGAAAAGTAATTTTTATTACCTTTGGTAACAGTTATACGTTTGACTATTGGGTTTTTTCACACCTTTTTTCTCTGTTGAAAATTCTAGACAATCGCCAATAATTTTAAACATGTTGGGAATAACGTGTGTTTGCATGTGTGGGCGTCTAGAGGGTAAATTCGTGTAAAAAATGGCACAGGTAAAAATAGAACTGGAAAATGGCACAGTAAGAATGGCATAGAAAAAATGGCACTAATGGATGAATAGGAAAAATAGCACAAGGGAAAATATAAATGAAAATCCCACAATGAGTGAGGGAGATACAAAGACTTTAACATGTGGACTGCCATGTCAGATAGAGAGAGAGAGAGATAGATAGCTTGTATCGCATTTCACCTAGCTACATTATTACCCCCACCCACATCGGGGATGCGCCTTTTACATGTTCGCTCTGCTTGAAGTGTCACCAGGAAAAGACCAAATTCTCTTTCCCCCTTCCCCTGGAAATCACATTCTTTTGCTGACTTTCGTTAAATAAAGGTTAAATTCTGACCTTCCATCCATCAATCACTTCTCCATTCAACTTTGTTATGTAAAAGTAGGAGGAGGATGTCAGAGTTGTAGTCAGAGTACTAAAAGACTTAGAAAAAAAAAAAGTAAAACTTACAGCGTTTGTAGCATCGGCTGCCAGTCGTGCTGCATATCGTGCTATCAACCTGTGTTCATCGTCAAATCGTGTGGTATCAATACTGGCATTAAGTTTGCTTGGACTGCAAAGAAAAACAAAAAGATAACATAAGAAACATTATGCGATATCAATATTACAATGCATATTTCTTTTTTTGTCAATGTGGTCATAATATTCATCGTTGTACATCCAATGAGTTAGAGAAGTAGAAAACCACTCGGAGAGCATGGACAACAATCTTCCTAGAGACTTAAACAAAATATCCGGTTTGCAGACTTATAATTACTTAAGTAGTAGATAGGCTCTTCCTACTACCCGGCTTGCACCCCTTCTTTATCTATAAGTCAGGTGCAGAGGTAGTTACAATCACAGGGAAACTTCAAAGACTCTCAGTACTTAACTCTGTTTCCTGACAGTGAATTCTGCTCCACCCTCTATCTCTCTTTCACTTTATCTGGACAACATAGGGACACTTGTTTGTCACTCAGTTTCACATGACTAGTCTGGGCCGCTTTTGTTCTAACAGATTTAAGTTACAGGTTTAACAGCTTGTCTGACTGCTGTTTCCGACTGGTAGTACAGGGGCACTAACTCTTAGGTAATGCTAAGAGCGGCTGCTCTATCAACAGTTGTATAATATCGGGATAACCTTTGTGCCATGTCATACATGACAAAGGATCTTGCACTTATTTCTGGTTGGCATTCCTGAGGCCACAACCCCTTAGATACATATTTGGCTGATATTTTACTTGTGTGCACTCTGTTTTTGACATCCAACAAACACCCATATTGTCCAACCCCCCTCTATCAAAACAAACAACATGCAGAGATTTAAATGTAATGTGAACAAATATCTTGCTACCCAAGTCTCCACTTAGGTTGCCCCCCCACCCTATAAATCTGGTCCCTATCATAGTAGCCCCTTATACTTCAGTGGCAATATGCCTTGCTTGAGGGTGAACAAATAAGAAAAAAAAAAAACACAACTAATTTGCAAACTATTTTAAAATAGTAGCCAATAACAGACTGTCAGATGTTCTATCTTGAGATACAATGGATACCCCCTGAAGACATGGCTGCCTAATGAAGAGTTTGTAGTGAAGCAAGAGTTGTTCGAGTCCAGTGAAAAAAATAAAAGAATACCAGAGGCAATGCTGAGATAAATGGAGAAAATCTGGCATTATTTCAGAGTTTTCTTTCTCCTAGACTAGTTGTCTTACCAAGGCTTCTAATTGTTAAATGCGTCCGCACAATTTTATAAGAGGTTCGGTCGGTTGATGACGTTTAAGTTTGAAACTGCATTTTTATCAGATAGAATGAAATCAGATGTCTCCCTACAACCTCTTTCGCATAGAAGAGACGTTGCTAGTCTTTCTCTACTCTATCATTATTTTCATCGCAGGTGCTCGACTGAGCTCCAATCTATGGTCCCTCCCCGTAAAACATAACAAAAACTCGTCTAGCTACAACGACTGTCAATAATTTTCTTTTCTCCCTTTGTGTGCCCAAAACTAAACGGAACTTTCATGAGTAAAGTTTCTTTCCTAGATCTGCTCGTCTGTGAAACACGGTACCATGGGGCTGCTTTCCGTCTAACTACAACATTGCTGCCTTCAAGTCCAATGTGAACAAATTTGTGTTGAGCCGTCCTCTTAAATAATCAATTCTGACCAGTCTACAACCATCGTTACTAATCTTTTCGATGCTTCATTAACCTTATCCTACAGTGGCCTTTGATAAGCGCTAACTCTATATAAATATCTCTATAAGAGTTTCTGTCCATCAGTTCTTCCACCTGTCACATGTAAGTTTGAAATCGCGCAGATTGCATAGACATATTTTTTTTAAATATTGAACATATGTCAGCTAGTAATCTAGCTTGACGGTTAGTATTTTATAAAAATCATAAATTCTGTATTAGTGGCGCCATCTATATGTAAGGCCCGGGACTTATTGAGTGATCTGCTATGTACAGATTGCACTCTTAAACTAATTAATCAATTAGTATGCATTTTGGAACACAGCTGCTAGGTGCAAAGAGTCATAGTGTGGGCTGTATGTAGTTTCATTTCGTTTTATGCAAAGTGGGTAAAAAGTGGATGGAAGCTTTTGTGAAAATTCAGATAACTTGGGTTTGTGAAATTTCAACAATAGGCATTAGACATCAGTACATATACATATTCCTTGTGATCGTTACAGTTAGATATATAGGTGCTCACCTGCGTGATGTTGGACCACTCTCAACTGACGACAGGTCGATGGAATGACTCCGTGCATCTTGAAGATCGTTGTGAACCATTACTGGTGTAGGTGGCCTGTAAAGAAATTATAAAAAGACCAAAATTATAATGACATTTTCTCATCAGTGTAAATATGAATTCTAGACATTTCCGATAGCTTTCATCCAAATCACAAAATGATGCAAACCGGAACGAAACACATTATTGAGTAAATTATGGTTTGATTTTGGATTTCCTTAACAGACTCAATCTCAATATTATGATTATTTTTTTAATATATCTAAAGTAATCTACACTATATCTGCTGGGCTTAACAGAGTCCTCCAAAAAGGAGCGTTCTCTTTTTTGCTGGAGCGAAGAAAAGGAGGACTCCTTTTTATATTCAGCCGGAGTGGAGCGTGAGCAATTCTATTTGGAGCTAAAGAGTGTGATTTTGTCATTCTGTGCTCCTCACTCCCAAATTATTTGATTTCTTTTCATAACATTAAACAATAAAAAGAAAAAAGTTTGAACTAAACTCTGAGGTTTCTTTTTTATATAACTGTAGTAAATGTATATAAGAAAGAGAGAGAGTGGGAGGCAAGTCACTCTAAGAAAGCTTTTGAAGTCATTTTCATTAAGATTTGAACTTTTTTCATATTTATTACAAGTATTTCTTATTATTCCTATTTACTTGCCTCCCCACGAGGGCAAAGTTAGACACAAAGTCGGTTTTTAATGTGGGGAAAATCCATCTCCCAAAAATGGGCACTCTGGATTCGAATAAAAATTAAAATTGCCTCAGTCTAGAAGGATTTCTTCACTGACAAAAGACAGAATAGACTTGTGGTGGACGAGAAGTGATCCGAGCGAACACCAAAAAGCAAATGTCTTGAATTGCTACCCTCTTTCTTTCCCTGCTTCGTTGAGATACGCTCTCCTCTTTGAACCCTTGCTTTTTGGAATTGAAGAGGAGAGCGTATCCCAACGAAGCAGGGAAAGAAAGAGGGTAGCAATTCAAGACATTTGCTTTTTGGCGTTTGTTCGGATCGCATCTCAGTTCATAACAGACTAAGTGTAGCATCAGATACTACACTAACCAAAAGGCCAAGGAACATATTGTTGAATAAATAAAAATACCAAATTTTACTACTAGTTTATACCTCCTTGAGTAGTGACGGTACAGTACGTGGGAAAAAATACACTACTTACTATTAGCATGAAAGAGTAAGTAACTACGATGAATGTATTTATATATTGTTTTTATTGGCAAAAAATATTAGAAATTATGTTTTTAAGCAAAAATAATTAACTTTGCACTAATGCCGAATACCTTTTACGTCTACTTTTTTGTGGATTATCAAAAAAAGAAGAAGAAAAGTCTAAAAAATATTTATGTAATGTTTTTTTTTATGTTATGTTGATTTCTTTGAATTTATAAAACATGTAAAAAAATCCTTTAGATTTACATGAAATTCAAACTTGGGTATTGACATTGTGAAAACTACTGCCTTAGTAATGTGTACTCTGCCTATTCCTTTTCTGTCAACCAATCACGTGTTTCTATTTATGTACGAACACCAGAACTTTTTAATAGTATAGAGATCTGATGTCATCTATACTATATTTTTCCGTTTCTCTGTCTCTCTCTCTTATAAATTAAAAATTATAGAAATAAAAAATTTAAAAAAGAATAAAAATGGTAATATGGGTTTCAGGTCTGAGCAGGAATACATAGGGCTCCTCATTCACTCCTGGCTAACACTGGATGCGCCTACTATGCAATAATTATGATTGGACCAGGTGTAAATTCGGCACCCCGATCATGGCACTAACTGAAAGGAATGGGTTTAACCAGACACCATATTTGATGTCTTGACATGCCATGCTTCTCTAAATGTAAACACAGCATAGAGAACCCTGGTTCTTGTCAGATTGTTATTATTGTGGTTGCAATTGTATTTCAGCTTTAGTATAGCCACATCTTCTTTCAGAAAGTTCATGTGATGAGAAAGTTCTTTGCCTACAGTGTTGAGTTTGAGACACGATATATGCATCATTTTGACCATGTGTGTCTAACTATCCTGTTATAGTAAGAACTTCTGGATGAAAAAAAAACATACACCAAGATCAGTTATTACCACAGAAAATGGCCATAGCAGGTATGAGAGGATGGAAAGATCGAGGTGGGAAGGCATCATTCAGATCTCCACTAGAAGGTACTGGAATACTGGTGAGCTCATTATAACACAAATTTCAGAGAAAGCCATCGATCGTTATTAGTGAAGTCTCAATGGTAAACGGCTGGTGCGAGAACACAAAGTGAGTTTCAATAGTGATCGAAACAAGTGGTGAAGACCGGAAATCTGGAGAGACTTGTTGTCATTCGAACTCCAAAGAACACTTGTTGCATTATAGCTTACTGAAGGATGTATAAAGCCGTTCTCGTTGCTGCCACCATCGTCATTGTGAACCCAGGTTCTTTTCATTTGTTGGCACAAAACCACATGGACACCAATATTCAAGATTTATTTAAAAGGAGAATCACAGAAACAGGTTGCCTTCATATGCGTGAGAAAAAGATAGTCTGTCTTGCTACACCAGCAACCTGCGTGCGCTGCCCCCTCCCTTCTTGGGGAGAGACTCGAGATACGGCTTCTCTGTTTGAAATCTCGCCGGCTAAGAGAGAGAGAGAGAGAGAGAGAGAGAGAGAGAGAGACAGCTTAGGCCGGAAATCGCATTCTTTGCAACTTCTGCCTGGTGTCACTCTCTGATCACTTGACCTCTAAACTTTTCCACTCAAACACGAGTCCTATTATATAACACACTGCTTGTTTTTTTTCCATGTGAGCAATCATGTGCAATGACTCGTGAGTAAGAAATATTAATAAACATTATTAAGTGGTTCTTCCTTACAAATAATCGAACCAAATGATTGGTGATGGGTCACGTAATATGAGTAAAGAGATCAAATTAATTTAATTAGATTTGCAAATGGTTTGTTTTTTGTTTTTCTTTATTCGAGTGAATCTCAAATTTAATTTTGGAGAAAAATATTAATTTCCTACAAAGAGTAGTAGTGGAAGGAAGGAAGAGACGTAGGAGGAGGAGGAGGGGGTGAAGTTATGAGTGGATTAGAAGTAGGGCGAGTGCGTGCAAAGAAACAAGAGTCAAAGAAAGATGAATATAATTATGAGAAATAAACAGGAATTAGCCAGACAGAAAATGAATTTGTTGATGGAGATTTGTTGATGGAGGTGTAGATCAATTGCCTTTTTAAAACTTTATATTTTCTATAGTGGCCAAGAAATGTCGTAATTGAAGTTATTATCAAAAATCAAAAAAATAATTAATTTTCTTCAACTGGTTATACGGATAATAAAAAAATTTTCTTAGTATTTACAGTGCGATGGAAGAAAAAAGTCTACAATTGTATAATTATATAAGAGAACAGAAAAAACATTTATATATTTAAAAATGTACACTTGTTTGAAAGATATTTTGAGTGATTAAATTATTTGTGAGAAAAGTTAAAAGTTCTTGTGTTTGTAGAAAGTTCGAAGTGTGGAAGAAGACACGAGTGTTAGAAGGGCGTAATAAATACATCATCATCATCATCATCATCATCATCATCATCATCATCATCATCATCATCATCATCATCATCATCATCATCATATTTGATTTAATGTCCGTTTTACATGCTATCATGCGTTAGACGGCTTTTATCTCTGATCAGGTCTTTATTTATCCTTCTTTCTCTCGTCCATCCTTATCACTTCCTTCCACGTTTTCCTTGGCTTTCCTTTGCCAACGGACCCTACTACTTCAACTGCTCTACATCTACTAACCCAAGAACTCTCATCCATTCTTTCAACATAACTATACCATCGAAGTCGCCTGTTCTGCACACATCTTCCTATACTGCATTAAGACTCACATTACACCTCTATCATATCATTCTCATATCATTTCTCTCCATGCAACGCATATCCTCAACTCCTCAAAATTATAATAAAAATTTATTTACTCTGTTCCACACACAGTTATGTTGCCATTTGAATCTTAACAGCTATGAAAAGAAACCCAAATAATTTTTTTTTTGGCTAATTTAATTTCTTTTACTTTGCTACACAAAGTGCCAAAATTATTACCAGTGTCTTGAAGATTAGATGGCACAAGGCCATGTTACAATACGAAAAATCAAGTGTTTCCTAAATATAAAAAAAGAAAAAAAACAAAACTTGTACAGGTTTAAAAGATAGAATTATCACCATTTGTCTTGACTGATTATATTTTGCTATAAACAATCCTCAGGGTACAGTGATGTATAATTGATGTGGATTTTAGGTCTGCATTGAATGAGGAAAATATGAAAAACAGACAATTTTGGTCTTACTTGGCTTTTTGGCTAAGATCAAAGTGTAACACCGGGGAGGGGAACAAAAGAACAATTTTTTTTTGTTTTTTCCCCACTCCTCGTGCTATTCCAATTAATTTTTGTACATAAATACAATTTTGAAAAATAAAATTTCCAACAAATTTGGAGATGTTTTAAGCAGGACGGCCCCTAGAGTAAATGTAGTATTGTGGTGACTGAGATGATTCTAGTTAAGAATAGGATAGACATTTTTATTACATTTTATATTGGGACTCACGCTAACTTTGACCATGACACTAAACCCTAACTCTACTGCTAACCCTAAACCCCACTTTGACCATAACCCTAACGACGGAGTCAAAGTTAGCACAGGTCCCAATGTAAAAAAGCACCAACATTTTTATCACTTTAGACCAAGGATGATCAACACTTTTGATGGCCTTGTAATTTTCTGCAGATAGATATTTCAAAGTGTAGTAACTGTTTTGGTACAACACTTCATCTTCTCTGTCTTCGGTCAGTGAAGGAGAAATCCTTCTAGACTGAGGTATGTTTTCTTTTTTTTTTTTTCCCAATCCAGAGTACCCCTTTTTGGACAACTGGATTTTCCCCATATTAAAAACTGACTTTGTATCTAACTCTGCCCTCGTGAGGAGGCAAGTAGGGACAATTTTTGTCTTATATATAATAGAACATTTAAAAGTTCCATAGACAAAAACAACAAAAGGATATCCTTGACTCAACCTGGTGGCACCTTAGTTTTTCAAAACACCCACTCACCCCAAGAATGATTCCTCAGCCAAGATCTTGTCCTGCGAAACAAGTCACCAATTCCAAAAGTCAACAAGTTAAAGAAATGTCAACTATGCATTTCAATTGATAGAAAACATGGATGAAAAGACAGCCAACGCCAGACATTTCCAATAACAATGCAGCCATCACTTCAATCGGATGCTCTTTCTTCAACAGAAATGGTAGCCATAGTGACAGTTGCTAAAGTTAATTGGTATAGCATTAGCCACATGCAGAAAATGTTCTTGAAAATAGTCATCATTTTCTTGGTTTCGATTCAAACATGGGAAGCAGAAATTAAGGCGGAGGCGAGTGTGTATGGAATTCTTGTGTAAACGTTTTGGGATGAAGAGTTCCATTATTATTTACATTATTTAACTGTAAACTATTATCCTTTATTAACGTTGATGGTTATATTTAGACTATGTTTCGACTAGTGTCCTTGACCTTCTTCAGGTGTATTATTCATGTAGTAGAAGTCAAAATCCGGACAAGTGCATTATACACCAACGCTTGCCCATTCACAGCTGTTAGCTTTTATCTTAATCAAGGTGACAGCAATTTGTGTGATGAGCAACTAATTTTTTCATAAAGATTCTCAATAATATGAAATCCGTTTGCACTTTTCTTTTTTGCTTCTGCTTACAGATGGTGCATACTTGTGTGGTAGTCACTTATCATCATAGTTCTATGCCTTCTGTTGTTGCAAGTTTTCCCCTTTTCATCTCTAGTAGTGCACACTCTTCCATTCCAATTGATTCACAGCAATATTTTTTTAAAATATGATTGTTGTTGGTTATCTATGTACGTTGATGTTTCTCACTTAAACACAGCTTAAAACAGTTTATTGAATGTGTCTTTATCTGTTTATTTGAAATGTGTATGTGTACTGTGAATGCAAGATTAAGACATAACTGTATATATATATATATATATATATATTGCATATTGATTATGCATACGTGTGTTAAGTATTTATTTATGTATTGGTTTTGTGTATGTGTACTGAAAATACAAAATTAAGAAGGACCTGTATTTGTATTGCATATATAATATGACCTGTCCCTGTATTTATTATTCATATGCATCTTAAATATTCATTTGTGTATTGGGTATCTGTATGTGTATTATATATTGATTATGCATATCTGACTTAAATATTCATTGCTAAATTGGATATGTGTACTGAAAATGCAAGATTTAGAAGAATTTGTATGTGTATTGCATATTTAATGTGATCTGTCTGTATATTGATTATGCATACTGTTAGATGAACACATGCCACCTAAATATACTTTTAAATATTTTATATTTAAAAGGAAATCCAATATTTTTATATTTAAATAGAAATAACTCTTGTACCCTAAAGTTATCTCCCTGGCCAAGAAACATTTGGAAGCATCGGTTATCTGCCCCTAGATTTGACCAGAAGAAAATCAAAGAAGAAAAATTTAAATGAAGGAACGCTTACCAAAAACAATTAAAATCTCCTCATTATCATAGTAATTCTTTCAGTTGTAAATTGTTAATAAATCATTTATTATTGTTGATTTTGATAGAATCGTTTTCACCCATTTATTTCTTCATATTTGTGTCTTACCACTAACACAACCCACCTTACAACACATACATACCTTAAATATTCATTTATGTATGTGTATTGAAAATCCAAGATTAAAAAGTAGCCGTATGTGTATAGCATAGTCAGTATGATCTGTATGTGTACTATATATTGATTATGCATATGTGTCTTAAATATTTATTTAGATATTGTGTATTGTACTGAAAATGTGAGATTATGAAAGACTTGTATGTGTATTGCATATTCAATATGATTAGTATGTGTATTGATCATGTATATGTACCTTAAATAATGTGTATTGAGTATGCGCATGTGAACCTTATAAGAAAGGGATTCTAAAGTAAGGGAAATATTGATTCAGTCGGATTTTTTCTTCTCATTAAAATAATTAGTTTAGCTTTATTTGTTGCTTTTTCTTCTCCCAATTTTTTTATTTTTTTTATGGAAATCGCTCCAGACAAGGCATGAAGCCACTTGATGTAAGGAGCTAAAAAGAACGAAAGATGATTATCGCAAAGACAGAAATTGCCTATTGATCTTAGTCTTGAAAAGACCAAGAAAATTGTCTGATTTATTCCCTGCTTCCTTTGTTCCAGCTCGTTTGACGCGTTGGTTTATAAGAGGAAAAAGTCATCAGGAAGAGAGTTCCACAAGCCTGCAGTTTTTGGAAAGAAGCTACTGGAATAGGAAGCTGTATTACAATGAGGTATCAAAACAGCGAATTTATGGAGACCACTAGACCAACGAGTCAAACGAGCTGGAACAAATGAAGCAGGGAATAAATCAGACAATTTCGAAGAACACATGTGATAATAGTATTTATAAAAGTAATTAAGGAGATGAAATTGGGTTCATGAAAATGGATGTGCCTTTTCGATGATAAACGATTAAATGGTTCCAAAATTATTGATTGCTTTTTCTGTGAAAGGAAATCTAGTCTGAAATGTTGCAAACAAAACTCTTTGTAAATCGAGTTTATGTACTAGATGAAGGACATTCGTCAGGTAATAGTCATCATTTTTTCATATTCAGTTTAGCATCCGTTTTACATGCCGGCATGTGTTGGATGGCTTTTAGAAATTGACTTCCAAATTAACCTATCTCTGCACAGGTCTTTATTTTACCTCACTTTCTCTCAAATTCATCCTTATCACTTCCCACTTTGTTTTCCTTGGCTTTCCCCTTCCAACTGACCATTCTATCTCAACTGTTCTACATCTAACCCAAGAACTCTCACCCATTCTTTCAATGTGATCAAACAAACTTCTGCATACATCTTCCTATACTGTCCAGATTTAATTTTCCTCTGAGATCATCAGATCTAAGTCTGTCTTGAGGACTTACATTACACATCCATCATATCATTCTCATATCATTTCTCTCCATGCAATGCATGTCCTAAACCCTTAATGGCCAAGTTTCACTTCCATACATCATCATATCATCGTATACATGCCTGAAAAAACTCTTCCCTTGGTCGACAGTGGTAACAATCTGTTGGTTAATAAAGGCAGAAGTTCCCTGAACTTACTCCTAACTCTTACAACCACACCAGCACCAGCTTGTGGTTCAATGGTATCAAGGTAAAAAATTTTTTGAACAACCGTAATAGCCTCACCATCAAAATATACTTTCTCCACATCTGAGTTCTCATCCGCCTTCATTGTCTTACACTTCTTGCACACACACTGATTATCCTATTTCAACCTACTTGTAATTCCACTGTACTTCTTGTGTACCCAATGCTTACAAGTACCACAAAAAATTGAATTATTCCAACGCCCTTTCCACAAACTGAGCAGGTGGACTTTCTTCTTTCTAACAGTACATTTATTTAACCATAACTATGCATATTCATTTTTCCCTTAGCGAAGAGTTGCTTCAAGGGAGGGGGGGGCACACAAAGGGTATAAAAGCCTTATTTAGCAAGATCTTACATTATTATGTTTATGTCACTAATATTTAAAACTGAAACTGATATCTCACTTCAAATCTCTCTGTCACATAATTAAATCAACCAATCAGATCCATCTACCCTTGTATTGAGTGATAGGTGTACTCATGGTCAAATTCTATCATCAAACTTAAGTAATCTATGCATTTTATATCTGCACCTGGCCCAAAAAGTATATTGTCCACAAGTAACAATAACTTCCAGTCTCATACTAAGATATAACTAATTTAGCTTTTTTTTTCAGATCTACCTAATTTTAAAATTTTCAGATATACCAAATTTACAAATTTTCAGATATACCAAATTAAAAATTTTTCAGATATACCAAATTAAAAAGTTTTCAGATATACCAAATTAAAAATTTTTCAGATATGCCAAATTAAAAAATTTTCAGATATACCAAATTAAAAATTTTTCAGATATACCAAATTAAAAATTTTTCAGATATACCAAATTTAAAAATTTTCAGATATACTTAGTTTCAATTTTTTTAGATATACCAAATTTTCTCATTTTAGATGTATGTAATTTTTTAATTTTCAAATATACCTAACTCAAATATTTTTTTCAGATATACATAACTTTAAAATTTAATTTTTTTTTCAGATATTCTAATTTAGAATTTCAGCAAGGATTCAGACTTGTTCAAATGCATCAATTCAACAAAAGAGCTGAAAATTGTAAAATCTTTGCCAATTTTTCCTCGGGCATTATATTTTAAGACAAAGCAACAAGAGTTTTCTTGATTGTTTTGTGTTTCGCGTGTTGCAACGGATATTGATTACATCAAATTCCAGAAATTCCAGAAATTCTTAAATGAAAGCAAAACACAAGAAAAAGACATATAAAAGATTGGTATGTTTTAGACATCAAAAGCACACTGTCACAATTCTTTTTATCTTTCTTTGTTATAGATAAAAAAAACACACAGAAAGTAAAAAAGATAAAAATCTTTTAAAATGATTTAAAAGTCATAATCAATATATTTGTAGTTTCTTTATGATTTTTCAATCACTACGAAGTGATGCCAGTCGCGGGCACAAAATAGCTGTTTATGTTATCTATCTGAGGTTTTTCAGGTCACCGCTGTGCTTGACCCCTCAATATTGTTTGCTACACAAATGCTTTCAACGTAAAGGCCAGTGTCGGTGCTTAGGATCCCCTCCTTTCTGAATCTATCATAAAGAGGACGTACTAGTGGAATACAACTGCTTTTGGTCTAGAAGGATTTCGCCTTCACTAACCGAGGACAGAAAAGTTGAAGTGTAGTATCAGAATAGATACTACACTTTGCCCCTAGTCAAAAACCAGACTCTCTTTAAAAACTGAACCAGGTGTTACGACCTGAAGTTGAACCCATATACTCCTCCCACCCTTTCTATCTACTCCCCCTCCCCCTCTCTCTCTTATTCTCTCTCTCTCTTTAAACCACTTTGAATACAAATCAACATTTTACTTTTTATTTTCGGAATTTCTTAGATGAACTTTGATTAATTTGTTTTACTTGAATTATTGGAACTACTATTCGCATCTGGGTTGTTATGTTCACAACTTTTCGGCCGATGTAACCACCGACCTTCTTCAGGTGTGCGATCCACACGTTGACCAACAATTAGTTGTGATATTCTTCTGAAAATTTAAAGTTCAATCCTTACCTCAGACGATAACAACTAAGAATAACAGATTAACATGTCTGATTGCATGAGAACAATCTACTCCTGTTAGATGAAACAAAGTGTTCAGTAGAAAATACCCTCTAGATTCCTGAGCTTGACATAAAGATTTCAAAGTCTGACTATTAGGTTCGAAAAGATGCACCAGAAAAAGGTCGAAGGTTATATATATATAATAATAGTCCAAAATAATACAAATGTTAGTTTTTTTAAGCAACAAACACAACGAATTATCCAATTTTAATGAAGTTTTCAGCATTTTACTTTATAATTTATAAGGAATGATTATTAATGATAAACCTTAATGGAAAATATGTTTCAGCTTACATACAGCTTTTATGCGAGTGAGTTGCTTAACTAGAAGAAGAAAAAAACAATTCCATACACATCAATGGTTATTCTTTGAATAGATAATTGTAGTTGAACAAAAATATTAAAAAATTCTTAACTAAGAACATATGAAAAATATCTTCCTAAGATATTTTTTTTTAACTAAAAACACATAGAATAATATTTCTTTAATATAAATCTTTTTTTTTTAACTGAGAATACTTGGAAAATATGTCCCCAATATAAATGTTTTCTTTTTAATCGATAACAGATGGAATATATTGTTCTAATATGCTTTTTTTCAAACTAAGAACACATGGGAAACATTCCTCCAAAATAAATGTTTTTTTTTTAAACCGAGGACACAGAAAATAATCCTCTAATATAAATGTTTTTAAACTAAAAACACATGCAAAATAATCCTCCATTATAATTGTTTTTTAAACCGAGAACACTTGGAAAAATATTTCTCGAACATAAGAAAGGGGTAATATCCCCCAAAATTTGTGATATTCCAGCTTCACACATATGATTCTAGTGATTAAAGAGAAATCTGGAAGCAAGTAAAATTTAATTATAAAAAAAAAAATTTGAATCGCTTTTTTATTTAGTTTTCCTTCTTACAACCCGGTATATTTCCGCATTTTTCTATAAATGATCTATATTTTTTTGTTATTTTTAACGAAGAACACATGCAAAATATTCCTCTAATATAAATGGGTTTTTTTTTAACCCAGATCACTTGGAAACATTCCTCTAATATTAATGTTCGTTTAAAACTAAGACCACATGGAAACTATATCCCCAATGTTATTTTAAATATGGTTTTAATTCTTATAAGCGTCTTTATATAATTGTTTCCCACATTTTAAGTAAGGAGTAAAAAAGTAAAACTGTTATGCCCCCAGAGTACTCTTTAAACCATGCTCTCTCCCTAACAGGATTCATAGATGACTTAGCAAAGGGACATCTGTAATCATTAGATTATAGTTACAAGCACTTGTACAACACAAATACCACTATCTGAGCCTCCATGATTATAACCCGATGACATGCCAAGGCAAGATAACCAGTAATCACTTTGATCATAGGTTTTACCAGTTTTCTTCTCTGAGATGGGTTGGTATGAAATCTGACTGAAGAGCCCTATGTACTCCGGCTTTGAAATCCAAGTGATCCTCTCTGAGACAGAGTTTAATTATTCACTATGAGAAAGCAAACACTTGAACCTTAAAAAAACATAGTATATGGGACAAACGTTCAAATCTGATTTGCATAATTAAATGCTTACAAAGATTATTATTAGACTTGACTAGTGGTCAGGAGAGATGGAGAGAAATTATAATCAGACTTTTATATTAAGAACTGGCTCAGATATCCTATAATTATAGGTTACTAGCAAATACATGCTCCCTCCGGTCGCATATTTTTGCTAGGCTGCCACATCAGAAATGAATGCTGACGTGTAAACTGATGGAGCCTCAGTCATATTTCTTGGATGGTTAGACGTTGATATTCTTTATTTATGACCAAAAATATTTGTAGATGTAAATAAATAAATAAAAAAATTTTGACCCCACCTCGATTTTTGTATTACCCTTCCCCATAAATAGAAATATTTTTAGTTTAAAAAATAAAGAAAATTTTTTTTTGCCCCCCCCCCCCCCCCCTCAAATTTTTTATTTACCCTCATCTATACATAGGAATATTTTTAGTTAAGAAAAGAAAAAAAAAATGGATTTACGTTCGCTGTTCAATCAGTTGGACGTAGATAAAATAACTACGTAACTCATTAATTGTTAAATCAATTATTATTTTAATTAAACAATTTGATTCAATAAATTTGTGTTTTAAAACATAATGGCTAATAAGATTAAGAAAATAAACAAACTCAGAACGTTTTAAAGTAACACGGTTAAATGCCAGCGTTTTGTTTACATTTGAAATAACGCGCTCGTCTTGCGTCCATACTGATTTGACGGAGGGAGGTCATTTCAATGGATTAACGTTCGCTGTTCAATCAGTTGGACGTAGATAAAATAACTATGTAACTCATTAATTTTTAAATCAATTATTTTAATTAAACCATTTGATTCAATAATTATAATTTATAAGTAAGATTATTAGCAAGCAAAATTGCGTAAATACATGTGGAAATCTGAAGAAAACAATCATGAGTGTATATTTGTGAATACTAATTTATTAGAAGTTCAAAAGCAATTGATTATGTAAATTGAGAAATGCGCATAGTGTTTATGGCGTTTTTTTTAGCAGTATATAATGAAGCTGGCGGATTTAGTAAATAGTCATACTACTCTGATGGAGTTTCGGCTTCAGAGAGACAGATACATAAACTCCATTATTAATAGATTTTGGTCATCCCTTACTATGAAGGTCCGATTTTAATAATTAAATGCTTGCATGAATTATTATTGCTTTTTGGGTGACAAGTTAAATGCTGGTGGTTGTTGCGGACACATTATAATTGCTTTTTGGGTGACAAGTTGAATGCTGGTGGTTGTTGTGGACACATTATAATTGCTTTTTGGGTGACAAGTTGAATGCTGGTGGTTGTTGTGGACACATTATAATTGCTTTTTGGGTGACAAGTTGAATGCTGGTGGTTGTTGTGGACACATTATAATTGCTTTTTGGGTGACAAGTTGAATGCTGGTGGTTGTTGTGGACACATTATTATTGCTTTTTGGGTGACAAGTTAAATGCTGGTGGTTGTTGTGGACACATTATAATTGCTTTTTGGGTGACAAGTTGAATGCTGGTGGTTGTTGTGGACACATTATTATTGCTCGCTGTTGTTGCTTTGGGAAAGTTCATTTAACTGCTACCAATCCTTACATCTAGGCACATTTTCTTCAAGATTTGGGGTAAAGTCTTTTCAGACTATGTTCGCTCTGCCATCTTGCATGGCTGTGAGACGTGGGCCCCAGACACTTCTGATCAGCTTTGACATAATTATTGTGCTATGATCAGGTTAATGTGGGGCTGCAAACTAAAAGAAAGGATCCTAGCAATCGTGTTTTATCAGAAACTTAGTATTGGTGGGATTATGGACGCCTTACGCATCCGGCGTCTCAGCAACGTACAGTGTTCCACCTCTTGCATCAACTTCATAAAGCGTCTGGATATCTCAGGCACTAGGGTGCACGGTAGACTGAAGAAGACCTGGCTTGAGCGTGTAAGGAGCGATATGACTGCATGCAATCTGACTGATGTCAACCCTTTAGATCGGACTGCATGGAGAACAGGCATGAGACGTTGCCTGGTGTCGCCTGTTAAGTTATCTCCCTTGTATTGAGATATAAGAGTAATATTCCTTTGTGATAAGATTTTACAGTGATCTCCCGTGCTTGTTGATGTTGATTATTGGCTGGGAAAACAAAGATGAAGGTTTGGACAAACGGACATGTGTCCATGACTGGATTTATGTAACTAGTAAACTAATATCCTGGAGTCTAAGACATTCGCAGCACCCTAAATACCAAAATCGAATAAAGAAGAAAAAGACACTGTTCCTGTTAAAAGTGACATTTTATAATGTTTCTGACATTTTAATTAATGGCTCAAAAACTAATTATCCCCCTATAAGTCTGCTGAATAAAGGATATTCATAGGTATGTGGCTCTGACTTAGGCTATCTGTAACTATAAAAATCTGATTTTTGTAAATTAAGGCTTGCAAAAATTATTATTAGACTGGGCTAGTTTTTAGGAGAACAAGTATAGTTTATTTGGGCCATCCTTAACTATAAAAGCCTGTTTTTAATAAATAAATATTTATAAGTCCTTAACTAAACTTTTTGGGAGAAGAAAGCAAAATGTCAGTCTATGTTCCTGTTCGTTTCTCTAACGGATGTGGTTTTGGTGAGAGATGAAAGAACTCAACTTACACAATGTTGGTCAAATCAATTTTCTTCTCGGGAACATCAGAAAATGTTGGAATCTTTTGATTGACTTTGCTTGGTACACACCGGAATGATTTCTTTAATGAATGACCAATTTGTTTTGCAGGAGATTTCTGGTGGAAGAAAATTAAAACAACAATCATTTAAATAATAAATAGATTTGCATTGTGAAGATGATTCCAAACTTTTAATAATCATTTGTCTTGAAAAAAGACCAAAGAGTAAACAGGCTGATATAGGGAAAACAATTTTCTGTGATTGTGAAATCAGGAATCTGAAATAGGATTTAAAAAAATCTAATTTTCAATAATCTTTATACTTACTAGTAATAATATGTTCTCTCCAGTCGCATACTTTAGTGAGTATATATGATGAAGGAACATATACTACATTGGTCCACCCCCTCAAAAGGAGGTAATGCCTAAGAGAATGGTATGATGACAACAGAACAGACACTATACTGCCTCTCCCCCCATAAAACAAAGAGGAGCTAATGCCTGGGAGGATGATATCATGACAACAAAACAGATACTACACTACCTCTCCCTCTGAATTCAGCATTGAAAGACAGTACATTAGTCTGATATAGTATTTTATTAACCTCCTCTCCAGGAGGTTAGACACAAGGTCAGGTGTGGATTTTGATGAAAGTGTTTCTGTGGAAAGAACTGGATTCGAACCTGACACACCCAGGTCCTCGAACTCGGATTTCAGTCTGCGTCGTTAACCACTTAGCCACTGTGCCATTAGTAAACTTAATTGAGCATTAAAAAAAAGTAATTGTATAGTTTTGGCTTCAGATATAGAAGTAATAGTATAGTTCGGCTTCAAATAGACACAAAATCTCCATTAGTAATTGTTATGGTGTGATGTTGATCTACCCTATTTCAGGAGTAGATGGACTCTTCCAGGGACTATGAATAGAGTTACAACTAAGTGTTGTGACAGTCATGGTGGTAGTCATTTGCCATCCAGTGATGATAACGGACATACCAGTCGAGGTTCCGATCTCGACAATCAGTCCGACAGAACTGGGCCATTCTGGTGGTTTAAGGCTCCCAAAATTCATACTAAAACTGTCCACAAAGACACGTGGCGCAGTGGATATAGTACTAAGTTAAATTCAGTTCTAAGTGAAGGTTGAAGGTTCAATCCTTGGTGCAGGCGATACGGAGAATTCTCCCAGTCATGGCTTATGGAACAAGTGCATGCTACCCCCATGGATTAAATAAAGGGTTCCGTTCGAAATATTCCCGAGTTTGAAGATGTACACTTGAAGAAGGCCGAGAAATAAATTATACAGTTATAAATTGTCAATTAAAACACAATTAAAACACAATTAAAACACACAATGGCCAAGAAAATCAGTCAGTGTCCTCCAAACATATACGATATAATCATGTTGACACACTGGTTCTCGTTAGATCACCAAAGTTAAGTGACGTTGAGCCTGGTCAAAATTTTTGTGGGAAAAAATGCAAGAACTAACGTTAACTTGGATATATATATATATACGATTGGGGAGCACTGGTGAATTTAATATTTCCTAGAAACTTCTTTCTTTGAAGAAAGTTATCTCAACCTGCCCAGAGTGAATTCCGCATCAGGTATCCCCAACTTCCACCCGAACAAATAACTGGGGGTTTCTTTGTTTTCTTCATTTTTCCCGCTAAGAAATAATAAATCAATTATTTAATGTTTTATTTTTCTTTCTTTCAAAACTTAATAAATTACTTTCTCTGCAATTGTGTAAAACATTTTAACAAATAAACATACGAAGATACGTTATTTTATTAAAAGTTGTTAAAAGTCCTTAATTTTCCTTTTAAGGCATGAAAACAGAAAAAAGGAAAAACAAATTTTTTAGATGAGGATTAATAATTTGTATTATTTGTATTATTCGGACGACTGTTCTCATCTTGGAAGTCATATTCACAACGTTTCTGCCGATGTAACCCTCTTTCTTCTTCAGGTGAATCTTTTAAAATGGAGGAATTGTAAAACAGGCATATTCTATAAATAAGGTAAAAGAGTGCATGATTGGTGCAATGGATACTGTCTTAGACTATGGGATTAATTCACTATTCGTTTCTATTGTTTTCAATTTCAATCACTGTATGGGATTGGCGATACCAAGTTTAAATCCTACCAGATCTATTGTGTTCAGTTAGGCACTAATAACATTGGGAAAGGTATGAACCTACCCCTCCATCTTGCAACTTGGGTTCAAAAGGTTGATATGCCGTAAAACAGACAAACCAAAGTTAATGAGAGGATTTTTTTGTTGTTTAGTCCCTATTTACTTGCCTTCCCACGAGTACAAAGTTAGACACAAGGTCAGTTTGTATCTGAGGGATATCCAGCACTACAAAAAGGGGCACTCTGGATGGGACAAAAATAGAAATTGGTCCAGACAAAAAGGATTTCTCCCCCTCTAAGGACAAAACAGATACTACATTTTGAATTATTTATTTGCAAAAAATATATACAAGTTACATTTTTAACAAATTAGACACAATGCCATCAAACGTGTGGGGAAATGAGTATCGTCGATTATGCTTTTTCTACTATAACATATTTGTCTATCCTACTTTTCACTAGAATAGTTAGTCACCACAATACCGCATTTACTTTAGGGGCCATCTTAGCCTAAAGGCCAAAGTCAACTCAAAATTTGAATTGCGTTTGGCATAATTCAACATGAGGTGAAGATTCCTCGTTATTGTTCTTATGGTGGAAAAGTCTTAGATCGAGTTTAAGAATATTCTAAATTAGGTGAGGATCGTTCTTATTTTTATGCTTATCATGGTAAGGGGTAAAGTCGATTTAAACCTTGGATGACATAGTTTGACAATATTCTAGATTAAGGAAGGATTCTTCTTTTTACCATTGTCATTGTTCTTGGTGAATCTCAGCCTATTTATCTACTTCCCACAAAGTAGAATGTGACACAAGGTCGGAAAGTGGGAATTTGCACTCCAGAGGAAGAGTACTTAGGGCTTTTAAAAAATTGCCTGGGCAGGGCGCCTCAGACAGTAAGCAAGAAACTTACTCCTCCCCAAAGAGGGGAGGCAAAGCCTGGGCGGGTTGACCTCCTAGAACTGCACAGGACAGCCCCATTGACCGGCATAAATCAAGCCCCGAAGGCCAAGACAATACCAGTATGGGGTGCAGTATCCATCGGAACAGATACTACATTTTGATCTTAGCCAAAATCAAATAGAGGTTGACAGTATTTCAAATAAGGTGTGGGTTAGTCTACTTACTAGTGTACACTCGCCATCAAAAATGACGGGGAAAAATACTGCTTCGCCAGTGTTCACACTAATATTCATATAAAATCATAGAATTAGGTCAGTAATAATAATTTTTTATGTATAAATTATTATCATTTCTGATGACCTAAAGAAAAAAAAATACGGCAAAAGTTAACTTTGCTTTGTTTTTAAATTTTCTTCCTTTGATTATTAGGAGGTGGTGGTGGGAAAAAAAACATCAAAATGAAAATGAAAGAGAACAAGCGTCACTCATTAGAAGAAAGAAAAAAGAAAGGAAACGTTCACAAACTGAAAAGTTTAAAGAAAGGAACCAATGAAAGAAAAAATAAAACCGTATACATCGGTTTAGAAAGCAGAAAAGAAAAACAAAAAAGAAAGAAAGAAAACGTTCACAAACTGGAAAGTTTAAAGAAAGGAACCAATGAAAGAAAAAATAAAACCGCATACATCGGTTTAGAAAGCAGAAAAGAAAAACAAAAAAGAAAGAAAGAAAACGTTCACAAACTGAAAAGTTTAAAGAAAGGAACCAATGAAAGAAAAAATAAAACCGTATACATCGGTTTAGAAAGCAGAAAAGAAAAACAAAAAAGAAAGAAAGAAAACGTTCACAAACTGGAAAGTTTAAAGAAAGGAACCAATGAAAGAAAAAAGAAAACCGTATACATCGGTTTAGAAAGCAGAAAAGAAAAACAAAAAAGAAAGAAAGAAAACGTTCACAAACTGGAAAGTTTAAAGAAAGGAACCAATGAAAGAAAAAATAAAACCGTATACATCGGTTTAGAAAGCAGAAAAGAAAAACAAAAAAGAAAGAAAGAAAACGTTCACAAACTGGAAAGTTAAAAAAGAAAGAAAGAAAACGTCTGATTATGGAAAGATGTTTGTGTTCTCCCTTCGGCAGACAGACTTTCGTGTGACGGGACAGATATATATATATATATATATATATATATATATATATATATATATATTATATATATATAATTACATATTGCTCTTTATTATAGAAATTATAGGATTATGCACGTTGTTACAGTAGAGTTAATTGAATGAAGTCTGACAATATGTAAAGATAAGAAAGTGCCATATTTGCACCTAATTTATTCTCCTGTGACAATTAAGAAAAGTAATCGTTTGAAAATGAATAAAGAATTCGATTTGTAAACAAGAGAAGGCAGTGAAATATTGAGGATGTGACTCCGATTGTAAAATTAAACCTTAACGTTGGAAATCGGGTGGGAGAAAATGTGTCTGTTATTTCAGAATAATCAGAGATGTTATTAAGAAAGCTGATTTCCGCTTCGGATATTCATGTTGGAATCTTTGTGTAATTAGAGTGAAATCAACTGGAAGAATTAATTAATATGGTCTCTGCACTATTATAAACCATTATGAAATCGGTTGCACTAATATGGAAGATTATATATATATATATATATATATATATATATATATATATACAAAATTATTTCATATGTCCACATAAAATGTTATAAGGAGATATTTATTTATTTATTTTTTTTTAACATAGTTCACCCCAAACAAGGCAGGACGCCACTGTAGACGTAAGGGGCTACTGAGAAAAAAGAAGAGGGGAGAAGGTAGGGGGCAGTCAACCTAGATTGGGATTTGTGCAGCGAGATGTCTGTTTACATTAGTTTTAAACTTCTGCATGTCTGTACTGTCGGGGAAATAGGGGGCAGGGAGGGAGTTTCAGAAGCCAGCAACACGAGGAAAGAAGCTATTTGAGTAGAAGGCTCTCCGACATCTGGGGACCTCCACAGTGAATGAATGAGATTTAGTTGATTGTCGAGTTAGTCTAGTGAATTTACGTCGAGGGGGCACCAGAGTATCCAGTTCATCGGAGCATAATCCATTGAAATATTTGTAAAACAAGCACAAGGATGCTACATTGCGGCGATGGGACAGAGGCTGAAGCTTGGTTGACAGTGAGGGACCTATTAGGTTGGCGATTCTTTTTTGGACCTTGTCAAGAAGGGAGAGACTAGTAGATGATGCACCAGCCCAGATGTGACAACAATACTCCATGCATGGGCAGATGGTGGCTTTGTAGAGATACAGGATAATGTCAGGTGAGAGGAGTTTACTAGCACGGTAGAGGGAGCCCACCTTCTTTGCGGCAGCCTTGGCAATGTCTTCAATGTATTTGTTCCAATTCATGTTACCTGTGAAGGTTAGGCAGAGGAGTTTGAATGATGAACTCTCAGGTAGGGTGTTATTAGCCATGACAATCGGTGGTTGAAGAGGTTCTTTGTAGTTATTGAAGGAAAGGAGCTTTGTCTTAGTGGCATTAAAAGTTACCAACCATTTGTGACCCCAATCCACTACAGCCTAGAGGTCACTTTCTAAGGATTCAGCCAATGCCTCGGATATGTACGCGTCGGTTTTGCCAACATGGCGAGAGTAAAGCGTGGTGTCGTCAGCAAATAAACCAATCTCAGACACTATGTCATCAGGGAGATCGTTTATAAAGATCAGGAACAACAGAGGTCCAAGGATAGATCCCTGGGGTACACCAGCATTTATGTCATGTTGCTTAGATGAACGGCCATCGAGGACAACCTGGATTTTTCTTTAGTCTAGGAAGGATCTGATTATATTAAGTAATTGCCCAGTAATACCGTATGAGCGTATTTTTAGGAGAAGCCCTTTATGCCATACCTTGTCAAAGGCCTTGGATATATCAAGCGCTACTGCCCTAGCTTTTCCTGCCTTGTCAAGTGTATGATACATGCGTTCAGAGATGACCGTTAAAATGTCCGCAGTAGATCATGCTTTTCTAAATCCATACTGGCGGTCAGATAGAAGTTTAGCATTATCTAAGTGCCTTACTATCGCTAGATTGATTAAGGATTCAAAGATTTTAGCAAAGATCGGCAGCAGACTGATTGGGCGATAGTTGTGTGGATATAATATTTTATGTATCGATTTTAAGTATTTACTTCAACAGTGCTCAATACGTGAGTAGAGCTAGGTAGTAAGTTATGAAAATAT